>CP094631.1:27066429-27511476 GCA_023657505.1 Camelina hispida | reverse complement strand
TTTAAGGTGTCAATCCAATTAAGGATGTTGCTAGCAATCAAGATGCAATCAAGGAATCACAAGTCAAGCCAATTCAAAGATTTTTTTAACAATCCTAGAATGACAAAAATTGCAAACGGAAATGTGTTATGGAACTAGAAACGAGAATGCAAGAGAAGAGAAATGAAAATTAATAAAAAAGAAACGAGTCTAAGCATGAACTAAAAAGCAAGAAGTGAAACAATCTCGGGAATGTAATATCAATCAAAAGGAGAAAAGTCCTAAGGATGGGAGTAATTGATGTCGGTGGAGTATCCTAGTCTACAAAGTGTTTAACATGCCACAGCAATCTATCCCTAAACAATGAACATCACGACTTAGCTAATCCAATCTCTTGACAGAAGCTACTCAGACTCAACCACTTCCAAACCTAGCTCTCGCTAGAGAAACATGATCAAGTATGGCATGACAAACAAGTTCATTCACGTCAACAAACATCCTAGACAGACTAATCTCTTAGGCTAGGAACGTAAGTCTCTGGCACTAGTTGGTCGAGACATTTCATCGAACACCTTTTGGGTGTGGAAATGTCTCGAACCTAGTTCCAATTGATCAGAGAGAAACTAGTGATTCTAACTCTAGTCCAGAAGGGAATCATACAAATCAAGCTTAAACACCCTACATCCTAAGATCCTCCACCTAATCTATCCCATCCTCGAAGAACTCACGCACTACTCAGATCCGAAATTCATCATCAACAACATAAACTCAGAAAACATTGAAACAAGCATTCTTGGATAGGTAAAAATGAGATGAACAAATTTGTAAAAGAAATCAAATGCAAATACTCAATAAAATCAAAGCTATCTGGATTACAAGATCGAATACGTTTTGGTGACTAGGAAAACCTTACAAAAGAAAACAAGATAAAAAACTAAGATCCCCTTGCAAAGACTTAACAAAACGTATTTATTGTAAAGACATAAAATCCCTAAAACTTAAAACGACAAGATGAAGTGTCGGTTTGGGAATCTCTGAGCGTGTAAGACGGAACGTCTTCTGCGACATGTGCGAACGAGTAGTGGCTCGAGTGGGTGTTGGTGTTGGCTCGAGTGGAGGAGGATCGAGTCGACGGGCAGCGGCTCGAGCTGGAGGGTCGAGTCGACGGGTGGCGACTCGAGCTGGAGGGTCGAGTCGACGGGTGGCGACTCGAGCTGGATGTATACGCTTCTACTAAAACGATGATAACTTTTGAACCACACCTCCGATTGGCTTGAAATAAACGGCATTGGAAAGATGACTTAATTCTCTACAACTTTGATGAAGACGTCGAAAGCTGAATCCCCCGACCGGTGGCTCGAAGGACGACTCGAACGGCGACTCGATCGGCACGACAGCGCGACTCGATCGGCATGACAACGCGACTCGATCGGATGTGTGATGATGGAATGATGGCGCGACTCGAGACAGCCTGACTCCAAAGTCTCCAAAATACCTGAAATACTCCAAAATGCACGATGTATGCGAAGATAATGCAAGCACTACCTAAATATGAAAAGTGTACAAAAGAGAGTAGAAATTCATGCAAAACAATTAGTTATCCTAACTAGATGCGTGACAAAAACATGCTTAGCAGAAACAAAATATAGACATATCAACTCCTCCAAACTTATTCTTTGCTTGCCCTCAAGCAAACGATCAAGAACAAGGTATGGAGAAGAGGTGTGAAGATGGGGTCTCAGAACCTAAAACATACTGAATAGAGTAGTTAGAATCAAGGTCCTTGTTTTTTAGTTCTATGATGCATGGTGAAGGAATTTCATTCGCTTGATCTACACATGCAATCCTATCAATCACCCCCTTTAACATTTATTAACAAAGAACCATGAATCAAGCTATGCAGTGTCATTGAACTCATTTGGCTAGGGTGAAAGGTTAGAGACAAATGTGGTCTCTTTCTCAAGTGGTTCCATCGATACATAACAAGGTTCTCTCATGAAAAGAGTTGAGCTTAAGAGAAGGCTAAAGGTTGAAACCAACTGATGCATACAAGAGCAGCGCCCTGTCTACCCAAAAAACATTCCAAACCGAAGTTGGACCTATCTCTACCCTTCATCAGAAACTTCATCTCAAACCCATTCTTTCATTCTTTAGATTTGGTCTTAGGAAGAGTTCACTTCTTATCACTCTAGCGGATTGGGAAAACTCTAATATCACTATGGTTCATTCTCTTTTCTTCTGAAGATAGTAGACATCTTAAGCATTTTTACTTTCTTTTCTTTGTCTAATTTTTTTATTTCATGCCTAGAACCAATTATTCTTTTTACTTTGCTCACCCCAAATCCTTTACTAGACGTGTAAACTTTGAAAACACATCCCCTTCCTTAAGACTTTCTACCCTTTACTTTTCTGCACAAATCCAAACCCAATACCCAATTTCAAGTTCTCACCTAGTCCTACTAGTCCGGATAACGCGAACTATAGCTACACAGGATCCAACTCTTGTCGGTTAGAACCTAACACTTTCTAACAAGCTCAACTCGGAAAAGACCTGACACTCAAGAATACAATTGGCTTGAAAGAACGGTTGGTTAAGGGTGCGGGAAACTGTTCCATAGATGGGAATCAGCTACTTGGATTGACAAAGGTGGTAAAAATGTGAAAGACAATCCAAGTATGTATATGGTATCCATGAGTTCAACTTCAATGCATAACAAGATAATTGCAAGTCAGGATTAGGTTCAGATATATAGGGAATGACGTCAATTCAGAACATGCTTCAATCTTACATTTTCAAATTCAATCAACATGCATCAAAGAACTAATAACAAGGGCCTTGATCCTATCCTATTGAGTTCGGCATGCTACCAAGGTTACAATCATCATCAACCCCTATGCTAAATGCAACAACCCTACATGCACAACACTAGACTCAATCCTAAAATGCAAATGCAAACTACATGAACACTCTGTTTTTGTGGAAATTTTCGAATTTTTTCAATTTTTTTGGTTTTTCTATGCAAATAAATGGATGCTATCTCAAACATGATATGATGCAAAAATTGAAATAAGAATCACAGAACACAACGTCAGATACATCATCCCAAACCCTCCCCCAAACTTAAATTACACAGTCTCCTGTGTAAAAAAAATTTGCAGGAGGATTTACGAATCTCAACAGAAACAATGCAGAAATGAAATGGTATATACAATGGAAGGTAGGAGTACCTCAGTAGTAGAAGAAGGAGTCTGAGCTCGCCCAAGGAGTTGGTGTGTGGTACTGGCTCTGTCCTTCACCGTGCTCGGGATCCGCAGGAGTGAACTCACCGGGTTGGTCGACTTGTTGCTCAACCGCTTGCGTGTTCTGATAAGTGCTCGGCTGCTCGTCGCACAGCATGTCGTTGATTCTGGATTTGCCATGGTCCGAGACTAATACTACCACATCTGTAGGCTGATAATCACCTTGCTGCCCAACTTGTTGCTCAACCTCTTGCTCAGCATGAGCTGCAGAACGACGCGCTGATCGACGACTTGAGGAGGCTCCTGAACCACGCGAACCTTGTCCCCTTCTCTCCCTAGATTCATGTGACGAATGGCGTGAAGGGACGGGTGAAGGCTGACGCTGCCGTGGCACATATGAAGATTGACGCGCTGGAGAGGGATTCCGAGAAGGTGTTCGCGCTAGGTTCGCGGAAGGGCGTCCTGACATTGGTCTGTTATCCTCGGGGACAAACCTAGGGACAGCGGTTGTGGAAGTCGAGCAGCTAAACAAACGCACGAGGTTCTTGACAGTCTTGGAAAGGCCGCTAAGCGCCTTGTCTCTGGCTTTCTCCCATTGTTGAAGCTTGTTGAGGCGGTCATGAGCTGCTTTGACCCCTCTGCTCATTCTTGGTTCGGTGTACTCTTCAAAGTAAAATTGTTCAGGGCGGTACTCAACTCCGTCTTCTTCCATTGGATCTTCTCCTGGTTCCGCGACGTCGACATGTTGCTCTTCCACATCAGAGTGGTATAATGCATCCGCAGAGGGAATGAACTCGACATGCTCACCCCTCAAGAGTGTAGTCAGGTCAACGCAAGGGAGGAGTAATCGCGAGGGTCCGACCGCGGGATGCACAAACTTGTATAGCCATCGTCCATTCCTCAAACCCCAGTCCAAAGTGCGTAGCTGCCGCAAGTTGTTTATGTCTATCCAGCGTGGTGGGTACGGCTCGGATTGTAGAGCAACGCCTGCAGCCTCAAGAAACCAAGTCAATATACCTCCCATACACATTACTCCTGGAGTGCGGTTGCTGGTGAGTCTCGAGACCCAAGTCTTGTATGACATGATGTAGTTGAGAAGGTAGAGCGAGACGGAGGTGTTGGACATATCGCCTTGCAGTGCAGAGCAATCCATGGAAGTGAACGAGAGTCCCTTAAGTGCCAGATCGATCATCTCAAGCTCGCCATAAGTAATATATCCCTTAATCTCCTTGGCATAGAAGGCATTTGCGACCGCTTTCTGGAAGTAACGCGGCACCGGGCTCCTCAGGCTCGTCGCCTTTGTTTTTGATGTAGTAAATGCTGGCGTGCTACCGATCGTTGCCCAGAGAGCAGATGTCTCATTCATGTCAAACTGCGGCATGGTGCCTGTTCCGCTGGGAAAACCGAATATCTCTTCGATGGCTCGGAATGTAAGATTACAGAACTGGCCATGAACGCGGAAGGTAATGTAGCCCAATCCTCCATCAGACATCATGCCTGGCTCATCCGCGTACCAGTGCATCTCCAAGGTAGAAAGGAATTGAATTGTCTCCTCTCTGTATCCGTTCTTGGGGGTGTTCATAATTCTCTCCAGATGACATCGCCGAAACAAGTACTGAACATCCTCCGCAATCCCTAGTAGCTCCATCGTCTCAGGATGTGGATATCTTGTTCCACTGAACTCGCACTGTTGGAACAGCTCGTAGTACTCCTTGGGAGTCATCTTCGAGTCATATTGTCGTCGTTGTACAGATTTCCTTGGCTCTTGTGCTGGACGCGATGCAGGTTCTTCCTGTTCGTAATCACTGCCTTCGTCTCTGGAGAGGGAAACTCGGGCTGTCTGGTCTCTTCCCGCGACTCTTGCTCTTGGAGAGCGGTTTGTCTGGTCTGCTCGAACTCGCTGGTTGTTCTGAACCCCAAACAACCTTGTCAACCATGTTTCTCATTTTCATGAAACGCTTCTCCATGGATTCTGGGGATGAACGTTCTCCAGCAACACAACCATATGCTTCTCTCATCTCGTGTATAAGCTCAGTACTTTTCCTGTTCCTCTGAAACATGTAAACTCAAAGCTAAACATTAATACGTTAGTGAGCAAAGAATAAGAGCAATTAACAACTTTGATATTAGAATGCTAAGAGAGGAGTGTATCAAACCGAAAGACAAGTATGGTTCACGTCGGTGAATCAAACGAGCTGGATCGAGTGGACGGTGCTTTGATGGAGTGACTCGATCGTAATTTTGACGGCGAGGGTCGAGTGGATGGTGACGGGAGAGCGAGAAAACCGATCGAGTGAAGTGGTGATGGCGCGACTCGATCGAGAGCTTGACGGCGAGGGTCGAGTGGAGAGCGTAACGGTGCTTCGATGAGATGACGACTTGATTGAGAGTGTAAATCCGGCTCGAGTTTGGTGGGTCGAGCCGTGATGGCGCGACTCGATCGAGAGTTTTTAGGTGTCGGTGAGAACAGGGGCTCGATGGTACGGGGTGAGACGGAGCGGGTCGGCTACGTGAGGGGCAGCGACGAAATGGTTCGAGCGGTGCGAGTGTTGGCTCGAACGGTGGTTCACTCGAGAGTGTGGATTGAGTCGACGTGGGATGGCGCAAAGGAGGTGCGGGAGAGTGGAACGACCGTATTTCAACAGGGACGACGGTGAGACTTCGTGGAATCAAGTGTGGAGAGAGATATGTGACAGTCGGCGAATGCAAAAGATGACGGCTCGAGCGGCAAAGTTTGGCGGTTGCAAGTCGAGTCGAGCGGTAACACAGCTGGCCTTGTCGTGAAATCTCGTGATGAACTTGCTGGTCGAGTGAATAGTAGCTCGGGTAAAGTGTGTAGCTTCGCCGGAGCATACTTATGAAAATGAGCTAGAAGAGAGTGAGTAATTGAGTTTTGGTTGGTGGGTGAGAGGAAAAGAGAGATGAGAGGTGGTTTAAAAGAGAAGGAGAATTGTGAGGATAGGGATGATGGAGAGAAATGTCGTGCAAGTGGAGAGAAAAAGAGAGTGGTGGTGGGATGATGTGAGAGGATGAGACATAAAGGATGTTTGTCTTGTGTAGGGGAACAAAGGGTGAGAGGAGGTGAAATGATGGGCAAGTGGGTGAGAGGAGAAAATTGATTAAACCGATAATTAAGATTCCTTCTCCATATTGTCTTCTGTTCCCGCATTAAACCAACAGTCTCTCCTTGAACTGCTTCTCCCTTATATATTTTTTTATCCTCAATCTTTTCTGTTGAACTCATCATACTCGACTTCACTCCAAATTCACTCATCTAACTGCATTTTTTTTACTGTTTCTTAGACTCCCTTATATAGATTCCTGAACTCAAGAAAACAAAAAACAAAAATTAAAAACACAAGAATCTTAAAAAAAATATTTACATTGATACCTTTGGGACTTCCTCCCAAGTGAGCTTGTTTACAGTCACTAGCTTGACTTTTCAGCTTTTTAGGCTTTTGGGGGTTCATAGAGGGGCACAAAGATCCCCTCTGGTCGGACTTGATCAGCTAAATATTTCTTGACTCTCTGACCATTTATAGTGAATTCACTACCATCCTTGTTCAGAAGAGTGATAGCTCCGAATGGCTGAACTTCCTTGACGTCAAAAGGTCCAGACCACCTAGACTTAAGCTTTCCAGGAAATAACTTAAGTTTGGAGTTGAATAGCAAAACCTGATCCCCAGTCTTAAGCTCCTTGACAACAATTTTCTTGTCATGAAAATTCTTTGTCCTTTCCTTGTAAATCTTGGAACTCTCATAAGCATCAAGTCTTATTTCTTCCAACTCATGGATGTCAAGGGTTCTCTTAGCCTGAGCTGTGTCAATATCCAAGTTCAGCAACTTGATAGCCCAGAGCGCCTTGTACTCAACCTCTACAGGGAGATGACATGCTTTACCATAAACCAGCTGAAATGGTGTTCTGCCTATTGGCGTCTTGAATGCTGTTCTGTATGCCCAGAGAGTCTCGTCCAGCTTCACAGACCAATCTTTCTTCGAAACCCCGACAATTCTTGACAAGATACCTTTAATCTGCTTATTTGAGACTTCTACCTGTCCGCTGGTCTGAGGGTGGTACGCAGTAGACACCTTGTGCTTCACCCCGTGTTTTCGCAGCATACTCTCAAACACCTTGTTGACAAAATGAGTACCACCATCGCTGATCACTGCTCTGGGTATCCCGTACCTTGGAAAGATTATGCTTTTGAACAGCTTCAGAACTACCTTGTGATCATTGGTAGGAATGGCAATGGCTTCAACCCACTTGGAAACATAATCAACTACTACCAGAATGTAGACGTTACCATTAGATGGAGGGTTGAAAGGTCCCATGAAGTCTATACCCCAAACATCAAATATTTCGACTTCCAGGATCGGATTCTGGGGCATCTCGTTCCTCCTTGTGATGTTACCCATCCTCTGGCAAGCATCACACTTGGTGATGAAACTGTGAGCGTCCTTGAACAAGGTTGGCCACCAGAGACCTGCTTGGAGAACCTTCTGAGCTGTCTTGAATGTGGCGAAGTGGCCTCCATAGGTGGAGCCGTGACAGTGCTCAAGCACTCCCTGTACTTCCCCTTCTGCTATGCATCTTCTGAACAGACCGTCAGAACCTCTCTTGTAAAGATAGGGTTCATCCCAGAAGTAGTGGTTGAATTCACTGAAAAACTTCTTCTTCCTGTAGGGATCCATGTCATCAGGAACTTCTCCACAGACCTTGTAATTCACAAAATCAGCATACCATGGCGCAGTATCCGAGGTGATCGCCATACAGTTGATTTTTAGGTTCTCAACCCCAGCGTCATGCATCTGCTCACAAACCTGGGCGACCAGAAGTTGTTCCTCAGGCATTGAGTCATCTATTGGAACAGCATCTTCAATCCTCATCCTCGACAAGTGGTCTGCAACTCCATTTTCTATTCCTTTCTTGTCAACTATCTCCATGTCAAACTCCTGGAGAAGCAGGATCCATCTCAACAGTCTCGGTTTGGTATCCTTCTTCGAGTAGATGTGTCTCAGAGCGACATGATCGGTATACACAATGACCTTCGAACCCACAAGATAACTCCTGAATTTCTCGAATGCAAACACAACTGCTAGGAGTTCCTTCTCTGTGGTAGCATACCTTCCCTGGGTCTCGTCCAAGGTGCGACTCGCGTAGTAGATGACATGAAGCTTCTTGTCAATACGCTGTCCCAGAACTGCTCCAACTGCGAAGTCTGACGCATCACACATGATTTCAAAAGGATGATCCCAATTCGGAGCTTGCACTATGGGTGCTGAAACCAAGGCTTCCTTGATCTTGCTGAAGGCTTCCAAACATGCTGCATCAAATTCGAACTCAACCTCCTTGCACAGCAACCTTGTCAAAGGTCTTGCAATTTTTGAGAAGTCCTTGATGAATCTCCTGTAAAACCCAACATGTCGCAGAAAACTCCTGATGTCCTTCACTGTCTTAGGCGGTTGAAGCTGAACCATGACCTCAATCTTAGCCTTGTCAACCTCAATTCCTCTTTCATAAATCTTGTGTCCCAGAACGATCCCTTCTTCAACCATGAAATGGCACTTCTCCCAGTTCAGCACCAGGTTCGTTTCCTCACATCGCGTCAATACCCTGCACAGATTCAACAACCAGGAGGAGAAAGTGGAACCGTATACAGAGAAGTCGTCCATAAACACTTCCACTAACTCCTCAATTAAATCCGAGAAAATTGAAGTCATGCACCTCTGAAAGGTGCAGGAGCATTGCACAAACCAAATGGCATGCGTCTGTAGGCGAAAGTGCCATAAGGACAAGTAAATGTTGTCTTTTCCTGGTCATTTGGGTGGATAGGGATTTGGAAGAATCCACTATACCCATCAAGGAAACAATAATAGGGATGACTGGCTAGTCTTTCCAGAATTTGATCAATGAAAGAAAGAGGGAAATGATCTTTCCAAGATACAGCATTCAACTTCCTATAATCAATGCACATCCTATGTCCTGTGATGGTCCTAGTTAGGATTAACTCATTTTTGTCGTTCTTGGTCACAGTTATGCCTCCCTTTTTAGGTACACAGTGTACTGGAGATACCCAAGTACTATCAGAGATAGGATAGATAACTCCAGCATCAAGTAGTTTCAGGATTTCTTTCTTAACTACCTCTTTCAGGTTAGGATTCAATCTTCTTTGGGGTTCAATACTAGCATATGATTCATTTTCAAGATTGATCCTATGGGTGCAAAGACTAGGTGAAATTCCCTTGATGTCATCTAAAGAATAACCAATAGCCTTTCTATACTTTTTAAGCTCAGTTACTAGCATCCCCAATTCATCATCACTCAACCTAGCATTCACTATAACAGGATAAGTAGAATTGGTTCCCAGAAAGACGTACCTGAGCCCGGAAGGAAGAGTTTTGAGTTCTACCTTTGGAGCTTTCAGTTCCGACCAGTCGTCAGCACGGGAGTCTGGAATGATCGCGGTCGAGTGAGAGGGGTGCGACTCTATCGAACAGGACAACGGTGTCTCGAGTCGGGTCTTGACGTTGGTCGAACGGCAGATATCACGTTCTGAACTCTCTGTCTCAACTGCACATACCTCCTCTGCGTCAGATATCTGCTCGAATTCCTTTGATCCATCCGTTTCTTTGTGGGAATCTAGCAGATTCTTGTAACAAGTGGTCTCCCCATGCAGAAACCCTTCTTCTCCATCCTTGGTTAGAGCGGTTTTGAGATGATCTTCTTCAGCTAGTTCCTCCAACAACTTGTCAGCCAATTTATCCATCTCTTCAATGTAGAAGACTTGTCCTCCTATTCGTTGGCTTCTTCAAGGTATCCTTGATGTCAAACTTCATAGTGAAGTCGTCTCCCAGATTGAGGTCAATCTTGCCATTTCTGACATCAATGATGGCTCCAGCAGTCGCTAGGAAGGGTCTTCCTAAAATCAGAGGATCTTTAGGTTCTTCATCCATCTCCAGAACCACAAAGTCGGTTGGCACTTCCACGTCTCTAATCCTGACAGGTAAGTCCTCTAAGATACCATGTGGAAGTCTCACTGATCTGTCTGCAAGGATGAGGGAGATGTCGCATCCCTTAAACCTTGTGAAACCCAACCTCTTAGCCACAGAGAATGGCATCAGATTCACTGAAGACTTAGTATAATTGCACTGCACTCAAGACTTAGTACAACCATGCCTTGAACTTCTTTTGATCTCTCCATCACCAAGTCCTTGAGGAATTTCTGGTAGTGAGGAACAAGTGCGAATGCATCCAGCAATGGCATTCTCAACTCAATCTCCTTGACTTGCTTTTCGAACAAGGCTTTGTACTTCTCAGTAAGCTGCTTCTTGAACCTCACTGGAAAAGGTAGAGGAGGCTTGTATGGTGGAGGGATGAACCTCGCAGGTCTGTCTTCAGGAGCAGCAGGCTCCTTAGCAGCTTCAGGCTCGGATTTCTTCACTGGCTCGACCGGGTCTTTGACTGCTTCGTCTGGGTTCTCCGTCTGAGTGTCATCTTGACCAAAATCCTCCCCAGCTAATTCCTCACTGTCCTCAGTGATGTCTGGAATGTTTTCCCACTTCGCAGCGTGATGGCATTGGCGAACTCCTTGGGGTTCTGAACAGCTTTACCTGGGAATTGGCCAGGCTTTGGGGCAGAAGTAGAAGTCGATTGGACTTCCATGTACCTTATCTTTGAATTCAGAGCTTCGAATTTGACGTTCAGATCATTGTAGGAGCATTCCGTCCTCTGACTAAGGTCAGCGAACTTCTTTGCAGTATCCATGGAACCGCTAGCTTGACCCTGAAGAATTTGTTGCATCATCTGCTTCATTTCCTGATCTGGGGTAGAAGTAGGCTGAGCTGGTTGAGGGTGGAATCCTGGCGGTGGTCCGGTGGGAGCTTGGTAACCCTGCTGGAACTGTTGTTTTGGAACAAATCCCGGATTATAAGACACAAAAGGTTTTTGTTGCCCTTGTTGTTGTTGTTGCGGCGGGTACACCTGATCTTGTGGATTAGCAACATTGATACTTCGGTAAGACAAATTGGGGTTCGTCTTGTAGGGGTTGTAACCTTTGTTGTATCCACCCTGATTCTGAACATAGCTGATCTCTTCACTCTGCTCACCCTCCCCATCTGGAACTTGGAAAGGTTCATCCTCAGAGACGAAGTGGACGCTCCTCTGCTGGCTCAGCAAGATACGGTCAAGCTTCTCGTTGACATTCTTGAGGTCTTTCTTGTACTTCTCTTCAGACCCAGCGTTGCCACGAAATGTGCGGTCATAATCCTCGTTATTGTTGCCGTCGGACTGAGCGAGATTCTCCACCAGTTGCCAACCTTCATCGACGTCCTTGTTCAGGAAGTTACCGTTAGAAGAGGTGTCAAGCAGCATACGTATTTTGGGAAGGACACCATGGTAGAGAGTACTCAGTAATGACTCGTTGCTGAAACCATGGTGTGGGCACTGGCTGTGGTAGCCCTTGAAACGCTCCCATGCTTCACATAATGATTCTGAGCTCTTCTGAGTGAAGCTGGAAATCTCATTCCTGAGACGTGCTGTTCTATAGTTGGAGAAAAACTTGGCCAAGAATGCCTTCTTGCAGCCATCCCAGGTGGTGATTGATCCCTTGGGAAGGTTTTTCTCCCATTGATGAGCCTTGTCTCCCAGGGAGAATGGGAAGAGGCGCAACTTGTAACCATCCTCACTCACGCCGTTGATCTTGGTAAGACTGCACAGACGGTCGAACTCGTCCAAGTGGTTGTGTGGATCCTCCATAGGCAACCCGTGAAACTTGTTGCCTTGGATCATGGTGATCAGACCGCTTTTGATCTCGAAGTTGTTGTTCTGCACGACGGGAGGGACGATTCCAGCACGTTGCGTGTGAGTGTTCGGTGCATCCCCAGCACCAATGTTTCGTGGTACCTGATGTGGTTCATGCTGTTGTTCCATAATGACGTGTGCGGGATGATCAATGGGTTGACGAGCTTGTCGTGGGCGTTGCAACCGGTTGATGTCGTCGATCACAGGAAGGAGATTCTGTTGTCCTCTTGATCTGGTGTGCATGCAAGGTTGCAATCAACAAAAACCTGAGATGCAAAACAACCAAGCAGAAAACCAAATCAAGTCAGTACTCGGAATGATAAGTGTAACAGAACTTGATCTTGCAAAACTTGAAATCTCAAATGTAGCAAAAAGAATCCCAAATGGCAACGGCGCCAAATTGATACTAAGATTTTTGTGTCTTATCCTAGCAGGTTCAATTAACCTTAAGTGTTGTAGTATTTAAGGTGTCAATCCAATTGGGATGTTGCTAGCAATCAAGATGCAATCAAGGAATCACAAGTCAAGCCAATTCAAAAAGAGTATTTTTTTCTAACAATCCTAGAATGACAAAAATTGCAAACAGAAATGTGTTATGGAACTAGAAACGAGAATGCAAGACAAGAAATGAAAATTAATAAAAACAGAAACGAGTCTAAGCATGAACTAAAAAGCAAGAAGTGAAACAATCTCAGGAATGTAATATCAATCAAAAGGAGAAAAGTCCTAAGGATGGGAGTAATTGATGGCGGTGGAGTATCCTAGTCTACAGAGTGTTTAACATGCCACAAGCAATCTATCCCTAAACAATGAACATCACGGCTTAGCTAATCCAATCTCTTGACAGAAGCTACTCAGACTCAACCACTTCCAAACCTAGCTCTCGCTAGAGAAACATGATCAAGTATGGCATGACAAACAAGTTCATTCACGTCAACAAACATCCTAGACAGCTAATCTCTTAGGCTAGGAACGTAAGTCTCTGGCACTAGTTGGTCAGACATTTCATCGAACACCTTTTGGGTGTGGAAATGTCTCGAACCTAGTTCCAATTGATCAGAGAGAAACTAGTGATTCTAACTCTAGTCCAGAAGGGAATCATACAAATCAAGCTTAAACACCCTACATCCTAAGATCCTCCACCTAATCTATCCCATCCTCAAGAACTCACGCACTACTCAGATCCGAAATTCATCATCAACAACATAAACTCAGAAAACATTGAAACAAGCATTCTTGGATAGGTAAAAATGAGATGAACAAATTTGTAAAAGAAATCAAATGCAAATACTCAATAAAATCAAAGCTATCTGGATTACAAGATCGGAATACGTTTTTGGTGAATAGGAAAACCTTACAAAAGAAAACGAGATAAAAAACTAAAATCCCCTTGCAAAGACTTAACAAAACGTATTTATAGTAAAGACATAAAATCCCTAAAACTTAAAACGACAAGATGAAGTGTCGGTTTGGGAATCTCCTGAAGCGTGTAAGACGGAACGTCTTCCTAACATGTGCGAACGAGTAGTGGCTCGAGTGGGTGATGGTGTTGGCTCGAGTGGAGGAGGATCGAGTCGACGGGCAGCGGCTCGAGCTGGAGGGTCGAGTCGACGGGTGGCGACTCGAGCTGGAGGGTCGAGTCGACGGGTGGCGACTCGAGCTGGATGTATACGCTTCCACTAAAACGATGATAACTTTTGAACCACACCTCCGATTGGCTTGAAATAAACGGCATTGAAAAGATGACTTAATTCTCTACAACTTTAATGAAGACGTCGAAAGCTGAATCCCCCGACCGGTGGCTCGAAGGACGACTCGAACGGCGACTCGATCGGCACGACAGCGCGACTCGATCGGCATGACAGCGCGACTCGATCGGATGTGTGATGATGGAATGATGGCGCGACTCAAGACAGCCTGACTCCAAAGTCTCCAAAATACCTGAAATACTCCAAAATGCACGATGTATGCGAAGATAATGCAAGCACTACCTAAATATGAAAAGTGTACAAAAGAGAGTAGAAATTCATGCAAAACAATTAGTTATCCTAACTAGATGCGTGACAAAAACATGCTTAGCAGAGACAAAATATAGACATATCAGTACACCGCTAGTAGGAGATGTTGCGGATACTACCATGGTCTTTGTGCTACGATCAGTTTCTTTACCTCAAGTCATGGGCTATGAAAACTAAGAGAAGAGAGGGAGCTGGAGAGATCTCCATAGGAGGATTGGTCACACCAATTTTGGTGACTTGCGATGTGCCTTTGAAAGGAGTGGTACATGACCCGAGATGGCTTGACATCGAGTACCTGACACTAGCGAAATACATGGCTTATGAGAAGCCAAACGACATGCTGCTCTTCAAGTTTGTCCATCCGACTGCCGGAGCCGCCCAAATGATCCTACCCAATGTAGTGTGCACCAAGGTCCGGCTGGGGGACAACATCGACTTTGCACCGCCTCTAGAGGAGTTGTACAACCCGGAGGATGAATCCAAAGCTGAAGAGAGAGAGCCGACTGGGCGAGAACAAGGAGACAACTCGGAGGATTACGACTTTGAGGAGTATTTCTTCTCACAAAAGCAGCATGTTGGGGTGAGGGAAGCTCACAAGAGGATCGGATGGCTGAAGAGGATGAACAAGTTTCTGGTTAGGAAGGTGAAGGATCTTACCGACTCAGTGAAGGTGATGGGAGGTCAGATAAAGGGGCTACAAGAAAAGGCAAGTTGTGTCTCAGCTCCCACCTCAGCATATGCACCGACATGGATGGGGAGAAACGGACCACTAAGAGGAATTCAAGGACTGACATCTACAGAGCCTTACAGAGCGTCGTCCTACGAGCCCCAACCGGAGGGGGATATCACAAGACCCGACAGATCACAGAGAAGCCATTCAAACGCCTAACCCGATGGGGTACACGATGCCTTACCCGATGAACCCATCGAGCACCTATTCGGGTGAGCAATCAAGTCCTTTCCCTCCAACGTATCAAATGCCGTATCTGATGCCATATTCGATGCACCCTATGAGTGGCTATACGAGCGAGTGATCACTCCGGACCTCTCCTGCCATACTCGTCATACTACCTGATGCCTTACCCGATGAGCTACGCGATGTCATACCCGATCAACCTCTCGGATGCTGGTCCGAGCAAATTGTCCGTGCATATCACCGAGCTCTTTGACGAGCAAATTTCGGCGCCTGATGAAGCCGGTGACGACCCTGGCTACACGTTGGCAAGTATGTAGGCCGCTACAACCTCCTTCTTCACCAACCCATGAGGTACCACATTCATCCAATCTTTGTAAATAACATTGCATTTAGTCTTATTTCATTTTGTGTGATTCTTAGATTCTTTTTCAGACTTTTATTTACACAGAGACTGTGTAATTTAAGTTTGGGGGAGAGTCCTAGAATGTATTTAACATTGTGTTTTATTTTCTTATTTTCTTATTTCAAATTTTTGCATGCTAGTTTTATTCATTTGAGTCTGCATCTATGTGCATTGAAAAAACCTAAAAAAATTTTGAAAACTTTTTACAAAATAAAATAAAAAAGAGTGTTCATGTAGTTGCATTTACATATTAGGATTGAGTCTAGTTTCTTCATATAGGATTGTTGCATATGCATCTTAGGGGACAATGATTAAAACCACTTTGATTAAAATCAAACCTTAGGATTGAAGCTATAGCCCTTAATCACAGTTCATTGTTGCTAGATCAATCTTTGGAAAAAACGAAAAATTGTTGCTTAGAATCTTGTGTCTTTTGAATGCTTCCTCCACTTGCTTGCACATTGCATCATCTCTATTTTATTGGACTTAATTTGAACTTAAATTGTCTTGCTTATGGAATTTGAATACTTGCTCTTGATAACTCTAAACTCGGGTTAGCACTCCATTTTTACCAATCTTTTTTTTTTAACCCAATTTGTTTTTCCCTACCCTTGAACTCAAACCTTTCTTTCAAACCTTGTTATGAATTGTTGAGTGAGGCCTTTTCATTGTGCTATAGGTTGTGAAACCTTGAGAGTATTGAGAACGACAAAGAACTGGCTCTTGATTTAGCTAAGTTAGAATCATTTGGACTAGCTAATAGCATCGGTTTTGAAAGATAGGTGGTTAGCATGTTTATTTGGGGTGGGGATGAGAAAAAAAAAAAAAAAAGTCCCTAAGGTCCAGTTCAATTAGCTCTAAGAGAAAAAAAAAAGATAAAAATATCTTTCTATAGTCTCCTAGAAAGAAAGAAAATATATATATATATTAGGAGTTTAGCAAATTACGAAAAGAAAGAAAATAAATAAAGAGAGAGAAAGAGAGCTAGATGTTTAAAGCTTAGACCTTAGGAATTACAAAAAAAAGTTAAAATCAAGGTTGTGTGTAGTTTTATTCTAGGGGGTTTGATTAAAAAAGAGATGAATGAGAAAAGGGTAGATTATCAAGAGTTAAGCTTTGTATGCCCAAATTGTTCTCAATCTTAGATAGTTTTCACAACTGGCTAACATTCCTTCTTTTGAAAGAAAACCACCCAAAGAATTTGTTTCAAACCACTTAACCAAAAAGCCTTACCCTTGAAACCGATTGAGCTTGATTCACCTCCATTTGCAAGAATTCGCCAAACACTTAAATGAATGTGAAAGAGATGTTCTTTGTAATTGCAAGTCTATACTTTTAGTTGGAGGTTGAACTAGATTGATGCATGTTAATAAGCATAGAAAAATATTTGTAAGTATGTTGATTGATCTTAGCACAATTAAACTATCTTTAAGGACTATAACTTGAATCCTTCGCTTAGCATATAAACGTTATGAGTCCCCGTTTTTAAACCGCACCCTCCTACTTCCTTGCTAGAGGACTAGCAAGATTTAGGTTTGGGGGTCTGATAACTCTTTAATTTACATGTTTTTAGCATCTTTTTTTGTCCATATTTTGCATTGTTTATACCCTTACCTTAGCATATTTAGGTCATTAACTGTAGGAATTCGCATTTAGGCCATTTAGGGTGTTGCATTCTTGCATTTGCATACTTTGGATAAAAACAGGTGCTTAAGAGCCTAAAATGGGGAAAAACAAGGACAAATCCAAACATGTACCCGAAGGAGCAATCGAGCTGGAATAACAGTCTGAACCCCAACACAATCGCGGCGGATCCGAGAGCAGGAAGAACAACCCGAAGATCTACTCGAGGAGTAACCCGACCTCATCCTCGTGCACCCCATCGAGTAGACCCTCGGGCAGGACTGGGAAGCTGGGTCAAAGGGGTTTCCATATATAACTCCCCCCCTCTTCTTCCTCGCAAACGAGCATGCCGCAAACCCTAAAACCAGAGAGCGAGAGCTTCTGAGAGATATCTAGAGCGACTCAAACTTCTTTTCACTTTTGTTAGGATTTATTTTACATCATTTTGTTATTCTTTTAGATTTCTACTCTGTACTCTTCTCTTCTACTTTATATTTTAATACAATGCAATTTTCGTTTATCCTTGTTTCCATGTTTTCTGCAATGATTTCCGAGTAGTGTAGTAAAGTTTATAGGGATGGGATAGATGATTTTGTGTTCTTGATCGGTTAGGATGTCTTAGTTTGATTTTTTATGTTTTATAAATTTCCTTCTAGATTGGTGTTCTTAATGCTGTCAACAAACCGAGAGGGTGAGATTAGATCTAGGGTGTTTTACCATCGAGAGGTGTAGATGAAATGCTTGAATCAACAAATGTTGGAGATTTACTCACTTAGCCTAAGAGAATAGATGAGTAAGGGGTTTATTGACAATAATGAATCGGTTCATATTGCATGCTTGGTCATGTTTCTCCAATGAGAGTTGGATATGGGAGTGATCAAGGTTGATTGTTTCTATCACGAGAGTGTTTTAACAAGATTTTAGAGATTCATTGTCTAGGGAATATTTGCTTGAGGCATGTAAGACATCTGTATTGGTCAGGAACACTTAGGAGTCGATTACCCCAGCCTTAGAAGCTTTCGTATTTTATTTGCTTGCATTTTTATTCATCACTCGATCCCTTACCCGAACAGGTACACGATCACCTGCTTCGAGTAACCCTTCGAGCTGTTCATACTTTTTTTGCTAACTCGATCACCCCACCCGATCATGTACTCGAATGCTTGCATCGAGTGCTTAGGTCGTGTGGTTCCTTGTTTATATTCCTTTCTTTTATTTATTTTAGGATTGTTAGACAAAAATCCAACTATTGCTTGGCTTGACTTGCTTGCTTCTGATTACATCCTATATGCTATCAGATTGATAACCCTTTGTACTACAACTGCATAGGGAATTGATACCCTGGGTGAAAATCATGTTATCAATAATAATGACTGAGTTATTTACATATTGATTCTTTACGGCTGACTTATAGGTATGTATAGGCTGAGTTATTTACATTTTACGGCTGATTTATTCGAATGTATCGGCTGAGTTATCTATATATTATAGCTGATTTATTAATTTGTTGGTGTGATCAGAAGGGTTATTGGAAGGCATATCGAACGCTGCTGAATGCAAGGCAGATCGATCACGGAACTCTTGAGGATAGTTTTAGCGAGTTGCCTTCTTACATATACAAGTTAAGAAGGGAAAATCCAGGTACAGTCACGCGTCTTCAAATAGGTGATGAAGATAGATTCAAATATATTTTTATTGCTTGTAGTGCGAGTATTGTTGGGTTTGCTTTCATGCGCAAAGTTGTTGTTGTCGACGGAAAGTTTCTCCATGGTAGTTACAAAGGGACGCTTCTAACAGCCCTAGCTCAGGATGGTAACTTTCAAATTTTTCCATTAGCTTTCGCTGTTGTTGACACTGAAAATGATGAGTCTTGGCGTTGGTTCTTTACACAACTCAAATTTGCCATTCCAGACGAAAAGGATCTTGCGATAATCTCTGACAGACATAAGTCAATAGGGAAAGCGATTGGTCAAGTGTATCCGTTGGCTTTGCGTGGAATTTGCACTTAGCATTTGTATAAGAACATCTTGGTGAAGCTCAAAAGAAAACATTTGTTCCCTCAGGTGAAAAAAGCAGCAAGGTGTTTTAGGCTAACTGATTTTAATGAGGCTTTCAATGAGATTGAAGCACGTCATCCTGAACTACATGGATACTTCCAACGAGCTGGTGTCCAAATGTGGGCGCGTGTTCATTTCCCGGGTGAAAGGTACAATTTAATGACAACGAATATTGTAGAATCAATGAACCATGCACTGTCAAATGCTAGAAGTCTTCCCATAGTTCGACTGCTAGAATCGATATGGAATATGATGACCAGATGGTTTTTTGAACGGAGAGAGGATGCGAAATTGCAGCTAACAACACTCACTCGAGGTGTTGAGAAACTATTACAGATAATTTTACATAAGTCAGTCGTCAATGTTGATAACTCAGCCATCACAGTTTTCATATCTCAGCCGTAATTGTTTCCATATCTCAGCCATAACCATTATAGTTTTCATACCTCAGCCATAATTTTTTTTATAACTCAGCCGTAATTGTTTTCATCACTCAGCCTAAAACGTTTTTTTTTTGTTCTACTCCCTACTAGCACCGTGTCACCGCAGCAAGACCTATGGAGGTACAAACGATTGATGCTTTACATGTGCAAGTGATATATGGATAATCTTTGCATGTTGTAAATTTGGAAATAAAAAGTTTCACATGCCGTCGTTTCGACCACGAGAAAATACCATGCATCCATGCAATCACAGCTACAGAGCATATGGATGTGTCTCGTATATCCATGTGCGATCTGAAATTTAGGAGTGTCGATTTGGTTAACGGATGGGCTGGTACAATCATGCCTCCAGATGAATCAGTCCCTGCTCCTGAAGTTGTGGATAATCAACCGTGCTTGCCTCCGATTGTTGTGAACCAGCCAGGAAGGCCCAAGAAGCGTAGGATTAAATCATCTTTGGAAGTTGCCGTTGAAAATAAACGCCCTAGGAAGCAACACGCATGTTCGCGATGTAAACAAGTTGGGCATAATGTGAAAACTTGTGCTCTACAGTTAGGGAGATTTATTTTATTTTGTGTAATAACTCAGCTGTCAAGGATTATAACTCAGCCATCATACTAATCGACGAGAACTTTTGTTTTCCGTTTCTAATTATTTTGTGTAATAACCCAGCCATCACATGAATCGACGAGACTTTTCGTTTCCCGTAAAACTATAACTCAGCCGTGAAATATCGTATAAGTAAGCCGTTTAAGTCAATAACTCAGCCATGTTAGTCAATTGTTGGAGAAATACTTTTACAAAAATAAAATTCGAAATTTGAATAATAATTATTTAATTAATTTGGATAATATATTGTGAACAAAGCTCACTTTACGAATTTATTATGCGTGTGGATCTGAGCAGACACAAAATTAGTGATTTTTTACGTTTCCCTAATAACATTTTTTGTGATATCGAGAGACGTTTTAATTTAATAATTTATTAGGAATCTTACAGAACAAAAGGCTCGGGAAAGAAAGAAGATTATGTTTTCATATTATTGAGAAGACTCTAAACGATAACTCAGCCGTCATCAACTATAACTCGGCCATAGCTCCAATTATAAGTCTAATAAACCGACCCATAACCAGAAATAACCGAATAGTAATTTCAAATATTTCAAAAATTTTAAATGAAAATCATATTAGTATATCCAAATTACCACTTTAAATCAAACACAATATAACCAAAACCAAATTGTTAAATTATAACCCATACTGTCTTTTGCTTTCAGATTGTTTCTGGTGATAATTCAGCCATTATTCACTATAACTCAGCCGTCATGAATTGACGAGACCTTTCGTTTTCCCGTTAAACTATAACTCAGCCGTCAAGCAATATTTTGGCGGGAAACCATAAGTTAACCTAACATTTTGGCGGGAAACCACAGTAGACGCGACCTTTCATTTTTCTATCGTTTTTCCTTTATCATCTCTATATTCATTGTATCATTTCAGTTTTTTCATCTTCATCTCTATATTCATTCTCCGCTCATTGCATCTATAAATATCCTCCGAATCCCCTCACAATATATTGCATATTCGTCGATAAGTTCACCTTCAAATCTCCTCTACATCCAATATCAATACATTGCACATGTAAATCTCCCCCTCTCAATCTATTGCATATTTACCTATCATTGCACATAACGGTTGTTTTTATTTCCGTAGCCGAGCTATGGATGGAGAAGTTTCCAGTAAACGTCAAAAATGCAAGGCAAAGTAGGGAGACGAAGACAATCAGCCGTCCATCCGCATGGCTGGAGCAAGTTCCAGTAAACATCCAGAAAGAAATGCAGATTTCGAGTGGAAAGAGGAATCACTATTGGTCGTGTCCGAAGCTTTTACTCAGACAAGAGTCGTGACCGAGGCGGAGACAACAGATCGCTACACAGCAATTTTGCGTATGATGGATGATCATATGAAGAAGAAGGAAGAGAAGACCGTCCTCGTGCATCAAGTGGAACTAATCGACGCTCAACTATCCCAACTGAATCAAATCTTGGGTGGATAACTTGTCAACTTAGCGACAGAGCACAAGAGGTTAGAGGAGATGAGAGACATTGCGGAGGCCGATGTCGACCAGTGTGTGGTTCCTCCTCCTCTTGATTGGTATAAACTAAAAGTTCATGGTTCCTCCTCCTCTTAATCGGTTTTTTTTTTTCTTTTTGTAATGCTTCATAGTAATATAACTCAGCCGGTATTACGATAAATCAGCCATTAAGGATTTATAAATCACTATAACTCAGCCGTCACATGAATCTACGAGATTTTTCGTTTTCCCGTAAATATTATAACTCAGCCGTAAAGTCATATATATCAGCCATTTACTTTCATATTGTTTATTGTGATAACTCAGCCATCACTCACTATAACTCAGTCGTCAAGTCATATATATCATTCATTTACTTTCAAATTGTTTCTTGTGATAACTCAACCATAACTCACTATAACTCAGCCGTCACATGACCTTTCGTTTTCCCGTAATGATTATAACTCAGCTGTCAAGTCATATATATCAGCCATTTACTTTCAGATTGTTTCTTATGATAACTCAGCCATAACTCATTATAACTCAGCCGTTACATGACCTTTCGTTTTCTCGTAAATATTATAACTCAGCCGTAAAGCGATATTTTGGCGGGAAACCATAAGTTAACCTAATATTTTGGCGAACTTTCCATTAAATTCAAATTGATTACATTCAGTTCGGCAATTCGCCAATATAATAAAAGATAATAATAAAAAGCGACAAGCGTCCTATCAGCGAACTAGTTCCCATGGGAAGGCTAATCACGAGTCTTCTGATCTCGGCACAAACTGATTCCCTTCTGTAGCATCCGTGAACCGGAATTCTGGTTTGGGATGTGCATCAATCGATGCAGTGGGAGCATCGATCGATGCTGGCTCAATTCTGTGCGTTTTGACTTAAGTCAAACGCTGCGTTTTGGGTTAGGGAAAACCCTTAGATGCGAGATTTTGTCTCATTTGTGTTGTTTGGCCGATTTTTGAGAGAAAAAAAGAGACAAAACTGTTCTTGAGCGTTCCTGAGATTTCTGGAGATTTGGGGCGTTTCTTGGTTAGATCTGTAGCTGGGATTGTTGTAGGAGCTTCCTAGAAGCGTGTTCTTGCTTGTTTGTTGTTCAGATTCGTCTTGGCACAGGTAAGTGCAGGACCATGGCATATCTAAGCTAGAGAATTCAGTAATTTGCTTGTTGTTTGTTGTTAGACATATTAGATTGTTGCTATGGACGTTAGGAAACTTTCTTGTGGCTTGGGATTGAGTTTTGTAGTTGTAGGAACAAAATCCGGCGAGAAGCTTCAGGGAAATCACGGTGCTCGACGTTGCGTCGACCGATTCATACCTTGCATCGGTCGATGCAAGTGCGAGGACGGCGCGTAAGAACTCTAGGGTTTTTCGTGTGCGTCGAGCATGCGTCGGTCGATGCAGACTGGGTATCGGTCGATGCAAGTTACGCTTGCATCGATCGATGCAGCTTCTGTATCGATCGATGCTTCTCCATTTGGCATCGGTCGATGCAAGTGTGGCATCGGTCGATGCTAAGTCCTGGTTGGTTATTGTCGTGTGTTGATTGTTGGGTGATGATTATTGATACTCTATTATTGATACTCATGCATTGCAATATGTGTTTGTGGTGCAGGTAAAGGCAAAGTGTGATCGTGGAATCCAGGCAATGAAGAGGAGGATGATCTAGGGACTCGAATTTTATGTTGTCTGGCATTGCTAGGTTGCTAGAGTTGGGTCATTAGAACATTGCTAGGTTGCTGGTTCTATAATTTATGTTGTTTTGGATATTGGATCATGTGGAATAATGTTATATTTTTATTATTGGATTCTTATCTGGATATTAGTATTGATTTCCGCTGTTGGTTGTGTTATGGTTAGGTGGCTAGTGGGTATGGGACCACTAGTTATAGTTTATATTATATTATAGTTATTATTTATTATTTATTAAAAAAAAAAGTCGGTCCTTTCATTTTGGTATCAGAGCCCTTACGGTTCTAGGTTTGGGTTCACTAGGCTTTGTGCTGTAGATGTTTGGGATTGCATGTCTTGATTGATTATGTGAGTTAGTCAATTGTGTGTGGCATGGAGTCCTAGAACATTCTCTTCGAGCCTATTGGTGATTCCACGGTGAGTTTCTATTTCTGCGTTAAATAGTAATTTTTTTCTTAGCCTTCTGTTCATGGTAGTGCAGATGGTTAGAGAGGATGCTGTTGCTGGTCGAGGTCGTGGACGCGGTCGTGGTCGCGGACGTGGTCGTGGTAGGGGCAGAGTACCAAGGGTTAGTGAGACCGAGGACCAGAGTGTGATAGCTGAGGGTGTTGGCGAGTCGCAGGGAGTTCCTGGGGATTCAGTGAGTGTGACCGGAGGGGGCGGTGTTGATGATCCAGTGGCCGGTGATGCTAGGGTCCCGGGTGTGGGAGCCCCAGTGGGTGGAGTCCCTGGTGCTAATATTGCGGCTTTGCTAGCACAGGTGTTAGAGCGGTTACCACCAGTGGTGCCGGCTCAGGCTCAGGTAGTGCCACCAGTGGTGGCGGAGGAGCGGCAGCCAGCGGCTGCGGATGTGGGGGTCCATGCTCGTTATCTCAGCATGTTGACAGAGATGGGTCGGTTGCGCACCGAGCAGTTTTCAGGAGGTGTGGATCCTACTGCTGCGGATGCGTGGAGGACGAGAGTGGAACGTAACTTCCATACTCTGAGATGTCCTGAGGAGTTCTGGGTGGACATAGGGGTCTACTTTTTGAGTGGCGATGCTGAGTTGTGGTGGAGATATGTGGCTGCTAGGAGGGTGCAGCGGGAGATGACTTGGGCTGACTTCGTTTTGGAGTTCAACCGCAAGTATTTTCCTAGAGAGGCATTATATCGTTTGGAGGTGCAGTTCGTTCAGTTGTCTCAGGGGACACGGTCAGTGCGGGAGCTGGATTTGGAGTTCAGTCGACTTCTTTGTTATGGGGGTCGGGCTATGGAGCCTGAGGAGGCTCAGATCAGGAGGTTCTTGAGGGCTCTACGTGATGATTTGAGAGTTCACTGTAGAGGGAGGTCTTATGCTACGCGTGCAGAGCTGGTTGAGACAGCAGCAGAGATTGAGGAGGATATCCGGGCACAGTCAGTGTCGGTTACTCCAGTAGCTCAGCCTGGTAAGGCTCAGCAGCAGGGTGGTTCCAGCAGGGGCGGTAGGCATGCTCAGGGAACCAAGAGGAAGTGGGAGGCTACGCAGAAGCCGAGTGGTGAGGGTTGCTTCGGTTGTGGGAGCAAGGATCACAAGGTTGCTAGTTGTCCCAAGAGGAGTGCTCCGACGGCAGGGCCTCGGGTATGTTATCATTGTAGGGAGGCAGGGCACATCAGGCCTTTCTGTCCCAAGTTGCAGCCGGTAGTAGTGGCAGCGTTGCAGCAGGTGCAGCCTGGAGGTCAGCAGGTGGCACGGATTGAGCAGACGCCACGTGCTTACACGACAGCAGAGACTGGTGGAACCAGTGCCGGGGCGATCACAGGTATAATTTCTGGTACTTAATCTTTGTGAATTTATAGTAGGTCCAGATTTTATGTTTTTCTGTGATAAAGTGTTAGGTTCTCAACACATGAGGTTTGTGTAGGAACCTTGTTAGTGGACGGGTTTAAGTCCCACATTATGTTTGATTCTGGAGCTTCTCATAGCTTCATTACCCCGGAGTGTGCAGAGTGTGCAGGAATCAGAGGGGATCCCGGGGAGCGTACAGGAGTTGTTAGAGTTGCTGGAGGCAAGTTCCTGAGAGTTATTGGACGAGCTAGAGGGGTTGATATTCAGATCGTAGGAGAGTCGTGGCCAGCGGATTTGCTTATCAGTCCAGTGGAGTTGTATGATGTCATTCTTGGGATGGATTGGTTGCATCGGCATATGGTGCATTTGGATTGCCATAGGGGTAGAGTGGAGTTTGAGCGTCCAGGAGAGAAGTTGGTTTTTCAGGGTATTAGACCGACTTCGGGGAGTCTCGTGATCTCAGCCGTTCAGGCTGGGAAGATGATCGAGAAGGGCCGAAAGGCTTATCTGGTTACCATATCTATGCCAGAGTTAGTGGGGAAGTCTACGGTTAGCGGTATTCCAGTAGTGGAGGAGTTTGAGGATGTGTTTCAGTCTTTGCAGGGATTACCACCATCTCGGTCGGATCCTTTTACCATTGAACTGGAACCGTGGATGACACCGTTATCCAAGGCTCCTTACAGAATGGCTCAAGCAGAGATGGCAGAGCTGAAGAAGCAGCTAGAGGATTTGTTGAGTAAGGGGTTCATCCGTCCTAGTGTATCACCGTGGGGAGCGCCGGTGTTGTTTGTGAAGAAGAAGGATGGGAGTTTCAGGTTGTGTATCGACTATCGGGGTTGGAACCGGGTCACTGTGAAGAACAAGTATCCTCTTCCTAGGATCGATGAGTTGTTGGATCAGTTGAGGGGTGCTACTTGGTTCTCTAAGATGGATCTGGCGTCGGGTTATCATCAGATACCGATAGATGAGGCAGATGTGAGGAAGACTGCTTTCAAGACGAGGTATGGGCATTATGAGTTTGTGGTGATGCCTTTCGGGCTGACTAACTGATGTTCATATATTTTACCATGTTTTCCCTTAGTTTATTCACATCTTTTGCATCTTTTTCTATCCATTTTCACCACTTTTGTGTAGCTTTAGGACCAATCATGCATTAGAGTTTAGTTGCATTGCATTTGCATCTTTTCATGCATAAACAGGTGATTTTGGAGCTTAAGGAGCATGGAAGCAAAGGAAAAGAGATGTGAAACAGTCATGAGGAGGAAACAAGGAAGTTAAGGGTGAAGAACCAAGGTCCGGAGTCCAGCTCGACCAAGCACTCGACCGTGTGGGAGATGGACTCGACCGAGTGGAGCTGCACCAGAGAAGCCAGCTCGACCAGTCACTCGACCGAGCACTGGTCGAGTTGACCAATCCGTTGACTGCATTGACTTTTTCTATTTTAGGGCTTCCACCTTCCCCACTATAAAAGGCCTTGTACTGCAGCGACCAAAAATATCTAGATTTTATTCCAGCTTTTCAGAAACCTAGTTTTTACCTTTTGAGGAATTATTCCTTTTGCTTTTTATTTTTTTCTTTTAGATTTGGTACTTGTTTAAGAAAACTCATAAGATTCTTCAATATTGTTGGTTGAATAACTTTCTTAATATTGAGAATTTGAGTTTCATTCCTTCATCAATATTGTAGATCTTTGTTTTATATTTCTAAATATGCA
The DNA here is from genome assembly GCA_023657505.1 of Camelina hispida. Classification (NCBI taxonomy): domain Eukaryota; kingdom Viridiplantae; phylum Streptophyta; class Magnoliopsida; order Brassicales; family Brassicaceae; genus Camelina; species Camelina hispida. The sequence goes on along the minus strand of CP094631.1, from coordinate 27,484,699 downwards.
AGTTTCAATAATTTCTGGGTTTATGATTTGTTTGATCATGTCTTGTTGTGAGTAGTTATCTTAGGATCTTGAGGATGGGTTAGGATAGATTGATCTTGTGGTGTATCTGATTTGATCAAGCTTGATTGTTGTAGATCTCTTCTAGGCTAGATGTTCTTAATGCTGATTCTATATCTGAGAGGGTAGGATCTGATCTCAAGCTTTTTAGCATCACACCAATGTTTTGAAAGCATAGATAAGGCTAGATCTAGAGCTTACCATTAGGCTTGCTAAGAGATTAGAGGTCTTGTTTGGTTTGAGATGTATTGCTTAATGCCTGCTTGTGTAGATTCTTTTCATTGTGAGAGCAAGTCTAGGATTGCATAGGTTTGATTGTCTCTTGACCATGAGAGTGGGAGAGACTTGTCTTAGATTAATATGTCTAGAGGTTAGCTCATAGCATTGCTTGAGATTTGTTGATCAAGTTAGATTACCACAATGATTAGTTTATCCCATGAATCCATCCTCAGGAACCTTCTTTGTTTATTGATTTTAAAGTCTCAATCTTGTTATTTGCTTGCTGTTTGATCTGTGTTTGCTTTACTCTGTTTTTATTGCATTGCTCTGTTTCCCCGGATTTGTCTAGCTCGACCACCCACTCGACCTACACTCGGTCGAGTGCTGCTCGAGTTCATCCCCAGAACTCTTGTTTATGTTTTGTGTTTGTCTTGTTTCATTCTTGTTTTATTCCTGTTTCATTTCCATTGCATTCACCTAGCATCTAGTTCATTACATATCTTGCATTAGCTCTATCCTAGTGTTTACAGTTTCTGTTTCTGTTTTTAGATCATAATCATTCTGTTTTATTTGCATCTAGTTCTTAGTTCTTGTAGTTTACTTTCTGCTTTCATCATTATCATCATAGGATTGTTAGTGACAAACAATCATCGCACTTGGCTTGACTTAGATTCATATGCATATCTTGATCGTTCACAAGCACTCAGACTGGATTGATACCTCTTATACTGCAACTGCATAAGGGGAATTGAAACACCCACCATCATTCCATATCATACACTTTCACACACATTCACCATTCACCACACAAAATATACATGTTTCAATTTGGCGCCGTTGCCGGTTTGAGTTTGTTTTTGTGACATTTAGGATCCATATTAGTCTAAGATTAAGTTCTTTTATGCATTTGTGAAGTTTCTGCACTTGAATCTTGTGTTTGGGGTTGAAGTTCCATTACAGGTACCAGCTCGACCATCAGCTCGACCCCAGCTCGACCGTGTCGTGGTCGAGCACTTGCTCGAGCCAGACCCGGGATCTCTTTTACCCTCATTTTCCAGTTGACCTCACCTCCTACTTGAGCCTGTGCTCAGTCGTTTGCCTGGCAAAAATCGTTTGTGTTTTCTGTTTGAGTCAGTAACCATGTTTCAAGGCAGTCAGTTCCATTATGGACCTATGCACCAACAACAAAGTATCCAGCCTCAATGGTGTCACCCTCCAACATTTCAGACATACCAAGCCCAAGAACCTGACTTAAGAGCTATGATGCAACAATTATTGCTTGGGCAAGCCAATCAGCAGATTGAGACAGCAAGGCAGTTTGGAGAGCTGAACCAAACATTGGATTCTTATTCTCATGACCTGAGAAACCAACTATTCCATACCCAAGGGAGATCACTTGAGAGTCTGACCTCTTCATTTCAATGCATGGAGAGCTCCATTCCTTCTACTTCAGCCCCTAAGCCACACCAACTTCCTGAACAAGCTATTCCATACCCAAGGGAGATCACTGTTAAAGCTATCCATCTCCATGAGGAATATGTCACTGAGGACAGTGAGGTTCAAGGTGGGGAGGGTTGGTCACTAATTGAAGCCCAGAGTGAAGGTTTTACTCAGCAGACTGAGGCAGAGAAACCACTCGACCAGGTGCTCGACCACACACACGATCGAGTACATGAACGAGTGACTGATCGAGTTGCAGACACAGAAGCTCTTAAGCCTGCTAGATACATTCCTCCTGCTTACAAACCGCCTCTACCATTCCCAGGACGTTTCAAGGCACAAAAGATAAGAGAACTCAGGGAGATCATTGAGAAAAAGGAGAAGATAGCTTTGCAACAAGAGAAGGAGAAAGCCTTGAAAGAAGAGGTTGTCATTAAGGAAGTGATGGCTTTGAAGGATGAAGTAGTCATTGAAAAGAAGGATGTAATGGCCATACAACAGGAGGTTGTCATTGAGAAGAAGGAGGAAGTGATGGCTTTGCAACAAGAGGAAGTGAAAGTCTTGAAGGTAGTAATGGCTACACAAGAGACTATCATTGCTTACCAAGAAGAAGAGAGAGGACCTGCTTTGGAACAGCATGCTCCATACCCTCTCTATCAGAATTTTTTACTTGAGATGTCAAAGAAGAGGGCTCATGACCAAGATATGAAGGATTTGAAAGAGATTGGGCAAGCTATTGTCCCAACAAAGCTTGAAGATCCAGGCTCATTCAACTTACCCTGTTCAATCAGCTACATGCACTTCAATAAGTGCCTTTGTGATTTAGGAGCTTCAGTGAGCTTGATGCCATACTCAGTGGCTGAGAAGTTGGGGTATGAGGACTTCAAGGACAGCAACTACTATGTCAGTCTAGCAGATGGATCCAAGAGGGATGTGGTTGGAGTGATTAAAAATCTCCCTATCAAAATAGGAGAAGCAAGGATCCCAACTGATTTTGCAATCATGAGTATGGAACAAGAGCCTAAAGACCCTCTTATCTTGGGAAGGCCATTCTTAGCTACAGCTGGGGCTGTTATTGATGTGAAGATGGGGACTATCAAGCTCCACCTGACTGAAGACTTCACTATGAAGTTTGACATCAACAATCCCACTAATCTGCCTTCCAAATCTGATCCACCTTACACTATAAAAAGAAAGGAGGATCATGAGGTCTCAAGTGAGGAAACTGCTTCAAGGGGTAAGCCAACCTTTCAAGAAGATTCAGTGGAAAAGCTAAAGGTTTCAGTTCAAGTGCTAGCTGGTTTAGTCAAGGATCTTCAAGCTCAGCTCAAACAGAAATCTTTGAAGAAGGCAAGACCAAGACTCAAGCTTAAGAAGCAACATGGTTCAAGTGCTAAGGCAGTAGTGATCAAGAAGGAACACAAGTGTTATCAAGTAGAACCAGGGGGAATTCATCACCTCCTTGGTCTCTAACTCAAGCTTAAAAGGCATCAAAGTCAAGCTTAGTGACTTTAAACAAGCTCACTAGGGAGGAAGTCCCTAAGGTATCTCTGTACATATTGCCTTGGAATTTTAGTATTTTGATTTTTCCTTTCGTATTTTCATGGTTAGGCAAGCTAGGGAGTCTGAATAGAACAGGAAGGGACAGCTATTGGAGACTCGCGGTCTAGCTCGACCCCCCCCACTCGACCACGTTCTCGACCGAGTCAGTCTCGATTGGCATAGTCGAGCTGCCCCAAAGTCCTTCTCCGAGCCACCAGCCTGACCCCCACTACTCATATGATAGCATGCAGATGGATGTGGACAACTTCTTCCACAATCCCTAAGGTACCATCATCACCTTCCCTTGTTTATACCATTGCATTTGATGTTTTGTTTTGTTTTTGTTTTTTAGTCTTGAATCCTCTTACAAATTTCTTTCACACAGAGGACTGTGTGATTTAAGTTTGGGGGAGGGTTCTAGATAGCATTTGATGTTGTGTTTTGTTTTCTTATTTCAAATTTTTATCATCATCATGTAGCACTTGCATAATCATCTAAGGCATAGAAAAACCATAAAAATTTGAAATTTTTTTGCAAAAATCTTTATAAAAAGAGTGTTCATGTAGTTTGCATTGTATATTTAAAGTGTTTTGTTTAGCATATAGGACTGTTTGCATTAGGGATCTATATTGAGTTTTTCCTTGTTAGCTTGTTTTATTCACTAGACTAGGATCAATGCCCAAGTTAATAGTACTTTGATGCTAGTTGAGTGGTTAGAAGCATAAGACTGAACCAAGCCTTGAATTCGTGCATTGCATTTGGTCTAAATTGAAGCATGTTGTGATTTGATGCCATTTCCTACTTATAAGAGCCTAATATTGACTTGTAATTATCAATGTATGCATTGCTTTAAACTCATGGATACCATATACATATTTGGATCATCTTTCTCCTTTTGCCACTCTTGTTGATCCAAGTAGCTGATTTCACTTTTTAATCAGTTTCCCCTACCCCTTAACCAAACCTTCTTTCAAGCCTTGTTTATTCTTGTGTGTGTGAGGTCTATTTTGGGATTGAGCTTCGTAGAAAGTGTTAGGTTTGAACTGACAAGAGTAAGACCTTGTGTAGTTGTAGTTTGCATTTTCCAAACTAGATAGGACTAGGTGGTTCACTTGTTGGGTTTGGGACTTGGCTGTTATAAAAAGAAAAGAAAGAAAAGAGAAAGAAAAAGGGTAGAGTCTTTAGGAGAGGAATGTGTTTAAGCAAAAAGCTAAAGTCTAGTGAAAGGATGGGAAGTAAGAAAATGGTTATCTAAGATGGTTCTAGTTAAAAGAAAAAGAAAAGAAAGCAAAGAGCAGTTTAGCAAAAAGCGTATATGTCTTAAGAATAAGAAGAAAAGAGAACCATAGCAATCAATAAGAATCCCCCATCCCACTAGAAAGATCAAATAAGAAACCTCTCCTAAGATTTGAAAACAAAAGAGAAAAGGGTTAAAGAGAAAAGAAGAAGTTAAAGGGTAGCACTAGGATCATTTGGGTTTAGATTGTTAGGATAAACACTTTGGGTGCCTTTGGGTAGACAAAGTTTTGTTCTTGTATATGTCTAAGTGTTCTTACCTTTAGCATTCTTCTAAAGCTCAATCCATTTTTTATGAGAGAACCTTGATATTGACAAGCCCCACTCTGAAAAGAGACCATCATTGTCTCAAAACCTTTTATTACCAAGCCAAATGAGTTTAAGCATTGCATAAGAATTGATTCATGTTCTTGATTAATGAATGTTAAAGGAAATGGTTGATTTGAATGCATGTGAATATCTAAGGCTCAAATCAGTAAAGGTTGTGATGTGCTTGTCTAAAGTTTTTAAGTATAGCTATTCACCTTGCATCTTAGTACTAGTAACTTGGACATTGATTCTAGCTGGTCTATTTGCAAGCTTTAGGAGTTATGATCCCACTTTTAAACCTCATCTACCTTCTTATGTCTTGTTTATTTGCTTGAGGGCAAGCAAAGACTAAGTTTGGGGGTGTTGATGTTCATATATTTTACCATGTTTTCCCTTAGTTTATTCACATCTTTTGCATCTTTTTCTATCCATTTTCACCACTTTTGTGTAGCTTTAGGACCAATCATGCATTAGAGTTTAGTTGCATTGCATTTGCATCTTTTCATGCATAAACAGGTGATTTTGGAGCTTAAGGAGCATGGAAGCAAAGGAGAAGAGATGTGAAGCAGTCATGAGGAGGAAACAAGGAAGTTAAGGGTGAAGAACCAAGGCCCGGAGTCCAGCTCGACCAAGCACTCGACCGTGTGGGAGATGGACTCGACCGAGTGGAGCTGCACCAGAGAAGCCAGCTCGACCAGTCACTCGACCGAGCACTGGTCGAGTTGACCAATCCGTTGACTGCTTTGACTTTTTCTATTTTAGGGCTTCCACCTTCCCCACTATAAAAGGCCTTGTACTGCAGCCACCAAAAAAATCTAGATTTTATTCCAGCTTTTCAGAAACCTAGTTTTTACCTTTTGAGGAATTATTCCTTTTGCTTTTTATTTTTTTCTTTTAGATTTGGTACTTGTTTAAAAAACTCATAAGATTCTTCAATATTGTTGGTTGAATAACTTTCTTAATATTGAGAATTTGAGTTTCATTCCTTCATCAATATTGTAGATCTTTGTTTTATATTTCTAAATATGCAAGTTTCAATAATTTCTGGGTTTATGATTTGTTTGATCATGTCTTGTTGTGAGTAGTTATCTTAGAATCTTGAGGATGGGTTAGGATAGATTGATCTTGTGGTGTATCTGATTTGATCAAGCTTGATTGTTGTAGATCTCTTCTAGGCAAAAGGGTCTTAATGCTGATTCTATATCTGAGAGGGTAGGATCTGATCTCAAGCTTTTTAGCATCACACCAATGTTTAGAAAGCATAGATAAGGCTAGATCTAGAGCTTACCATTAGGATTGCTAAGAGATTAGAGGTCTTGTTTGGTTTGAGATGTATTGCTTAATGCCTGCTTGTGTAGATTCTTTTCATTGTGAGAGCAAGTCTAGGATTGCATAGGTTTGATTGTCTCTTGACCATGAGAGTGGGAGAGACTTGTCTTAGATTAATATGTCTAGAGGTTAGCTCATAGCATTGCTTGAGATTTGTTGATCAAGTTAGATTACCACAATGATTAGTTTATCCCATGAATCCATCCTCAGGAACCTTCTTTGTTTATTGATTTTAAAGTCTCAATCTTGTTATTTGCTTGCTGTTTGATCTGTGTTTGCTTTACTCTGTTTTTATTGCATTGCTCTGTTTCCCCGGATTTGTCTAGCTCGACCACCCACTCGACCTACACTCGGTCGAGTACTGCTCGAGTTCATCCCCAGAACTCTTGTTTATGTTTTGTGTTTGTCTTGTTTCATTCTTGTTTCATTCCTGTTTCATTTCCATTGCATTCACCTAGCATCTAGTTCATTACATATCTTGCATTAGCTCTATCCTAGTGTTTACAGTTTCTGTTTATGTTTTTAGATCATAATCATTCTGTTTTATTTGCATCTAGTTCTTAGTTCTTGTAGTTTACTTTCTGCTTTCATCATTATCATCATAGGATTGTTAGTGACAAACAATCACCACACTTGGCTTGACTTAGATTCATATGCATATCTTGATTGTTCACAAGCACTCAGACTAGATTGATACCTCTTATACTGCAACTGCATAAGGGGAATTGAAACACCCACCATCATTCCATATCATACACTTTCACACACATTCACCATTCACCACACAAAATATACATGTTTCACTAACGCACCAGCAGCGTTTATGAGATTGATGAACAGTGTGTTTCAGGAGTTTCTGGATGTATCTGTCATCATTTTCATCGACGATATCCTGGTTTATTCGAAGAGTCCTGAGGAGCACGCAGTGCATTTGAGAGCAGTTATGGAGAAGCTGTGGGAGCAGAAGTTGTTTGCTAAGTTGAGCAAGTGCAGTTTTTGGCAGCGGGAGATGGGCTTTCTGGGTCACATTGTTTCTGCAGAGGGGGTTTCTGTGGATCCAGAGAAGATTCAGGCTATTAGGGATTGGCCTGGACCGCAGAATGCCACAGAGATCAGGAGTTTCCTTGGATTGGCAGGATACTACAGGAAATTTGTGCAGGGATTTGCAAGCAGAGCACGTCCTATGACTAAGTTGACAGGGAAGGATGTTCCTTTTGTCTGGTCAGAGTAGTGTGAGGAAGGCTTTGCAAGCCTGAAGGAGATGTTGACTACTGCGCCGGTATTGGCTTTGCCTTAGTAGGGAGAACCCTATGTGGTTTATACAGATGCATCTAGAGTTGGTTTGGGGTGTGTTCTGATGCAGCATGGGAAGGTGATAGCCTATGCATCGCGGCAGTTGCGGGTGCATGAGGGCAACTATCCTACTCATGATTTGGAGATGGGTGATGTAATTTTTGACCTGAAGATTTGGAGATCTTATCTTTATGGTGCAAAGGTACAGGTGTTCACAGATCATAAGAGCCTAAAGTATATATTCACTCATCCTGAGCTGAATCTGAGACAGAGGCGGTGGATGGAGCTTGTGGCAGATTATGATTTGGAGATAGCCTATCATCTTGGTAAGGCTAACACGGTTGCAGATGCTCTGAGTCGGAAGAGGGTAGCTTTGGCTCAGGAGCAGGAGTTGGAGTCTCTGGTAGGGGAGATCAGTGCTTTGAGTTTGTGTGTTGTTTCACTGGAACCGTTGGGTTTGGAAGCAGTTGACAGAGCAGATCTTCTGAGTAGGGTGCGGTTGGCACAGGAGAAGGATTTGGGGCTGGTGAATGCCTCAAAGGATGTTGATTCAGAGTATCAGGTCTCAGATAATGGTACTATCTTGGTGCACGGTCGTGTTTGTGTGCCTAAGGATGAGGAGTTGAGGCAGGAGATTATGAGAGAGGCTCATGCGAGCAAGTTATCCATTCATCCAGGAGCGACTAAGATGTACCGTGATCTCAAGAGGTACTATCACTGGGTTGGGACGAAGAAGGATGTAGCTAGTTGGGTCGCGAGGTGCGATGTATGCCAGCTAGTGAAGGCTGAGCATCAGGTTCCTGGCGGGTTACTGAAGAGTCTACCCATTCCTGAGTGGGAGTGGGATATGATCACCATGGATTTTGTGGTAGGATTGCCAGTGTCACAGACTTTTGATGTTATTTGGGTCATCGTGGACCGGTTGACTAAGTCAGCACGTTTTCTGGCCATTAAGAAGACTGATGGAGCAGCGGTCTTGGCTAAGAAGTATGTGAGAGAGATAGTCAGATTGCATGGGGTGCCAGCGAGCATTGTGTCTGACAGAGATTCTAAGTTCACTTCGGTGTTCTGGCAGGCTTTTCAGGCAGAGATGGGCACTAAGGTGCATATGAGTACAGCTTATCATCCCCAGACAGATGGACAGTCTGAGAGGACGATCCAGACGTTAGAGGATTTGCTGAGGATGTGTATTTTGGATTGGGGGGCCATTGGGCAGATCACCTGAACCTGGTAGAGTTTGCTTACAACAACAACTATCAGGCGAGTATTGGTATGGCTCCTTATGAGGCTTTGTATGGGAGGCCGTGTCGTACACCGTTATGCTGGACTCAGGTGGGGGAGAGGAGCATGTACGGGGCAAATTTTGTTCAGGAGACCTTAGAGAAGATTCGGGTTCTTAAGCTGAACATGAAAGAGGCTCAGGATAGGCAGAGGAGTTATGCTGATAGGAGGATGAGAGATCTTGAGTTTCAGGTAGGAGACAGAGTGGACCTCAAGATGGCCATGTTGCGGGGTCTGAGCAGGTCATTGACTGAGACTAAGTTGAGTCCGAGGTATATGGGTCCGTTCAGAGTGATTGAGCGAGTTGGACCAGTGGCATATAGACTGGAGTTACCTGAGGTTATGCGAGCTTTCCACAAGGTATTCCATGTGTCTATGTTGCGGAAGTGTCTCCGTGAGGATGATCAGTTGTTGGCTAAGATTCCTGAAGATCTTCAGCCTAACATGACTTTGGAGGCGAGACCAGTGAGGGTTCTCGAGAGGAGGATCAAGGAACTTCGGAAGAAGAATATTCCTTTGATGAGAGTCCTTTGGGACTGTGATGGTGTGGAGGAACAGACTTGGGAGCCTGAAACGAGGATGAAGGCAAGGTTTAAGAAGTGGTATGAGAAGCAACCGCGACTTGAACTTGCCTAGTCTGGTTCTGTCTGTAATCCGTGGCTGGAGCGGGAATGGAGTATTCCAGCCCATCTCTCTTGTTACTCGGTCGCTTGGAGTGGTTGGTTGTGCGACTCAGTAACAAGATAAGGTGGTGCTCGGGATACAAAGTTTTCCGTGAGGCGGGATTTGGGAAAGGTTTCCCGAATTAGAAGTTTCCTAAAGTGGAAAGGTTCCAGAAATGGAAAGTGCTATTTATGGAAAGTTTTTCGGAAGAGAGAATTTGTCCATTTTAGCGGTGGGAAGCCTTGGAGGGGCTGTTGTGCCTTTGTGGCGGACTTTCGAGTCAGTGTGCCCGTGTGTGGCGGTCTTTTGGACAATGTGCGGTCTTTGTGACTGGATTTTTAGCCAGAGTGCCTTTGTGGCGGTTCTCTTTAGGACATTTGTGTGGCCTTGGTGGCGGTCCTCTTTAGGAAATTTGTGTGGCCTTGGTGGCGGTCCTCTTTAGGACATTTGTGTGGCCTTGGTGGCGGTCATTTTTAGGACATTTGTTTGGCCTTTGTGGCGGGCTGTTTAGCCTGAGTGTCTTTGTGAGGGTCATTCAGGACAGATGGCCTTTGTGGCGGGCTATTTAGCCAGAGTGTCTTTGTGACGGTCCTTCGGGACAGATGGCCTTTGTGGCGGGCTGTTTAGCCAGAAAGCCTTGGTGGCGGTCCTCTTTAGGACATTTGTTTGGCCTTGGTGGCGGTCCTCTTTAGGACATTTGTTTGGCCTTGGTTGCGGTCCTCTTTAGGACATTTGTTTGGCCTTGGTGGCGGTCCTCTTTAGGACATTTTGTTGGCCTTTGTGGCGTGTATATGATCCTTGTGTGGTCATGAGGTATTCCAGTGAGGGGATATGTGGTTGGTAGGACACTGAGATGTTTTACGCGAGCCATGGGAGGGAAACTTGGATAAGGATAGGACTCAAACGTGTTCAGAATCGTTTGCTCGCGGCTCTTGGAGGACTTTGGTTCTCCTAGTACTGCCATATTCGGAGACTTTGTGACTTTGGAGTATGGTTGGTATATCGACTTCGGACGACGGTCCGGAGGCGCGCTGTAGGGTGACGACCCAAGAGACGAGTTAGATTTTCCTTATATATTATAGCAAGCGGGCTTAGGCCCGATGAGGAGTCAACATTGGCATGCAGACTTAGGTCTGATGAGGAGCCGATGAAACTCAAGGTTTAGGCCTATGAGAAAAAGGAAAGTCCAAAAGTCGAGAGCAGATGACGCCTAGAGCGTGAGTCTATCGCCTAGAGGTGACCTTCTGTAGATCGGTCGGAGGAGTGCGGGCCGTGGAGACGGTTGCACGGGAGTCCTTGGCTGATGGTTGATTGGGATTCGAGGACGAATCCAGTTTGGTGGGGGAGAATTGTAACATCCGTGAACCGGAATTCCGGTTTGGGATGTGCATCGATCGATGCAGTGGGAGCATCGATCGATGCTGGCTCAATTCTGTACGTTTTGAGTTAAGTCAAACGCTGCGTTTTGGGTTAGGGAAAACCCTTAGATGCGAGTTTTTGTCCCATTCGTGTTGTTTGGCCAATTTTTGAGAGAAAGAAAGAGACAAAACTGTTCTTGAGGGTTCCTGAGATTTCTGGAGATTTGGGGCGTTTCTTGGTGAGATCTGTAGCTGGGATTGTTGTAGGAGCTTCCTAGAAGCGTGTTCTTGCTTGTTTGTTGTTCAGATTCGTCTTGGCACAGGTAAGTGCAGGACCATGGCTTATCTAAGCTAGAGAATTCAGTAATTTGCTTGTTGTTTGTTGTTAGACGTATTAGATTGTTGCTATGGACGTTAGGAAACTTTCTTGTGGCTTGGGATTGAGTTTTGTAGTTGTAGGAACGAAATCCGGCGAGAAGCTTCAGGGAAATCACGGTGCTCGACGTTGCGTCGATCGATGCATACCTTGCATCGGTCGATGCAAGTGCGAGGACGGCGCGTAAGAACTCTAGGGTTTTTCGTGTGCGTCGAGCATGCGTCGGTCGATGCAGACTGGGTATCGGTCGATGCAACTTACGCTTGCATCGATCGATGCAGCTTCTGTATCGATCGATGCTTCTCCATTTGGCATCGGTCGATGCAAGTGTGGCATCGGTCGATGCTAAGTCCTGGTTGGTTATTGTCGTGTGTTGATTGTTGGGTGATGATTATTGATACTCTATTGCTTGTGTGTATAGCCCAGTAGATGGGAGGATTGCCTTACTGAGTGTTTATAAAATACTCATGCATTGCAATATGTGTTTGTGGTGCAGGTAAAGGCAAAGTGTGATCGTGGAATCCAGGCAATGAAGAGGAGGATGTTCTAGGGACTCGGATTTTATGTTGTCTGGCATTGCTAGGTTGCTAGAGTTGGGTCATTAGAACATTGCTAGGTTGTTGGTTCTATGATATATGTTGTTTTGGATATTGGATCATGTGGAATAATGTTATATTTTTATTATTGGATTCTTATCTGGATATTAGTATTGATTTCCGCTGTTGGTTGTGTTGTGGTTAGGTGGCTAGTGGGTATGGGACCACTAGTTATAGTTTATATTATATTATAGTTATTATTTATTATTTATTAAAAAAAAAAAGTTGATCCTTTCACCTTCACTATCATTCCGGACGGTCCTGTTGTTTCAGAATGGGTGCCGGACAGGATAGATCGGACTCCAACGGTTCTTCCACCACCAGCTTGCTCAGTTCAGATCGCCAGATCTGACGCTCCCGCCTTAAGGCTTCAAGCCTTTCCATCGGCACTTTGGAGCTCGTGGACACCATCTCCTCCAGGAAGGCACATGGACCTTCTATGGCATGGCTTTCGCGGAAGAAATGGCCCATTGACTCCAAGTAGTTGACGTACCGCCTCTGCTTCTCCAGGCAACCTTGGTAAGCCCAGACGTCCGTGATGCGCGGGAAGTCAGACTCTCCAAAAGGTTCGTAATCACCTTCGAGTAAGTTGGGCACCACCATACGGGAGACCTGTTCTTCGCACGAGGCATGCTCAGCAAGTAGATGAGTCATGCGCCACTTCGCCATAAAGAAACCTTCGGCCATGAGCTCATCCATGACTCGCATAGTCCCTTCCAATTGGCAGAGCCGAAAGACAAAGTGCTTTGATATACATGCCTAGTCTCTTGCGGCGAGCTCGGTACCTCCGGAGTTCCTTTTGCAAAGGATCCCCTTTCGGCTCGACGACATTGATACTCGGAACGAGTTCACGGGATTGAGACGTCTCTGTCTCCTCTTAAAGGGGGGCATTACCCGATGCATCCGGATCGAAACCGCTAGCTCCAGCGGCTGTCCGTTCTTGGGCTCGTTTCAACCATGCAGATCGGGTAGTCACTGGCATCTTTGCTAGTTCGTTCAAGTTTTGAATGCTCTGAACATTTCCAACCCTTCCCCTATTTATACTAAAACTTGGAACACATCCGCCATTGATTCCACCAATCAGATTGCGGCTGAACTTTCGCTGCGTCCCGAGAATCACTCTAAAAGACCGTGCAAATATTCAATGTTTCTTGCCACACGTCCCTAAAAGATCACTATAACTCAGCTGTCACATGAATCGACGAGACTTTTCGTTTTCCTGTAAATATTATAACTCAACCGTAAAGTCATATATATCAGCCATTTACTTTCATATTTTTTTGGGATAACTAAGCCATAACTCACTATAACTCAGCCGTCATAAAAATCGACGAGACCTTTCGTTTTCCCGTAAATGTTATAACTCAGCCGTAAAGTCATATATATCATACATTTACTTTCAGATTGTTTCTTGTGATAACTCAGCCATAACTCATTATAACTCAGCCGTAACATGACCTTTTGTTTTCCCGTAAATATTATAACTCAACCGTAAAGTCATATATATCATCCATTTACTTTCAGATTGTTTCTTGTGATAACTCAGTCATAACTCACTATAACTCAGCCGTCACATGACCTTTCGTTTTCTCGTAAATATTATAACTCAGCCGTAAAGCGATATTTTGGCGGGAAACCATAAGTTAACCTAACAATAGACGCGACCTTTCGTTTTCCTATTGTTTTTCTTTTATATTCTCCTCATTCATATGTCTGACTGTCTTTCATCTCTTTCATCTCATTCTTCGTTTATATTATTTCTCTTTATCTTCTCCTAAATCATAGATCTGTCTATCTCTTACATCTTCCTATCGACATGGAAGTTGTTCCTCACATCGATGGACAGTTTTTTAGAGATGTCGAAGCGATCATTTGCGCCACTGGTCGGCAGAATATTTCGGTTCTAAACCCTGGTGTGGGTTCCTGGGTTGACAAAGCCACTGTTACGTGGTTCAAGTTCCTTCACATTCTCTCTATCGCGATTGGAAGAATACTTCAACACAACTGGCACCATGCGTGGCCGACGTACCGCTTGATTCCCTTCTAGTTTAAGAGACAGTGGTTTCTCCTGCTCGCGGTAAGATCACTAAAACAAACCACCATATTAACGGTCTGGACGCAGTTTAATTTGGTGGCTAGAACGTTATTTAGATCCCAGATGCGTGCTCTCAAGAGGATATGGGCGAGTGGTGGCAATAAACCCGAGATGCTGACTAGCATAGTTTGGAATGATTTGGTCGATATGTTTGAAGAGTTTGGCCCAGATGATGTCGGTTTCAAAAAGTGATTTCATTGTACTTTCGTGTCGTCTTCTGTATGAACTATGAACTATGAACTACGAACTATGATTTTGTGTTCTTTGTTTTTTTTCGTTTATGTTGTACCTTCGTATTAATAGAAATCAGTTGTTATTTTGATATCTTAGCCATTACGGAATGATAACTCAACCATAAAGTTCGATAAGTCAACCACAATATTTGATAACTCAGCCATCACTTTAACTTAGTTATTTACATAACTCAGTCGTGAATAACGATAACTCAGCCAACACTCAAATTAGAAAGTGTAAAAATCACTCTAAGTCTATAAATATTCCTTTTTATTGGTTTTAATGATAGTACTATTCATATTTCCATTCTAAATTTAAAATTTGAGTTATAATAATTTTAATATTCAATTGTCGGAGAAATACTTTTATCAAAATAAAAATGCTCTGAATAAGCTCACTTTATGAATTTATTATGCGTGTGGATTTGAGCAGGCACATAATTAGTGATTTTTTTTGTTTCCCTAACAACACTTTTTCTGATATCGAGAGATGTTTTAATTAGATAATTTATTAGGACTCTGACAGAACGAAAGACCCATGAAAGAAAAAAGAATAAGTTTTCATATTATTGAAAAGACCCTAAACGATAACTGAGCCATCATAAACTATAACTCAGCCATTACTACAATTATACGACTAAATAACCGACCAAACCGAACTAAACCGAAAAACTAATTTTACCCCTTTTAGTATTTTTGTATTGGTATTTTCGGTTAATTACGATTATATTCGGCTTGCTATCGGTTATATTAAGTTAATCGACCTAATTTGGATAAAATTTGGGTTATTTATGGTTATATATTCATCTTACCGACACATAACCGGAAATAACCGAAAAATAATTTCAAAATTTTCTAAATTTTCAAATGGTTATCATATTAGTATATCCAAATTATAACCTTAAACCAAACACAATATAACCAAAACCAAACTGTTATATTAAAACTCATAATGTTGGAAATATGAACCCTACACCTCAAACTCTAACCCTAACCCTAACCCTAACCCCTAAATGTCATGTTTTGAATGTTTTACACATTTTGATCATAATGTGTAAAAATCAATTTTTTCTATAATTATTACTTTTTATTGCTTATAATGATTGTAATATTCATTTTTCCTTTCTATATTTGAATTTTGAGTTATAATAATTTTAATTTACAAATATTTGATAAGTCAGCCGTTTATGTCGATAACTCAGCCATATCGTTCAATTGTTTGAGAAATACTTTTATTAAAAAAAAAATTAAAAAGTAAAAAATTCAAATTCAAATTTTGAATTTTTTTTAAATAAAAAATCGCTAAAATCTCATTTATTAGGCGTGTGGTTCTTAACAAGAAACATAATTATTGTTTGCGTCTCCCCCAACAACACTTTTTGTATTCTCGAGAAGGTATATAATAAACTATTATAGCCGTTGCATAACTCAGCCATAACACCATTAATATGACCGTTGTATAAATCAACTGTAACACCATAATTTCAGTGCTATTAATTCCATAACTCAGCCGTCACATATATTATTGTTAGTTGACATCATACGATTTGTTTTCTAGTATAAATGATGGGATTGTAGTGATTAAGTGCTTTAGTAATCAAGTTGAGATGATGGCACAGAGAGATCTCTGCGACGGAAACTCCAGGGCTGATGAGAAAACTACTTCTGAAGCATTAACTGAGGTATATCTCTGGACCATCTGAAATCTCAAAGCATTATCATAATATTGTGTTTTTGGTAATGTAGGAGCTGAATCGTAAAGAAAGAAATATGAAAATGCGGTACGGCGAAATACGGAGGCGCGACAAGGGTGTTCCAATCGGGTCTAATTGTGGTGCGATGGTTTTCATTGCCACTTCTAATGATCCTAGCACAAGAGGAGAACTTTATTTCAGTTGTCCGTATGAAATCACAGATGTAAAGATTTCTGTACTCTTATTTTTGTGCTCTGCTTCTTGATTTTTTATACAATTGGGATGTAATATGAGTTATGTACTATTTGTAAGGGTCCCGGTCAAGGCTGCGGTTTCAGGAGGTGGTGGATTGATGCATTACGCGAAGAGTTTAGAGTTATTTAGGAGGAGAAGAATGAGATGAAGCAGGACTTGGATGCAGCCAAGAAGCGCATTGAGACTCAAGAAGAAATGATCTTGAATATGGAAAAGAAATATGACGCGTTTGAGAAGAAGTTTGAGAGCTTGAACAAGTATATGTGAGCTTAGTTTGAGAGCTGTGAACAAGTATCTATGAATTTTCTATGTAGTGGTGTTTTATCAATATCTTTTAATAACTCAGCCATAACTTTACTATAATTCAGCCATAACATTTGATAACTCAGCCAACTCTCAAATTAGAATGACTAAATAACCGACCAAACCGAACCGAACCGGAAACTGTTTTTTCCATTATTTTCAGTTAACTACGGTTATATTCGACTTACTATCTGTTATATTAATTTAATCGACCTGATTTGGATAACAATTGGGTTATTTATGGTTATATATTCAACTAACCGACACATAACTGAAAATTAACGAAAAGTAATTTCAAAAAATTTTAAATTTTCAAATGGTTATCATATTAGTATATCCAAATTACCACCTTAAACCAAACACAATATAAACAAAACCAAACTGTTATATTAAAACCCATAATATTGGAAATATGAACCCTACACCTCAACCCCTAACCCTAACCCCTACATATCATGTTTTGAATGTTTTATTTGGATCAGAATGTGTAAAATCAATCTTTGTCTATAATTATTACTTTTTATTGCTTATAATGATTGTAATATTCATTTTTCCATTCTATATTTTAATTTTGAGTTATAATAATTCTAATTTACAAATATTTCATAAGTCAGCCGTTTATGTCGATAACTCAGCCATATCATTCAATTGTTCGGAATTGTTTTTATTTATTTTATTCAAAATTTGAATTCAAAATTTTTAATTAATTTGAATAATATATTTTGAGAAAAGCTGACTTTATGTATTTATTATGTGTGGATCTGAGCAGACACATAATTAGGGATTGTTCGCGATTCCCCAACAACACTTTTTGTGATATCGATAGATGTTTTAATTTTATAATTTATTAGGAATCTGATAGAACGAAAGACCCAGGAAAAAAAGAAGAATTTATACTAATATCTCATAACTCAGCCGTACGAAGTTCAACCGTAATTGATAACTCAGCCGTGTGAAGTATATAACTCATTCGTAACTTAACCGTAAATCAGCCATAACTTTGAAAATAGACAAATCAATGTTTTACATACCCAAGTACAATTCCTACCAAAAGAAATCCAAATGTTTTACATATCATAGTACAATTCCTACCAAAAGAAACAAAACGAAAGACATAATGCATTATTTAAACTAATCCATAAAATCTGGTGCCTCATCGTAGATTTCTGCTGCCATTTAACCAGTATAGCCTGGATATTTTGATCACAGATGCCATCAAAATACAAACCAAGCACTAGACATTCTACAAACTTTAGAGCGTACACGCCACAGTCACAAACCTGTACGTTTTGAGGGACCTTTGATTTGCTCCTCCTCCTGAAACTGAACTGACTAAAAGTAGGTGTACGATATTCGTGAGGAACTGACTCGTTCATCATTGCTGGAATTATCCACGTAAACGCCTTACAAGCATTCAACATTTTAACATCACTGTCTTTGGTTTCTTGTCCCACGATGCTATCATAGCAATCAATATGCCTCTTGATGAGATCAACGTGCAGCGCCACCCAGTTTGTGGAGTAATATACAGGTGATCCACATCTTCTATCCATTTCAAATTAGTCGGTTCATCATGTGGAATCAAACCATTAACTAGCTCTTCATAACTGTTCCCTTTGAATTTAAACATTTGGGTTTAATCTCAAACTGAGCATCGTCACGAACCATCGTACTGGTGAACCACGGGTCCATAAACGCAATGTGTTTGCTGTGGAATGGGAAGGGAACTTGTTTGTACCTAATCCTGAGGAGTCTCATATACGCGCCTATGTGCTGTAAAACATAAAACTGAGCCGTAAACAACAACTCAGCCATAATGTAAGATAAGCCGTATTCATAATAACTCAGCCATTATGTATTATAACTCATATGTAAACATAAAAACTCAGCCATTATGTATGATAACTCAGCCATAAACAATAATAACTCAGACTTCAAGTCAAACTTACTTCATCAGACAGCCACCCAAAGTGTTAATGCTTCACTGGCCAGTTCTTTCTTTCGGTGATGAGATTCATATAGAATTCAATTTCGACTGTTACCTTGCCTAATGGTAGATGCCTAACAAACAAATAAACACATGCAAATATAATGTTAACAAGCTGTGATTAACAATGGGTATGAGGGGTCATACTCGGCTGTCTTTAGGAGCTCCATAAGTTTTTTCAACTGCACCGGATCAACCGCTGCCAGAGGATCATATATTACAGCTCCATGTACGCATCCCTTCCTCATGCAAGTCAGTCCGTTGTCTCCAATATAAGGAAAAATCCTTGCTTGTGGAGTTTGTTCTGTATTCATCACCCTTCCATCCGGGGACAGCTTAACACTCTCCAGCCTTAAAGCACTACAAGAAAACACGGATTTTACTACTACAATTGGCGACTAAATTAGTAGTCGTTAAATTAAGCAACTACGTACCCACTAATTAGTGACTGTTTTATGACTATTCTCACAGTCACTTTTTAGTCGCTAATTTACGACAATATATATTAGTAGCTAAATTAGTCACTAAAGGGCGACTAAAAAACGACCAATTTATAATAGTCGTTATTTGGCGACTAATTTGCGACAATTACGGTGGGTCGCAAACATTTGTCGCAAAATAGTCACTAATTAGTAGCTTCTGTAGTCGTAAAATTGGCGACTATTTTGCGACATTTTTGGCGTGTCGCAAAATTTAGTCGCAAAATAGTAGCAAAATGTTGGTTCAAAATCACGTTTTTAACATTGATGAGTAGGTGTAATGGTATTTGGTGACTACGTGATATAGTCACTTTTTAGTCGCTAAATATCTCTATATAAACTCAGATCACCTATCGTTTTTTCACTCAGAGAAACACAAAGCAACGCAAAAAAAAAAAAAAAAAAAAAAAAAAAAGATCTTAACACAAAACAACAAAAAAAAAAGATCTTAACACAAAGCAACAAAAAAAAAAGATCTTATATATTTATAATAATGTCAAGAAGTTACAATAATAGTAATTTTAGAGAGTGGATGTACAAGAGGATCGATGAGGTGACGGGAAATTTTACAGAAGAGTTCAGAGCCGGGATGGAGCAGTTCATGCAATTTGCAAATAGCCACCCTTTTGCACAAGAAAACGGGGGTAAGTTTTTTTGCCCTTGTAGTAGGTGCAAAAACGGGAATCGTTTTCTAGGGACTAGAATTTGGAATCATCTTTTTAGTTATGGGTTTATGCCAGATTATTATGTTTGGTATAAGCATGGGAGAAATTAATATGGATATAGGAACGAGTACTGTTGATCCGACATTTATTAGTGGGAGTGAGGAAGTGGGTAATGTAGTAGAAGATAGATATGTGGATATGATGAATGATGCATTTCCTTCTAATGTGGGCTATGATGATAACTATCAATGGGATGGGGGTTATCAGAGTGTAGAAGAACCAGTACTTAACCATTCAAAAAAATTCTATGACTTGTTAGAAAGTGCAAAAAATCCAATATATGATGGTTGTCTTGAAGGTCAGTCACAATAATCTTTAGCTGCTAGAGTTATGCAAAATAAGGCAGATTATAATATTAGTGAAAAGTTAGTGGATTCAGTATGTGAAATGTTGACTGATTATTTACCGGAGGGAAACCAGGCTACGGGTTCTCATTACGAGACAGAGAAATTAATGCGCAATTTAGGACTCCCATATCATACAATTGATGTTTGTATAAACAATTGTATGTTATTCTGGAAAGATGCCAAAAAGGAAGAAAAATGTTTGTTTTGTGATGCACCAAGATGGAAGCCTAAGAATGACCGACGCAGAACCAAAGTACCATATTGTCGTATGTGGTACTTACCTATTGGTGATAGACAGAAGAGAATGTATCAGAGTCACAAGACTGCAGCAGCAATGCGATGGCATGCCGAGCACCAAGCAAAGGTGGGAGAAATGAGTCATCTGTCTGATGTAGCGGAGTGGAAGTATTTTCAAGAACAAAATCCTCAATTTGCTGAAGAACCACGTAACGTGTATTTGGGATTGTGTACTGATGGGTTCAATCCATTTGGGATGTCTCGTCACCATTCATTATGGCCAGTGATATTGACGCCATATAATATATCCCCTGGTATGTGCATGGATGCTGAGTACTTGTTTCTTACAATTCTGAATTCTTGTCCAAACCATCCGCGAGCTAGTCTTGATGTCTTTCTCCAACCTCTTATTGATGAGTTAAAAGAGTTGTGGTCTACCGGAGTCGATGCATACGATGTGTCCTTGGGCCAAAATTTCAACCTAAAAGCAGTGCTGATGTGGACGATAAGCGACTTTCCTGCGTATGGCATGTTATCTGGATGGACAATACATGGTAAATTGTCTTGTCCAGTTTGCATGGACGATATAAAGTCTTTTTATCTACCGAATGGAAGGAAGACATGTTGGTTTGATTGTCATCGGAGATTTCTTCCTCCTGATCATCCTCTGAGGAGGAATAAAAAAGACTTCTTGAAGGGAAAAGACGCTACAAGAGAGTATCCACCAGAGTCCTTGACCGGTGAGCAAGTTTATTCTGAGCGGTTGAATTGTGTAAATCCTCCAAGAACCAAGGACGTTGGTGGAAATGGTCATGAAAGGAAGATGCATGGATATGGAAAGGACCATAACTGGCACAAGGAAAGCATTTTGTGGTCGCTACCGTACTGGAAGGACCTTAATCTCCGACATAATATTGATGTGATGCATACAGAGAAGAATTTTTTGGACAACATCATGTACACTCTTATGCGTGTGAAAGGTAAATCAAAAGATTCGGTCATGTCAAGGTTGGATATAGTAAAGTTCTGTTCTCGGCCACACTTACATCTTGATAGTAGGGGTAAAGCACCTTTCCCGCCCTATACATTGACAGATGAAGCCAGAACAAGCTTATTAGAATGTGTGAAATACTCTGTGAAATTCCCAGATGGCTATTCAGCAGACTTAGCTAGTTGTGTTGATATGGAAAATGGAAAGTTTTCAGGCATGAAGAGCCATGACTGTCATGTTTTCATGGAGCGGTTACTTCCATTTATCTTTGCAGAACTCCTTGACCGGAATGTCCACCTTGCGTTATCAGGTATATTAATTAATTATTTAAAGTTATATATATATATATATATATATATATATATATGAAGTGAGTAATTGTGATGAAGTTTGACTAAATATAATATTGTAGGGGTTAGAGCATTTTTCCGAGACTTATGCTCGAGAACTTTGCAAACAAGTCGACTTCAAATTCTAAAACAAAACATTGTTTTAATCCTCTGCAATTTGGAAAAGATATTTCCACCATCCTTTTTGATGTGATGGAGCACCTGCCTACACATCTTCCCTACGAAGCTGAATTGGGAGGCCTTGTCCAATATAGGTGGATGTATCCTTTTGAAAGGTTTTTTAAAAAGTTGAAAAGAAAAGCAAATAACAAAAGATATGCGGCTGGATCAATTGTTGAATCATATATCAATGACGAGATTGCTTATTTCTCTGAGCACTACTTTGCTGCGAATATACGAACAAAATCAAGGTAAGCAATTAAGAGTAAATATTTTTAATGTGATATTTAATTTAATAGTCATAATAATTATGTTTTAATTATTTGGTCAGATTAACAAGATTTGATGAAGGTGAAGCGTTTGAATATCATGTCCCTGGAGTACCTTCTATATTTACTCAAGTTGGCCGTCCAAGTGGAGAAATGAATGAAATATGGCTTTGACGTGATGACTATCGTTGCGCACACGCATATGTTTTACGGAATTGTGACTATTTTCAGCCAATTGAAAGGTATTTATATTTTCAGACTAGTTACATATTAAGATATCTAATTCTATTATATTTTCTCATATACATTGGTGATCTTATCTTTCTATATAGTATGTTTGAGGATTAT
Source organism: Camelina hispida (assembly GCA_023657505.1). NCBI lineage: Eukaryota > Viridiplantae > Streptophyta > Magnoliopsida > Brassicales > Brassicaceae > Camelina > Camelina hispida. Next base: position 27,462,468 of record CP094631.1, on the reverse strand, counting down.
ATTTCGGCAAAATATCCAGGACTTACGGAGAAAGAACTCTCCGCGAAAAGAGCTGACGAATATCATTCTTGGGTCAAAGAATATGTATGTTAAACCATTTTTTGTGATGTCATATTGTACTTATTGTTATTATTTAACATAACAAGACTTATATATATGCAGGTTAGTTATTGGAACGCCTCAAATCCATTTCCTACTTGGGTTCAAGAGATTGTGCATGGACCTTTGAACAAGACTAAAACATGGCCAATGTATTTTACAAGAGGTTATTTGTTTCACACAGAGAACCACGGTGCTGGACGAAAGACATGTAATTATGGGGTCTCTGTTAAAGGTGAAAATTATGCGGATGCATCTGACGCTGCAGATTTCTACGGAACAATAACTGATATCATAGGACTTGAGTATGAGGGGATGCTTGGGTTGAAGATCACACTATTTATATGCAAGTGGTATGACCCTGTAATTGGTAGAGGCACTCGGAGAAGTAATGGTGGCGTTGTAGACGTTCTTTCATCCAGAAAGTACAATAAGAACGAACCATTTATTCTAGGTATGTATATAAATGCCCCAATAATTATTTATTGTCATTATCACATTTAACATATAATATGTGTAACTTTTACACGTTGATTGCAAAAGAGCATCTCAAGCCTCACAGGTTTGTTATATTCCGTACCCATACATAAAAAAACCGAAGCATTTATGGCTCAATGTTCTAAAAGTGAATCCGAGGGGAAACATTGATGGAGACCCGACTCTCTTGCAAACATAAAATAATGATGCTGTATTGATGACCACAATTGAAGATGTCATAGTAGACAATTTGGAAAGGGGAGATCCAATAAACATTGACTACGATGTTGCAGACGCGGAACCTGAAGATGAATTTATGTGTAATTTATCGTCTTCGAAAGATGATGAAGAAGACGACGAAGAACCCTGAAGATTATTGGTGCTTTAAGATATGTTTCTTTTTCTTTGTAATAAAAATTAAAAAAAACTTGTGTTTTCTAGTTATTTGAATTTATAAGCACCACGTATTGAATCATAAGTTTTTTTGAGTGATAAAAAAAAAAAAAATTCAGAACTGGAGGTAGTCGAACCCAGGTTGCTTAATGTTTAATAACCAAGCTATAACCATCTGATCCATCTTCTCTTTTGTGATTATAATAACAACGTTTTGTTAATAATGTGTAAATAATTTGTTTTATTTTGAACAAAAGAATTTGGGCCAAAAATCAACTCGGGCCCAAATAAAATTTGATCCACAAACCGATCCATCGCCTTTTCTTCTTCTCTTCGACAAATCGTAAATCATTTTCTTCTTCAATCAATCCGCAGCCATCGACTTTTTCTCTTCGACACAAACCCTAATTCGTTTTCTCTTCGATCTTCCTTTCTTCTCTTCGATCCATCTTCCTTTCTTCTTTTTGATCCTTCTTTCCTTCTTTTATTCCTAAACAAAAGATCCATCTTCTTTCCTTCTTCTTTCGTCGTCTTTGATCCATCTTCCTCGATAGGTGAATCCTCTCTCATGGCGTCGAATCCTGCAATTAAAACCAAAAGGAGAAAGGTTCAACCCAACCTTTCTCAGAGAGCTGGACCCTCTAACCCACCCCCACCCGCCAGACAAAGAAACAACCCTCTTCCACCTCAGTACACTTTCACGCCGACGGCTCGAATTCCTCCGCCATTCACGCCACAAGAGATACAACGAGTCATCCCCCAGAGTTTCCGGAACTTCCCACCACCACAGACGCTTTTCCAGGACACCGTCAATCGCCTTCCTGATTTGCCAATGTCGACAACGGAGGTTCAGAACAACGTTGTGAATGAACCGGAAGATCATCCGCTGTCTCCACCGCAGCAGTCCCATGGTCATTCTCGACAACCATCTTCTTAAGGTAATAATTACGATGTTGAGCCTCAACTCCAGGACGACACTTTGCAATCTCTTACTGCTCTGCTTACGATGCCTGGCCGTGAGCAGTTTACGACTATTCTCTCTCCCATACCGTTGCCGAATACAACTTGGTAATGTTTTTGGGTTTGGTTTGTTTTAATTCTCGTTTGTAGCAAATTGGTAATGTTTGTGGTTTTGGTTTGTTTTAACTTTCGTCTGTAGCATAAGGGAATGTTGAATGTTTGTCTTAGGCCGAATACAACTTGGTAATGTTTGTGGCTTTGGTTTGTTTTAACTCTCGTCTATAGCATAAGGGAATGTTTGTCTTAGGCCGAATACAACTTGGTGGCTTTGGTTTGTTTTAATTCTCGTTTGTAGCAAATTGGTAATGTTTGTGGCTTTAGTTCGTTTTAACTCTGTAGCAATTGGTAATGTTTGTCTTTGGTACTTGTTTGTCTTTGGTTCGATAATATGCTACAAACTAACTATCATTGTTTACATGTGTGTGTGGAGGTTTGATCGGGACAAAAAAGGCCAACTTGTTAGGAAGATTACCAAGATTTTTACAAACAAATTCGATGGTCCATATTATACTTGGACTTGTGTGCCTCCGAATAGAAAAGAGAGATACTTCATGGAGTTTGCGGTAAGTTCTGTTCTCTGTAACCTGTTTTCTACTTTAGTTTGTTGCTTGTTTTCACTGACATAATTCTAACTCTCCTCTTTGTTATGTAGAAAACTCACACCTGAGATCCATTGATAACAGGTGCCGTTCAAGAACATTTCAACAACATCTGTAACCGCCGGATGAAGGGCATGGTTAGCGATGCAAGGACGTCTGGAGTTAAACCTTCATGGATAGAAGGTGAACTCTGGAAAGAAATGGTTGCTAATTGGGATACTGAAGAACAACAACAGAGGAGTAGCACCTATTCCAAGTGTCGTATGTCTGACCGTAATGGTCTTGGTCCTCACATCCACTTATCAGGCCCTAAGTCATATAGGGAAATCCAAGATGATCTGGTAATAATTCATTTCTACTTTGTTAGTTAAATTTATCAACATTTCTCCTTCATCCTAGTTTGTTTGTTACTAACCATTCTTTAATTTCTAACATCGCAGGAAGAGGAGTTGGGAAGAGAGGTCAGTATGGGTGAAGTTTTTTACAAAACACATACAAAGCCGGATGGTTCTTATATTGATGGCAAGGCAGAGAAAATACATCAAGCTTATCAGCCGAAGTTGCAAGAGAAGATGGCTGAGCTCGAGGCAGATTCAACTATTTCATATGGTACTTCACACCATCGGGAGCTCACCACCGATGAATGTACTGCCATCTTTCTTGAGGTAAAGTAGCATTTCTACTCGATCATTCATTTCTTTTGCTCTTTACTTACAGTTTTTCTTTTTCTTAAAACAGTGCACTGAGAAGGATTCACGAGGAACACCTTATGGTGTTGGAAGCCTCAAAGATACTCTTGGCAAGGGAAAGGGGAATCAACCATCAAACCGAAGCCTTTCTATCATTGCAAGAGCAATGGAAGGAAGCTCAACGTCAGATTGAAGTTCAGGGTGAAATTCAGGCAACTCTCAGAGCTGAAGCTGCTGCTCGAGAAAAAGACACTGCTCTCCTTGTGGCTGAGCAAAAGCAGGAGTTGAAGATGATGGCCAAGTTTATGCGCCACACTAATCCAGCCTACCTGTAGTTTATAACCTCTCAAACAGCTGAGGAGGACAATCTTCCATCAACAACTCCATGATCTATATTGTTTCTTAACTCATGAACTAAGTTCTCAGTTTGTATGTGTCATAAAATTTTTCTTTCATTGGTTATGGTTTGATTTCCATTTTGGACATGTGTATGAACTGCTTTCAGAATTATTGTTATGTTTATTTTTCATATGATTTTTCATTTAGTAAATCAGTATTAAAAACAGGATTACAAAACAATAAAAATGATTACAAAACAATAAAAGCCAGTTAATTTCATTATTTTGTAAATCAAAGTAGTCGCTACATAGTCGTTATTGAGACACCATAGAGTCGTTAAATAGTCGTTAAATACAACGACTAATTTCAGACTAAAATATTGCAAGTTTTTAATTTTAAGTAAAAAGTCGCAACTTTGTCGCAGATTAGTCGCTAAATTTAGCGACTAATCAACGACTAAGGTCCACAAAGTTGTTAAATTGTCGAGAAATTATCACCAATTTTGGTGACGAAATAGCGACAATACGACGACGAATAAACGACAACAGTATATCGTCGGTAAACAGTCGCTAAATAACGACTATTTAACGACTATATGATTTAGCGACAAAATTTTAACCACAACAGTAAATAGTCGTTAAATAGTCGTATAAATTATTTTAACGACTATTTAGCGACTAATACTACATTGGCCGTTAGCCTGTTTTCTTGTAGTGAAGCTTTAATTCTATCAAACCTAATATTTTCCTCCTCATCATCATCAAATTCAAGTTCAAGGAAATTGTTTTCAGTCATAAACTCAGATGTCATATCACATACACTGCTTTCAGCAGCGTCGGCACCAGCGTTTGCACCAGCATTTGCACCAACTTCAACTTCTCCCTCATTCAAAACAGGTGCTGCAAAATTCAACGGCCTCACCAAAGCAGGCTTAGTAGTCGCGTCTTTCTACTTCTTTTCTTTTGCGGATTATCTCCAACCTCCTCGGCTTTTGCCTTCTTTTCCGCTTTCGCTTGGGCCTTCTTTGCCGCCACCAACTCTTTGGCATTCTTTTCCGCCACCTCTTTGGCCTTCTTTGCCTCTATTTCTTTGGCTTTCTTTGCATCAAAGTCTTTGTTCTTCTTTGCATCTTTGGCATTTTTCCTCGTGTTAGGCCGTTGAGTTGGTTTCGTAGCAGCTGGAGACCTCTCAACGAAATCAAGATGATGATCATCTTTATCAAACTCTTTATTCAGATTCTTACTGACCCCAGCCAAACCACTGCCATCTACCTGTATAACATAGCGAAGACAATTAAAGATAATGATAACTCAACCTAAACATTCTGGAAAATCAGCCATAAAATTAACATAATTCAGACATTACCGGAGGACTGTTGACAGAGTAGTTTTGTTGCATTTTTCCTGGAACTGCTGGTGGACCTTTTGGTGTCAACAATATTCCCCAAAGGTCTTCTATTAACAGGTTATTTATTTTGAAATTTTTCATTTGAACACGCATCAAAAGTGTTTTGGCCAGTTTGCCCAACACCCATGGAAAGCAAGTGCTTTTTCATCTGTTTGAGATCACTCTCAACAGATCCAAACCTAGTTTCAAACCTTTCATTCATCCTCTTTTCTATTCTATCTCCAATCTTCTTCTCCAGATTCACAGCAATGTTTTTTTCCAAGGTGTCAAACCTTGAGGTTAAATTAGACACCAACTCAATGAGAGTTCCAACCGACCCAACCGACACATCTTCTCCAGCATCTTCCTCCTCACTAGCACACTGAAACAAATACACAAACCGTCGTAAACAAGCTAAAGAAAGATTACATAAAATATAAACTCACTATACACCATATCTCTTACCTTTATTCCTTTCTTCTTCTTCTTCCTCCTCTGTGCAGCTCCTTCACCATATTCACCACCCTGACTGTTGGAAACTTCCACCTTCTAGACTTTCTGCTTCTTTGCGGGAGGAGATTCAGAATCAACAGCTGCTTTAGATTTTAGCTTTTTCTTCTTATCACTCCCCTTAACATCCCAAAAACCTTTAACAAACTTATCCTCATGTATGTCTTGCATAAGGCTATTAAATGCTGGGTCGTCTTCTTGATCTGGCCACGTATGAAAAAGCTCGCATACATCATCCTTCATAACCATTTTAGTCACACCCAGCTATAACATAAGAGATTATGAAACCCATCAGTAAATCATAACTCATCAGTAAATCATAACTCAGCCATCACTAAATCGTAACTCAGCCATCACTAAATCATAACTCAGCCATCACTAAATCATAACTGAGTCATCACTAAACAATCACTCAACCACATATAAACCTTACCTTACCACGTGCTCTGATCTCTTCAGCAATTACAGAATCCAGCGTTGAACGTGTACGGTTTCCACCCCATTGAAGCAACGGTATACCAACATTTTCTTTTTTTTTTTTGCATTCCCAAATCGTTCTCCAAAGCGTTGGACTGACTCATACGCCCAAGCCCGTAACACGAGTGTAAAACCACTAAGGTTTTCGATCCTCCCGTAGGCTTCAACATCTTTACAGAATCAACAAGAGCTTCAAATGCTGACCGACCCCACAAATAAGTTTTCATGGCTTCATTATCAAAAACTCTTTTCGCACTTTCAAATGGTATTCTAGAGTTATGATGCATGGCATAAAGTCCAATGGCTTGAAACCACAACAGCCCCAACCATTGACAGGGTTTAGGGTCCCATCCCTGGCTCAATTTTAATGCTGCCTTGAGTTCAACTAGCGATGGACCTTCCCCACCAAGCACTTTCAAAAGTCTGAAGAACTCTTTCTGTTTCTCGTTAAGTTCAAACCTTTATGTAGGCATTGGGTCTATGTTTAACCCCTTGACATGAGCAAATTCATTCAGGCCAAACCTGATAGGTTGACCACCGACGATAAACCAAAGCTCCTTCTTATGTATTCTTAAATGGTTACATAGTAGGAAATGTACAACCTTACCAGACCACACGAATTCACCATCAATTAGCTTAGGAATTATTCCAATAGGTACTTTCTTTGTTTCATCCCACGCATCCTGTCATATTGAATCCCTAATCTCAGGGAAATCTGCCATCTTGAAATTGATATTAATTTGTTTACCATCTAGAATAGACTTCTTTTCAGGGTAAAGTCTTGGGGGGTAATCCCTTGCTTGTTCTTCAGAAATATCCTTAGCCATATGATAAATATAATTCAGCAGTAAAACATAAAATAAATCAGCCATAACATATGACAAACTCAGCCGCAAAACATATAATAACTCAGCCACAAATACATAACTCAGTCATAAAGCAAAAGATAACTCAGTCCCAAATTCATTGTTAACCATAACTCAGCCACATCAACAAACAAACTCACTAAATCAGTCGTAAAACATACAGTAACTCAGCCATCGAATCGAATTGATCTAACAAATCAGCCATCGAATCGGATAGATCTAACAAATCAGCCGTCATATGTAAACAAAGACAATCAGCCGTCATATGTAAACAAAGATAAAAACCCACATTCAGCCGGAAAACTCGAAAATAAAGGTTGGGAACATACCGGAACTCTGTAACGAACACTACAAAGAGAGAGAGAGCAACGACGAAGAGAGAGAGAGCGACGATGAAGAGAGAGAGAGAGCGACGACGAAGAAAGAAAGTGCGACGAGGAATAGAGAGAGCGAGCAAAGACGGCGAGAGAGGACGGTGAGAGAGTGAACAAAGACAGAGTATCCCCGGCGGAACTAGGGTTAGGCGACGAAAGAGAGTTTTTTTTTTCAGGTTATGAACAGTGGAAAGAAACTATTTGTTTTCCCTCTTTGACATAAACAAGAAAAAACAACTGTCGATTCTGAAAAATAACTGCTTAGTGATGTGGAAAATTGAAAATGATGTGTATTTTAATTTGCTGATTTGTATTTTTTTTTTTACTCAAAATCGAAAAACTAAACCCAAGAGGTAAATTGTAATTACACCCAGAGCACTAAACATTTGAGTAATATTTAAAAAATTTATAGATATGGGTAATAAACCAACTTTTGGATAACATTTGAATAATTCTTTCATAATCCACACAAAAAAAGGGTACAAATACACATAAACGTCATTTGAGAAGGTGTAACCTTAAGCCTAGAAACGGTGATATTGGTAATTTAAAAAAATTTGCAACTTATATCCATATATGTTGCAAAAAATCTTTAAATTATGACGAATATATAAACTTTAAACCAACCAAATATATCTAATTCCCACTCACACCAATCGTTTAGATATATAAGATATATCATGGCTATTCATTTACAAAATATCATACAGTCGAAGAATTCTACCAAATATCACTTTTGGATTTTATAAATAATGATTAAGTTTTTGAAAAAATTATACAACACGTGCTGGAATTAGTAGAATTAGTAGAATTATACAACATACAACATACTTGGTAGCAACGGCATTACGCATTATCAATAGTCCCCACTGTCGTTGCTTCATTAAATATCAACACAATGTGTTGAAAGTTCGGATTTGTCGCAACAGTTTTATAAAACAGTGCTTGATTGTTTCGTCTCCCTTCGATTATGCACCTACTTGAAGATGAAACGACCGTTGCATTAGAACCATTACATTCTTTCTGTCACATGTGTCTTTTACATGTTGAAAAGCGTAAATAGTATAACATGTGTCGAAAGATATTGATCCGAGTGGTGATATAAAGAGCCTCTTTAAAAGAGGTATACGATTTTTAATGGGTGCAAAAAGTAGTTAACAGTCCGTACGTAGATAGTTAAAAGCAAAACCGTATAAACTAACGGGTAAATTGAGCGGTACAAAAACTCAATTTTTTTTGTATCACTTTTGATTTTGTTTTGGTGATCGATTACAACGAAAACGGTATAAAGGCATTGCCATCAAAGAATTTAAACAAAGTATCTTAAAACATATCTTATTCTTAATTTTGGAAAAAAATAGAATTAAGAACTTCTTAAGAAACTTTAAAATTTTATGTGTCCATTGAAGAGTGTTAAATTTAAGGTTCTTAAAAATGTATATATATATATATATATATATATATATATTTTTTTGTTGTTGTAAATTATTATGGTATTTTGTTTAAATTCATAAGACTTGTATATTTTGAAAAAACTTAAAAATATTGCATTTAATAAATGTTTAAACAAACATTACATAAAAGCATATTAAAAATAGATTACAAAATGTTTTGCAATATTTGTGGCTTTGTTTTTGCCAAAGTGCATATGACATTTAGTGTATAAAACAAAAAAATGAACTAACATTAATAGACCAGACATTGATGAAGCAAGAGATGCAACAAAATAAGGTTAAGAATGAGAAAGAAGGTGTGGAGCTGAATAATCCATACTCCACATTCTCAGGCTATGCCCTTTTGCGAGAAGAGTTTGGGAACTAGCACTAGCTGCAAAGCTTCCCTGAAGTCTGAATCTCAACACGACCAAACAGCTTTTGGAACCAATTGGAAACAGCAAAACGTCCAATTTGTAAGAAGAAACAGAACCTGCAGTTTTAAAAACCAAAACATGAAAGTATTCAAAATAGAAACTGCAATTTTCAAAACAAAAACCTGCAAGAACACTAAACCGAACCTGCAGTTTTTAAAATCAAATCCTACAGTTTAAAAACCAAAATCTGAAAGTATTCAAAACAGAAACTGCATTTTTTAAAACCAAAACCTGCAAGAACAAAGAACAGAACCTGCAGTCTTCAATCTTAGTGATCGGATCCAAAAACACAAAGCCAATTCATCATCAATTGTTAAACTGCTACTGAAGAAGCGAAGAAACTCTCACAGTCTTCAGTCTTAGTGATCGGTTTTGTGTTTTTGGATCCTTTCTTAGGCTTCTTCTATTTCATCATATTGGTTTTACAAAGGTTTAATTATAAGAAAAAAGGATTCAAACAATTTTTTACTCCACCAAATATCATCAATACTCAACAACAGCCGTCTAAACAAAATACAAAATCAAAGATCACAAAATCAAAGGCTAGTTCCAGTATCATCTAAAAGCTGAAAATTTACTCACTTGAATCTCTTTTAAAACCCTCCACACTCTTCCTGACTGTCGGAGTCAAGTTTTTGATGTAGTTACTTTCAGTATCAATTGTTTATCAATCCACAATTTGCAATCAACCAACACACCAAGAATACACAAAATGCTTAATCTATTCTTAATCAAGTAAGAGGTTCTTATGTTACTACTTAACTAATCAAAGTCACTCAAATAAAGTAAACAAGACAATGCAAACTCAAGGCAAACAAACTCAAATAGCAAATATACTGAAAATCAAGAATTAACAAGAGAACCTTGGGCAAGGTAATTGACTTGGGAGATAGCTAATCAATCCTAGATGTCTAAGCAACAATCAAGAACAATCCTATGGCTAAGAACACTTATGCAAATCAATCCATTTCCATGGTAGAGATTCTATGCTATTCAAGTGATAATCAACAATTTCCAAAGGCAATCACAAGGTAGCATGCATTAATATCAAGTCTAAATACCACTAAGCACCCTAATCATCAATTTCCATTGGCTAGGAATGCAAAGCTCTTGAAAAGTTTGGTTCAGAAATTTCATCAAACACCTTGTGGGCATGGAAATCCTAATGTCTAGATTTAAGCTTGATCAAGGCTATCTAGCAATATTATCACTAATCAAGATAGGAAATGCATAAAATTAACCCTAGACATCAAAGATCAACCATCTATCTCCCTAATCTACCAAGCCCAAAGTTCTTAAAAGATCTACTCACTAATCATCATGATCACACAAAGGAAAGAGGTTTGTCTTTGTGAAATCATAATAAAAGCTTGTAGATTAAGAGATTAGAAAGACAAATTGCTATTAAAACTGGAAAATCCACCCAAGAATCAACAAAACCAAGTATGGAAATGCTTAAGAACCCTAGGTGGCTGCTTAACAAAAACTAATACAAGAGATAAATGATAAGATAAGAGATAAGTCTCTACAATTAGGGTTGGAGTATTTATAGGAAAACATAAACTAAACCGGAACAAACCGAAATAAAATTAAAAAATTCAGAGAAAACCGGAACAAACCGGGTTTTGGTCTCAAAAAGGCACACGATCGACCACATGATCGACCATTTGGTCGATTGGTCCTTCGTCGTGATCGACCATTTGGTCGATCGGTTGGTCGATCGGCTGAAGTCCCGAAGTCTCGCACCTTGAAGTCTGAAGTCTCTCATACGTCTCAATCGACCATTTGGTCGATTTCTCGATCGATCGTTCTGGTCTCCAAAGTCTCGGCTAGCATCACGATCGACCATTTGGTCGATCGTTTTGTCCTGTGCCATGTCCGAAGGATCTGATAGAGTTTTGATCGACCAAATGGTCGATCAGTTGCTCGATTGCTTGAAGTCCGCGAATCTGACAATGTGTTGATCGACCAAATGGTCGATTATCTGGTCGATTGTTTGGCCTTTTTGCATTCATTTCCATTTCCTTGCAAATCCTTGACTTATTTGGCTCCAAAGCACACTTTCCTTGCATATCTCCATTCCAATACCTGAAATACCAACCTGATGCACAATGCAGCCTAAACAACCTAAATGCTCATGAATATGCACAAAACAATGAAGAATAAAGCTTTAAAAACTCATAAAAACACAAGATATCAACTCCCCCAAACTTATACTTTGCTAGTCCTCTAGCAAAAAACCAAGTGAGAAACAAGGGAGAGAGGATTAAAGATGGGACTCAGAACCAAAAGGCATGAGACAAAGGATTCAAACCAAAGTCCTAAGATGTAATTCAATGGTGCTAAAATTTATCAAAGTCCTTACAAATATTTTTCTATGCTTAAAACAATGCATCACTCTAGTTCATCTTCTATCTATTGGCAAAGACTTGCAATCCTATTGAACATATCTTTCACATTCATTAAAGTGTTTGGTGTGACCTTGCAAATGGAAAATAAATCAAGCTCAATTGGTTTAAGGGAAAGGCTGTTTATAAATTGGTTGGATAATGGTGTTTTTGGGTGGTTAACTCTCAAATAAATAGGAATGCTAGACAGTCATGAAATCTATCTAAGATCAAGAATAATTTGGGTATACAAAGCTTAGCTCTTGATGTTCTACCAACCTAAAAGCTTTTCTACCCCTTTATTCTCATCTTCCTTATCTTTCTTTTAAACCCAAAAACTCAACCTTATTTAACTCAACCCCTTTTTCTTCTTTACTTATGGTCTTATTCTTTTATTTTTTTATTGAATCTCTAAGGCTATTCTTGCTTTAAACACTAGCTCATTTTCTTTCTTATTCATTCTATGCTATACTCCCAATTTTGTTTCATTTTCTTCACTCTTTTCAATTTGATTCTAGGAGACTATAGCAATACATTCTATCCCTTTTCTTTGAGACTTAGAGATTATAATTAACTTAACCTTAGAGATTTTTTTTTTCTTTTGACCAAGTAAACCTTTTATTTCCCTCTTATTCTCTCTTGTTCCCAAACTTGAACCCAAATCAACATTCTAACCACCTATTTCTTTCAAAACCAGTCCTATTAGCTAGCTATAAAGATTCCAAGCCTAGCTAAAGCAAGAGCCAGTTCTTTGTCATTCTCAATACTCTCAAGATTTCACAACCTATAGCATTATCAAGAAGAGGCTTCACTCAACAAATCAATACAAGGCTTGAAAGAAAAGGCTGGGGTTCAAAGGTGTGGCAAGAGATTGGGTTAAAAAAATAGAGTGGCAAATAGATATAGTTAACCCAAATGAAAGTTCCATGAGCAAGCATTCATAGTCCATATGCAAGATAATTTTAAGATTAAATTAAAGTCCAAATAATATAGAGATGTAACAATTATCAAGCAAGCTTTACACTAGATGAAAATGCTTTCAAGTGACACAATGCTTTTAGGCCTAGATTCTTCATTTTTTCCCAAAGATTAATCTAGCACCAATGAACTATAAATGAGGGCTTTGGGTTCAATCCTAAGACTCAACCTTTACAAGGCAATTTCATCATTATCCCCAATGCAGATGCATACTAAATGCTTCTAGACTCAATCCTAAAGACAAGAATGAATATGCAAAGCTAAATGCATTTTTTTTTTGTTTTTTTTTTTTTAAAATTTTCAATTTTTTTTTTTTTGATTTTTCTCAAAACATAGCTATTAACAAATGCATGACACAAAGCATGAAAATCAAAACAAAACACAATGTGAGATAGTTAGTCTCTCCCCCAAACTTAAATCACACCGTCTCGGTGTGAGAAAAGCTGAGAAAAAGACTAACGGTAGACAAATAAAAATGAAGACTCAAATGGTATAAACAGTGGGGAAGTGTGGTACCTCAAATGGAGACTAGGGGTGTTGCTTCCTCTCTTGCGCCTAGACTTGCTGCGTTTCTGGATTGGCACTTGCAAGGAGAGACGAGGAGGATCAATAGGCATGGGAGCACTAGCAGAACACTCTCCTAAAGATTGGCGTGTAGGCTCTTGAGCATCCTCGTCCATGGCATCATCATCATCAGCAGATTCCGCTTGCTCTCCATCATTCTCACCATCAGAACTGTCCTGCGGCTGCTCCATCTCATCATCGGAGGAGACATATCCATCGGGTTGCAGCTTCTTCACCTTCCTAAACAGTTTTCCCATAGCATAAGCTTGCCATTTGTTGATCTTCTGCTGGACCTTAATGAGCTTTGAAAGCATCTTCTCTGTCTTTGTTTTGGGCACAAAATCAAACTGAGGTAACTCATATCTACCAAGTCGGTACGGATCATGCTGTGAGGGTGGAGGAGGTGGCGAGTCTTCTTCAATCTCGGCTGGCTCTTCTTGTGGTGCGGCAATCTCATCATCAAGTGGCACAAAGAGAACATCATAGTGGTAGTTCAGGGCAGACAGCCTCTCTGAAGGAAGCATACTCCTTTGCAGTCCCGTTTTGATCAATGAACTTGTGGATAAAGCTAGCGGGGTCTGCGGTAAGTCTCAGGAACTTGGAGCTCACCAAGTGATTTTAGTCAAGATAGGCTCGCCGAGTACATGGCTCAAACATGGAGAGATCAACTCCTGCTTTGGTTAAGAGAGGAGTTACCACACCACCAATGTAAGTGTCGTTGGTCTTCCCTTTGATGATGTTCTTTGCATAGGAGGCCAAGTAGTGAGCAAAGACGCAACCATAGTTTACATTGTTCCCCAAATCATCATTAACTTCTTCTCCTTCATTATTGTTATCAATGCTCTCAAAAAGGATGTCTGTTAGCCCTTGGAAGATGAAGCACAATTCCAACTTGGTTGCTGCTCCAACCACTCCTCTACCAAAGAGAGTATGTCCAATGGTCTTGATTGCATAGCGAACTATGCGGTGGCGGATATGTGTGACCTTGGCTCTGTGGCTAACAAACTTTCCCCTCGCCAATGTGTTCCAAAGATGATCAATCCCATTGAAGTTAGGGAAACACAAGTCACTGTTTTTCTCAAAACCATAAGCTTCACAAAGGTTGGGAATGGAGATCTTGTACCCACGTCCGCGCACCTTGAATGAGATTGTGCCTTCACTAGCGTGGGGACCCTAGGATTCTTGAACTGGTAATCCATGGTGCATAAGAAATCGATTGTAGGATCTGGATAAGTTGGATAATCCATCCTTGCAATCTCTTGAAGACCCATCTTGGTGAAGAACTCATCAAATGTATCAAGAAGACCCATCCTTGCAAGCAAAGCTCTATCGACAAACTTGGTGGGAACAACATTCAGTTTGCTAATTCTCTAAAGAGCGTTTAGCTCACTCGATGTCCAAGGAGCTGCAGGTGGTTCAACTGATGTTTCGGTTGTCTTCTTCTTCTTGGAGCGATCTTTAGGACCAGCCATTGTACCTATAAACACATTCAAAACCAAATGAGTGACAGGAGAAAAATGCATAAGATCTTTGCAAGTGCTAGTCTTGAATTTCCCTCAAATCATTCTAATGTGATACAATGTTAGTAAAGCCAATATCTCAATGACCAAAACAAAAGCAAATAAACCACACCTCAAACACAACTAGACATCACACGCTCAATGCTCCTAAAGTAATCAAAATGCTCACATTTTGCTAAAATCCTAGACTTGTCAAATTTCAAAGGGAATTGAACCAATTAGCAAACAAAACTCTTAAGCAACAACAAAGCAAGCCAAAGAGATTAAAAGCCCCAAATTCTAACAAGCTCTAGCAATTTTCGTCACTTTTCCCAATCAAGAACCCTAAGCCACTAAAATTCAAAAAATTTCACCAAACTATGCAAAAAAAGCTCTAATAATCAACACCTAAGGCTCACAAAGTCTGAAACAAGCATAAAATTGTCCTATTAGCATGTAATCCTAGTTACACAAGAAATTTTCAGAATGTGACAAACCTTGGTGAATTCGAAATTATGTTGAAAGAGAGATGTTACCTTGTTTGCTTGAGAAATAGAGTGACGAAGAAGGATTCTAAGGAAAAAATGCAAGTGAGAATGAACTTTGAACCAACAAAATCGAGTTAGGAACGAGAGAGCGGCGTGTATGAATGAGCTAGTGTGCAATGTCGCGAAAGAGGGAGCAAAGAGGAAGAAGGGTCGAGGGTTTGGTCGATTGTCCCATATAATTAGCCTCAAATCGATTTTGACCGGTTTAGGGCGGTTTAGAAGCTAAACCAAGGGGAATTTCGATTAAATATAAGTAACACAAAGTCAGAATTTTGACTTACCTTGACTTACCTGGTTTATAGACATTTGATCGATCAAAAAATCGACCATTTGGTCGATCGTTTGCTTGGTTTGATCGACCAAACACTCGATCGCTTCCTCACTCCGGAGAGCTTCGGTGTTGGCTGCGAGATATTGATCGACCACACGATCGACCATTTGGTCGATCAAATATTTTGACAATCGACCAAATGGTCGATCACACTCTTTGTGCAATCGAGCAATCCTCGATCATTTGCCGAGGCAGGACAAGTTCCGGATGAGACGATCGACCTGACAATCAACCATTTGGTCGATCGTTCTTCTGTAAAATCGACCAAAATGGTCGATTGGTCTCTCGATCGTACGGGCTAATCCTTACCACCTGAACTCGCACTTAGCTGACCTTAACATCGTGACTTCCTGAAAACTGTAAACAACCAAAAAAACACACACCAAACTAAAAATACTAATTCAAACTGAAGAAAAAGAAGATATTTACAAGGATACCATGGGAATGCCTCCCAAATGCGCTTTTACGTCACTTAGCTTGACGTTACCGCGCCTTTTAGGCGTCTTGAGGTTCCGAGAGAGAAACCGTGGTTCCTTCCTCGATGAAATCATTGGCCAAGTAGGGCTTCAACCTTTGTCCATTCACAACAAACTCATTCCCGGACTTGTTTAACAACAAAAAGGCTCCATAAGGTCGAACTTCCTTGATCTTGAATGGTCCTGACCAACGAGACTTGAGCTTTCCTGGGAATAGCTTCAACCGAGAATTGAACAGCAAGACCAGGTCTCCTTCTTTGAACACCCTTGGGAGAATCCTCTTGTCATGGAAAGCCTTAGTCCTCTCTTTGTAGATCTTTGAACTCTCATAAGCTTCAAGGCGAATTTCCTCTAACTCATTCAGCTGCACCAAACGTTTCTCAACAGCATTCTTGATATCAAAGTTAAGAAGTTTGATTGCCCACATTGCCTTATACTCTAGTTCAACAGGCAAATGACAAGACTTTCCATAGAGAAGGTTGAAAGGAGTTGTTCCAATTGGTGTCTTGTAGGCAGTTCTATATGCCCATAGAGCATCATCTAGTTTCTTTGCCCAGACCTTCCTTGTGATACCAACTGTTTTCTCAAGAATGGACTTGATTTCTCTATTTGAAATCTCAACCTGACCACTAGTTTGGGGATGGTAAGGTGTAGCAACCTTATGCTTCACTCCATGCTTCTTGAGAAGACTCTCAAAGACCTTGTTAATAAAGTGTTTCCCTCCATCACTAATGACCACTCTCGAAATACCAAACCTTGGGAAGATGATTGTCTTGAACAATTTCAACACTACCTTTGCATCATTGGTAGGACTAGCTATGGCTTCAACCCATTTAGAGACATAATCAACAGCCACAAGTATGTAATTGTTACCATAGGAAGAAGGAAATGGTCCCATGAAGTCAATACCCCATACATCAAACACCTCAACCTCTAAAATAGGATTTTGTGGCATTTCATTTCTCCTCCTAATATTTCCTCTTCTTTGACATGAATCACACTTGGAGATGATCTCTTGAGTGTCTTTGAACATTGTAGGCCACCACAACCCAGCTTGAAGAATCTTTGTGACTGTTTTGAATGTAGCAAAGTGACCTCCATAGGCTGCTCCATGACATAGTTCTACTAACCCTTCAATCTCCTCCTTGGCAACACATCTCCTATAAATCTTGTCTTTACAAAGAGTGTAGAGGTATGGTGCATCCCAATAGTAGTTGTTGATATCTTTGAAGAACTTTTTTCTATCATAACCAACCAAATTTGGTGGCTCAATCCCACAAGCAAGGTAGTTAACATAATCAGCATACCAAGGACCATTCTCTTCCAACCTCTTGACCTCTCCAAGCTTCTTCGAAGTCTCATTCGTGTTGTCAAGCAGTTGAATCGCCATTATCTGTTCTTCAGGAAGTGCATCATTGATTGGAATCTCATCGTCAATCCTTAATCTTGATAGATGATCAGCTACTCCATTCTCAATGCCCTTCTGGTCTTTAATCTCCAAATCAAACTCTTGAAGTAGCAATATCCATCTCAACAGCCTTGGTTTAGCATCCTTCTTTGCTAAGAGATATTTCAATGCTGCATGATCAGTGTGAACAACTACTTTAGAACCCACCAAGTATTGCCTAAACTTCTCAAATGCAAAGACAATAGCTAGGAGCTCTTTTTCTGTTGTAGCATACTTGACTTGAGCCTCATCTAATGTTCTACTTGCATAGTATATGACATGAAGCTTCTTATCTTTTCTTTGACCAAGCACTGCTCCAACTGCATAGTCACTAGCATCACACATGATTTCAAATGGCAAGTTCCAATCTGGTGCTTGAACTATTGGAGCACTAACCAACTCTTCTTTTATCTTCTTGAAAGCTTGAAGACACTCCTCATTGAACTCAAACTCAACTTCTTTACACAACAACCTTGTAAGAGGTCTAGCAATCTTTGAGAAGTCTTTAATGAACCTCCTATAGAACCCAGCATGGCCCAAAAAGCTTCTTATTCCCTTGACCGAATTTGGAGGTGCTAGATTGGTCATCACATCAATCTTAGCTCTATCAACCTCAATGCCTTTCTCAGAGATCTTATGACCCAAAACAATCCCTTCCTTCACCATGAAGTGACATTTCTCCCAATTCAAGACCAAATTTGTTTCCTCACACTTTCCTTAAGACCCTGCACAAATTAGAAAGACAACCAGAAAAAGAATCTCCATAGACGGAGAAGTCATCCATGAAAACCCCCACAACATCCTCAATTAGATCAGAAAAATTGACATCATGCATCTTTGGAATGTAGCTGGAGCATTACACAATCCAAATGGCATCCTTCTATAAGCAAAAGTACCATAAGGACATGTGAAAGTAGTCTTTTCTTGATCATTTGGATGTATGGGGATTTGAAAGAAACCAGAATACCCATCAAGAAAGCAATAATGAGTATGACTAGCAAGCCTCTCTAGCATTTGATCAATGAATGGTAAAGGAAAATGATCTTTCCTAGATGCAGCATTGAGTCTCCTATAATCAATACACATTCTATGACCAGTTATAGTTCTTGCATGAATCAATTCATCTTTATCATTCTTAACAACTGTAACTCCTCCTTTCTTTGGTACCACATGTACAGGAGAAACCCATGTACTATCCGATATGGGATATATGATACCGGCATCAAGGAGTTTAAGAATCTCTTTCCTCACCACATCTCTTAAGTTAGGGTTTAACCTTCTTTGTGGTTCAATGGAAGTCATTGATTCATCATCTAAATGAATCCTATGCATGCAAAGAGTTTCAGAAATCCCTTTTATGTCATCTAGTGAATAACCAATAGTTCTCCTAAACTTTTTCAATTCACCAAGAAGAGTAACAGTTTCATGTTTACTAAGCTCCTCATTGATAATGACAGGGTAAGTAGAGTTTTTACCTAGGAAAGCATACCTTAGCCCCTTAGGGAGTAGTTTGAGTTCAATCTTGGGTGCCTTAAGCTCACTCCAATCCTCATTCGAATTTAAGGAAGCTTGTGAGAGTCAAGAATCTTTTGATATCCTTCACTATCCTCCTTAAGTAACCCAAACTCTCCTTGCTTAACTGTCAAAGTGCTTTGGAGCTCATCTTCTATGGCCAATTCCTCCAAAAGCTCATCAGCTAAAGCTTCCATTTTCTCAATATAGAACACTTGACCGCCAATTGTAGGCTTCCTCATCACTTGGTTGATGTCAAAAGTCAAAGCTTCCTTTCCCAAATTCAACTGTATCTTCCCACCTTTCACATCAATCATTGTTCTAACAGTTCTTAGGAATGGTCTCCCCAAGATGAGTGGATCCTTTGGTTCTTCATAAATTTCAAGAACAACAAAGTCGGTTGGAATCTCAAAATGACCAATCATCACCGGGAGATCTTCAAGCACTCCAACCGGGGTTCTAATTGATCTATCAGCAAGAACAAGGGTGATCATACACTTCTTGTAGTGTGTGAAACCCAATCTCTTAGCAACTGAGAGAGGCATCAAACTCACACTAGACCCCAAATTACATAAGCAATGGCCAAAATATAAAGGTCCTAGAGTGTAAGGGAGAGTGAAGGTACAAGGATCTTCAAGCTACTTTGCCACCACTTTGTTTTGAATGATAGCACTACACTCATGAGTCAAGATAACCATTCCTTGGAGAGCTTTCTTCTTCTCCAAAACTGCATCCTTGAGGAACTTGCTCTAAGAGGGGTTCAACAAGAATGCATCAATGATAGGCATTGTGATAGCAACATCCTTCATTTGTGCATCAAACATGGCTCTATACTTGTCCACTTGTTGCTTTTTGAACCTTCCAGGAAATGGCAGCCTTGGTTCATAAGGTGGAGGCACAAACAAAGTTTCTTTGGCAACACCTTTACTTTTCTTGGTAATTTCATCAATGGTCTTGTCTTGCTTAGGCTCCTCAACCACTTTACTCTTCCCTTTGTCAACCACAACTCCTTCAGCTTCTTTATCTTTACCCAAATCTTTCAATATCAGCTCATCTTCATCATCAATCTCAACCACTACCTCCCCTCCTTTAGGCTCAATGTCCCTATTGAGCTCATTAGTTGGTAGCTGCTTACCACTTCTCAACATGATGGCGTTTACAAACTCCTTTGGGTTTGGTTCTGGTTTTCCCGGTAGTGAACCCATTTGTCTTGTAGAGGAGGAGGAAGCTTGTCCTTGGACTTGTGTTTGCAGCCTCTCAAACTTAGCATTCAACTCACCATAGACATTGTCAACTTTATGGTGTATGGCCTTCATTTGTGTAGCAAGTTCAATAGCTCCTCTCCCTTGTCCTTCTAGGAGTTGTCTAAGTAGAGCATTGTGTAACATGAATCGACGAGACCTTTCGTTTTCCTGTAAATATTATAACTCAACCGTAAAGTCATATATATCAGCCATTTACTTTCATATTTTTTTGGGATAACTAAGCCATAACTCACTATAACTCAGCCGTCATAAAAATCGACGAGACCTTTCGTTGTCCCGTAAATTTTATAACTCAGCCGTAAAGTCATATATATCGTACATTTACTTTCAGATTGTTTCTTGTGATAAATCAGCCATAACTCATTATAACTCAGCCGTCACATGACCTTTCGTTTTCCCGTAAATATTATAACTCAGCCGTAAAGTCATATATATCATTCATTTACTTTCATATTGTTTCTTGTGATAACTCAGTCATAACTCACTATAACTCAGCCGTCACATGACCTTTCGTTTTCTCATAAATATTATGGCGGGAAACCATAAGTTAACCTAACAATAGACGCGACCTTTCGTTTTCCTATTGTTTTTCTTTTATATTCTCCTCATTCATATGTCTGACTGTCTTTCATCTCTTTCATCTCATTCTTCGTTTCTATTATTTCTCTTTATCTTCTCCTAAATCATAGATCTGTCTATCTGTTACATCTTCCTATCGACATGGAAGTTGTTCCTCACATCGATGGACAGTTTTTTAGAGATGTCGAAGCGATCATTTGCGCCACTGGTCGGCAGAATATTTCGGTTCTAAACCCTGGTGTGGGTTCCTGGGTTGACAAAGCCACTGTTACGTGGTTCAAGTTCCTTCACATTCTCTCTATCGCGATTGGAAGAATACTTCAACACAACTGGCACCATGCGTGGCCGACGTACCGCTTGATTCCCTTCTAGTTTAAGA
This sequence comes from Camelina hispida, assembly GCA_023657505.1. Classification (NCBI taxonomy): domain Eukaryota; kingdom Viridiplantae; phylum Streptophyta; class Magnoliopsida; order Brassicales; family Brassicaceae; genus Camelina; species Camelina hispida. The sequence goes on along the minus strand of CP094631.1, from coordinate 27,441,404 downwards.
GACAGTGGTTTCTCCTCCTCGCGGTAAGATCACTAAAACAAACCACCATATTGATATTATTCTATACTCTTATCGTTTCTTTCCTTTAATTGTAGCGTAAATACACATGGGATCCAAAGCATACTTTAACGGTCTGGACGTAGTTTAATTTGGTGGCTAGAACGTTATTCAGATCCCAGATGCGTGCTCTCAAGAGGATATGGGCGAGTGGTGGCAATAAACCCGAGATGCTGACTAGCATAGTTTGGAATGATTTGGTCGATATGTTTGAAGAGTTTGGCCCAGATGATGTCGGTTTCAAAAAGTGATTTTCATTGTCCTTTCGTGTCGTCTTCTATATGAACTATGAACTATGAACTACGAACTATGATTTTGTGTTCTTTGTTTTTTTTCGTTTATGTTGTACCTTCATATTAATAGAAATCAGTCGTTATTTTGATATCTTAGCCATTACGGAATGATAACTCAACCATAAAGTTCGATAAGTCAACCACAATATTTGATAACTCAGCCATCACTTTAACTTAGTTATTTACATAACTCAGTCGTGAATAACGATAACTCAGCCAACACTCAAATTAGAAAGTGTAAAAATCACTCTAAGTCTATAAATATTCCTTTTTATTGGTTCTAATGATAGTAATATTCATATTTCCATTCTAAATTTAAATTTTGAGTTATAATAATTTTAATATTCAATTGTCGGAGAAATACTTTTATAAAAATAAAAATGCTCTGAATAAGCTCACTTTATGAATTTATTATGCGTGTGGATTTGAGCAGGCACATAATTAGTGATTTTTTTCGTTTCCCTAACAACACTTTTTCTGATATCGAGAGATGTTTTAATTAGATAATTTATTAGGACTCTGACATAACGAAAGACCCATGAAAGAAAAAAGAATAAGTTTTCATATTATTGAGAAGACCCTAAACGATAACTGAGCCATCATAAACTATAACTCAGCCATTACTACAATTATACGACTAAATAACCGACCAAACCGAACTAAACCGAAAAACTAATTTTACCCCTTTTAGTATTTTTGTATTGGTATTTTCGGTTAATTACGATTATATTAGGCATGCTATCGGTTATATTAAGTTAATCGACCTAATTTGGATAACATTTGGGTTATTTATGGTTATATATTCATCTTACCGACACATAACCGGAAATAACCAAAAAATAATTTCAAAATTTTTTAAATTTTCAAATGGTTATCATATTAGTATATCCAAATTATAACCTTAAACCGAACACAATATAACCAAAACCAAACTGTTATATTAAAACTCATAATGTTGGAAATATGAACCCTACACCTCAAACTCTAACCCTAACCCTAACCCTAACCCCTAAATGTCATGTTTTGAATGTTTTACACATTTTGATCATAATGTGTAAAAATCAATCTTTTTCTATAATTATTACTTTTTATTGCTTGTAATGATTGTAATATTCATTTTTCCTTTCTATATTTGAATTTTGAGTTATAATAATTTTAATTTACAAATATTTGATAAGTCAGCCGTTTATGTCGATAACTCAGCCATATCGTTCAATTGTTTGAGAAATACTTTTATTAAAAAAAAAAAATTAAAAATGAAAAAATTCAAATTCAAATTTTGAATTCCTTTTAAATAAAAAATCGCTAAAATCTCATTTATTAGGCGTGTGGTTCTTAACAAGAAACATAATTATTGTTTGCGTCTCCCCCAACAACACTTTTTGTATTCTCGGCAAGGTATATAATAAACTAATATAGCCGTTGCATAACTCAGCCATAACACCATTAATATGACCGTTGTATAAATCAACTGTAACACCATAATTTCAGTGCTATTAAGTCCATAACTCAGCCGTCACATATATTATTGTTAGTTGACGTCGTACGATTTGTTTTCTAGTATAAATGATGGGATTGTAGTGATTAAGTGCTTTAGTAATCGAGTCGAGATGATGGCAGAGAGAGATCTCTGCGACGGAAACTCCAGGGCTGATGAGAAAACTACTTCTGAAGCATTAACTGAGGTATATCTCTGGACCATCTGAAATCTCAAAGCATTATCTTAATATTGTGTTTTTGGTAATGTAGGAGCTGAATCGTAAAGAAAGAAATATGAAAATGCGGTACGGCGAAATACGGAGGCGCGACAAGGGTGTTCCAATCGGGTGTAATTGTGGTGCGATGGTTTTCATTGCCACTTCTAATGATCCTAGCACAAGAGGAGAAATTTATTTCAGTTGTCCGTATGAAATCACAGATGTAAAGATTTCTGTACTCTTATTTTTGTGCTCTGCTTCTTGATTTTTTATACAATTGGGATGTAATATGAGTTATGTACTATTTGTAAGGGTCCCGGTCAAGGCTGCGGTTTCAGGAGGTGGTGGATTGATGCATTACGCGAAGAGTTTAGAGTTATTTAGGAGGAGAAGAATGAGATGAAGCAGGACTTGGATGCAGCCAAGAAGCGCATTGAGACTCAAGAAGAAATGATCTTGAATATGGAAAAGAAATATGACGCGTTTGAGAAGAAGTTTGAGAGCTTGAACAAGTATATGTGAGCTTATTTTGAGAGCTGTGAACAAGTATCTATGAATTTTCTATGTAGTGGTGTTTTATCAATCTCTTTTAATAACTCAGCCATAACTTTACTATAATTCAGCCATAACATTTGATAACTCAGCCAACTCTCAAATTAGAATGACTAAATAACCGACCAAACCGAACCGAACCGGAAACTGTTTTTTCCATTATTTTCGGTTAACTACGGTTATATTCGGCTTACTATCGGTTATATTAATTTAATCGACCTGATTTGGATAACATTTGGGTTATTTATGGTTATATATTCAACTAACCGACACATAACTGAAAATTACCGAAAAGTAATTTCAAAAAATTTTAAATTTTCAAATGGTTATCATATTAGTATATCCAAATTACCACCTTAAACCAAACACAATATAAACAAAACCAAACTGTTATATTAAAACCCATAATATTGGAAATATGAACCCTACACCTCAAACCCTAACCGTAACCCCTACATATCATGTTTTGAATGTTTTATTTTGATCAGAATGTGTAAAATCAATCTTTGTCTATAATTATTACTTTTTATTGCTTATAATGATTGTAATATTCATTTTTCCGTTCTATATTTTAATTTTGAGTTATAATAATTCTAATTTACAAATATTTCATAAGTCAGCCGTTTATGTCGGTAACTCAGCCATATCATTCAATTGTTTGGAATTGTTTTTATTTATTTTATTCAAAATTTGAATTCAAAATTTTTAATTAATTTGAATAATATATTTTGAGAAAAGCTGACTTTATGTATTTATTATGTGTGGATCTGAGCAGACACATAATTAGGGATTGTTCGCGATTCCCCAACAACACTTTTTGTGATATCAATAGATGTTTTAATTTTATAATTTATTAGGAATCTGACAGAACGAAAGACCCAGGAAAAAAAGAAGAATACGTACTAATATCTCATAATTCAGCCGTACGAAGTTCAACCGTAATTGATAACTCAGCCGTGTGAAGTATATAACTCATTCGTAACTTAACCGTAAATCAGCCATAACTTAGAAAATAGACAAATCAATGTTTTACATACCCAAGTACAATTCCTACCAAAAGAAATCCAAATGTTTTACATATCATAGTACAATTCCTACCAAAAGAAACAAAACGAAAGACATAATGCATTATTTAAACTAATCCATAAAATCTGGTGCCTCATCGTAGATTTCTGCTGCCATTTAACCCGTATAGCCTGGATATTTTGATCACAGATGCCATCAAAATACAAACCAAGCGCTAGACATTCTACAAACTTTAGAGCGTACACACCACAATCACAAACCTGTACGTTTTGAGGGACCTTCGATTTGCTCCTCCTCCTGAAACTGAACTGACTGAAAGTAGGTGTACGATATTCGTGAGGAACTGACTCGTTCATCATTGCTGGAATCATCCGCGTAAACGCCTTACAAGCATTCAACATTTTAACATCACTGTCTTTGGTTTCTTGTCCCACGATGCTATCATAGCAATCAATATGCCTCTTGATGAGATCAACGTGCAGCAGCACCCAGTTTGTGGAGTAATATACAGGTGATCCACATCGTCTATCCACTTCAAATTAGTCGGTTCATCATGTGGAATCAAACCATTAACTAGCTCTTCATAACTGTTCCCTTTGAATTTAAACATTTGGGTTTAATCTCAAACTGAGCATCGTCACGAACCATCGTACTGGTGAACCACGGGTCCATAAACGCAATGTGTTTGCTGTGGAATGGGAAGGGAACTTGTTTGTACCTAATCCTGAGGAGTCTCATTTACGCGCCTATGTGCTGTAAAACAGAAAACTGAGTCGTAAACAACAACTCAGCCATAATGTAAGATAAGTCAGCCGTATTCATAATAACTCAGCCATTATGTATTATAACTCATTTGTAAACATAACAACTCAGCCATTATGTATGATAACTCAGCCATAAACAATAATAACTCAGACATCAAGTCAAACTTACTTCATCAGACAGCCACCCAAAGTGTTAATGCTTCACTGGCCAGTTCTTTCTTTCGGTGATGAGATTCCTATAGAATTCAATTTCGACTGTTACCTTGCCTAATGGTAGATGCCTAACAAACAAATAAACACATGTTAATATAATGTTAACAAGCTGTGATTAACAATGGGTATAAAGGGTCATACTCGGCTGTCTTTAGGAGCTCCATAAGTTTTTTCAACTGCACCGGATCAACCGGTGCCAGAGGATCATATATTCCATCTCCATGTACGCATCCCTTCCTCATGCACGTCAGTCCGTTGTCTCCAATATAAGGAAAAATCCTTGCTTGTGGAGTTTGTTCTGTATTCATCGCCCTTCCATCCGGGGACAGCTTAACACTCTCCAGCCTTAAAGCACTACAAGAAAACACAGATTTTACGACTACAATTGGCGACTAAATTAGTAGTCGTTAAATTAAGCGACTACGTACCCACTAATTAGTGACTATTTTATGACTATTCTCACATAGTCACTTTTTAGTCGCTGATTTGCGACAATATATATTAGTAGCTAAATTAGTCACTAAAGGGCGACTAAAAAACGACCAATTTATAATAGTCGTTATTTTGGCGACTAATTTGCGACAATTTCGGTGGGTCGCAAATGTTTGTCGCAAAATAGTCGCTAATTAGTAGCTTGTGTAGTCGTAAAATTGGCGACTATTTTGCGACATTTTCGGCGTGTCGCAAAATTTAGTCGCAAAATAGTAGCAAAATGTTGGTTCAAAATCACGTTTTTAACATTGCTGAGTAGGTGTAATGGTATTTGGTGACTACGTGATATAGTCACTTTTTAGTCGCTAAATATCTCTATATAAACTCAGCTCACCTATCGTTTTTTCACTCAGAGAAACACAAAGCAACGCAAAAAAAAAAATAAAAATAAAAAAAGATCTTAACACAAAACAACAAAAAAAAAAAAAGATCTTAACACAAAGCAACAAAAAAAAAAGATCTTATATATTTATAATAATGTCAAGAAGTTACAATTATAGTAATTTTCGAGAGTGGATGTACAAGAGGATAGATGAGGTGACGGAAAATTTTACAGAAGAGTTCAGAGCCGGGATGGAGCAGTTCATGCAATTTGCAAATAGCCACCCTTTTGCACAAGAAAACGGGGGTAAGTTTTTTTGCCCTTGTAGTAGGTGCAAAAATGGGAATCGTTTTCTAGGGACTAGAATTTGGAATCATCTTTTCAGTTATGGGTTTATGCCAGATTATTGTGTTTGGTATAAGCATGGGAGAAATTAATATGGATATAGGAACGAGTACTGTTGATCCGACATTTATTAGTGGGAGTGAGGAAGTGGGTAATGTAGTAGAAGATAGATATGTGGATATGGTGAATGATGCATTTCCTTCTAATGTGGGCTATGATGATAACTATCAATGGGATGGGGGTTATCAGAGTGTAGAAGAACCAGTACTTAACCATTCAAAAAAATTCTATGACTTGTTAGAAAGTGCAAAAAATCCAATATATGATGGTTTTCGTGAAGGTCAGTCACAATAATCTTTAGCTGCTAGAGTTATGCAAAATAAGGCAGATTATAATATGAGTGAAAAGTTAGTGGATTCAGTATGTGAAATGTTGACTGATTATTTACCGGAGGGAAACCAGGCTACGGGTTCTCATTACGAGACAGAGAAATTAATGCGCAATTTAGGACTCCCATATCATACAATTGATGTTTGTATAAACAATTGTATGTTATTCTGGAAAGATGCCAAAAAGGAAGAAAAATGTTTGTTTTGTGATGCACCAAGATGGAAGCCTAAGAATGACCGACGCAGAACCAAAGTACCATATAGTCGTATGTGGTACTTACCTATTAGTGATAGACAGAAGAGAATGTATCAGGGTCACAAGACTGCAGCAGCAATGCGATGGCATGCCGAGCACCAAGCAAAGGTGGGAGAAATGAGTCATCCGTCTGATGCAGCGGAGTGGAAGTATTTTCAAGAACAAAATCCTCAATTTGCTGAAGAACCACGTAACGTGTATTTGGGATTGTGTACTGATGGGTTCAATCCATTTGGAATGTCTCGTCACCATTCATTATGGCCAGTGATATTGACGCCATATAATCTATCCCCTGGTATGTGCATGGATGCTGAGTACTTGTTTCTTACAATTCTGAATTTTTGTCCAAACCATCCGCGAGCTAGTCTTGATGTCTTTCTCCAACCTCTTATTGATGAGTTAAAAGAGTTGTGGTCTACCGGAGTCGATGCATACGATGTGTCCTTGGGCCAAAATTTCAACCTAAAAGCAGTGCTGATGTGGAAGATAAGCGACTTTCCTGCGTATGGCATGTTATCTGGATGGACAACACATGGTAAATTGTCTTGTCCAGTTTGCATGGACGATATAAATTCTTTTTATCTACCGAATGGAAGGAAGACATGTTGGTTTGATTGTCATCGGAGATTTCTTCCTCCTGATCATCCTCTGAGGAGGAATAAAAAAGACTTCATGAAGGGAAAAGACGATACAAGAGAGTATCCACCAGAGTCCTTGACCGGTGAGCAAGTTTATTCTGAGCGGTTGAATTGTGTAAATCCTCCAAGAACCAAGGACGTTGGTGGAAATGGTCATGAAAGGAAGATGCATGGATATGGAAAGGACCATAACTGGCACAAGGAAAGCATTTTGTGGTCGCTACCGTACTGGAAGGACCTTAATCTCCGACATAATATTGATGTGATGCATACAGAGAAGAATTTTTTGGACAACATCATGTACACTCTTATGCGTGTGAAAGGTAAATCAAAAGATTCGTTCATGTCAAGGTTGGATATAGCAAAGTTCTGTTCTCGGCCACACTTACATCTTGATAGTAGGGGTAAAGCACCTTTCCCGCCCTATACATTGACAGATGAAGCCAGAACAAGCTTATTAGAATGTGTGAAATACTCTGTGAAATTCCCAGATGGCTATTCAGCAGACTTAGCTAGTTATGTTGATATGGAAAATGGAAAGTTTTCAGGCATGAAGAGCCATGACTGCCATGTTTTCATGGAGCGGTTACTTCCATTTATCTTTGCAGAACTCCTTGACCGGAATGTCCACCTTGCGTTATCAGGTATATATATATGAAGTGAGTAATTGTGATGAAGTTTGACTAAATATAATATTGTAGGGGTTGGAGCATTTTTCCGGGACTTATGCTCGAGAACTTTGCAAACAAGTCGACTTCAAATTCTAAAACAAAACATTGTTTTAATCCTCTGCAATTTGGAAAAGATATTTCCACCATCCTTTTTGATGTGATGGAGCACCTGCCTACACATCTTCCCTACGAAGCTGAATTGGGAGGCCTTGTCCAATATAGGTGGATGTATCCTTTTGAAAGGTTTTTTAAAAAGTTAAAAAGAAAAGCAAATAACAAAAGATATGCGGCTGGATCAATTGTTGAATCATATATCAATGACGAGATTGCTTATTTCTCTGAGCACTACTTTGCTGCGAATATACGAACAAAATCAAGGTAAGCAATTAAGAGTAAATATTTTTAATGTGATATTTAATTTAATAGTCATAATAATTATGTTTTAATTATTTGGACAGATTAACAAGATTTGATGAAGGTGAAGCGTTTGAATATCATGTCCCTGGAGTACCTTCTATATTTACTCAAGTTGGCCGTCCAAGTGGAGAAATGAATGAAATATGGCTTTGACGTGATGACTATTGTTGCGCACACGCATATGTTTTACGGAATTGTGACTATTTTCAGCCAATTGAAAGGTATTTATATTTTCAGACTAGTTACATATTAAGATATCTAATTCTATTATATTTTCTCATATACATTGGTGATCTTATCTTTCTATATAGTATGTTTGAGGATTATATTTCGGCAAAATATCCAGGACTTACGGAGAAAGAACTCTCCGCGAAAAGAGCTGATGAATATCATTCTTGGGTCAAAGAATATGTATGGTAAACCATTTTTTGTGATGTACATATTGTACTTATTGTTATTATTTAACATAACAAGACTTCTATATATGCAGGTTAGTTATTGGAACGCCTCAAATCCATTTCCTACTTGGGTTCAAGAGATTGTGCATGGACCTTTGAATAAGGCTAAAACATGGCCAATGTATTTTACAAGAGGTTATTTGTTTCACACAGAGAACCACGGTGCTGGACGAAAGACATGTAATTATGGGGTCTCTGTTAAAGGTGAAAATTATGCGGATGCATCTGATGCTGCAGATTTCTACGGAACAATAAATGATATCATAGAACTTGAGTATGAGGGGATGCTTGGGTTGAAGATCACACTATTTAAATGCAAGTGGTATGACCCTATAATTGGTAGAGGCACTCGGAGAAGTAATGGTGACGTTGTAGACGTTCTTTCATCCAGAAAGTACAATAAGAACGAACCATTTATTCTAGGTATGTATATAAATGCCCCAATAATTATTTATTGTCAGTATCACATTTAACATATAATATGTGTAACTTTTACACGTTGATTGCAAAAGAGCATCTCAAGCCTCACAGGTTTGTTATATTCCGTACCCATACATAAAAAAACTGAAGCATTTATGGCTCAATGTTCTAAAAGTGAGTCCGAGGGGAAACATTGATGGAGACCCGACTCTCTTGCAAACAGAAAATAATGATGCTGTATTGATGACCACAATTGAAGATGTCATAGTAGACAATTTGGAAAGGGGAGATCCAATAAAAATTGACTACGATGTTGCAGACGCGGAACCTGAAGATGAATTTATGTGTAATTTATCGTCTTCGAAAGATGATGAAGAAGACGACGAAGAACCCTGAAGATTATTGGTGCTTTAAGATAGTTTTCTTTTTCTTTGTAATAAAAAATTAAAAAAACTTGTGTTTTCTAGTAATTTGAATTTATAAGCACCACGTATTGAATCATAAGTTTTTTTTAGTGATTAAAAAAAAAAAAAAATTCACAACTGGAGGTAGTCAAACCCAGGTTGCTTAATGTTTAATAACCAAGCCATAACCATCTGATCCATCTTCTCTTTTGTGATTATAATAACAACGTTTTGTTAATAATGTGTAAATAATTTGTTTTATTTTGAACAAAAGAATTTGGGCCAAAAATCAACTCGGGCCCAAATAAAATTTGATCGATAAACCGATACATCGCCTTTTCTTCTTCTCTTCGACAAATCGTAAATCATTTTCTTCTTCAATCAATCCGCAGCCATCGACTTTTTCTCTCCGACACAAACCCTAATTCGTTTTCTCTTCGATCTTCCTTTCTTCTCTTCGATCCTTCGATCCATCTTCCTTTCTTCTCTTCGATCCTTCTTTCCTTCTTTTATTCCTAAACAAAAGATCCATCTTCTTTCCTTCTTCTTTCTTCGTCTTTGATCCATCTTCCTCGATAGTTGAATCCTCTCTCATGGCGTCGAATCCTGCAATTAAAACCAAAAGGAGAAAGGTTCAACCCAACCTTTCTCAGAGAGCTGGACCCTCTAACCCACCCCCACCCGCCGGACGAAGAAACAACCCTCTTCCACCTCAGTACACTTTCACGCCGACGGCTCGAATTCCTCCGCCATTCACGCCACAAGAGATACAACGAGTCATCCCCCAGAGTTTCCGGAACTTCCCACTGCCACAGACGCTTTTCCAGGACACCGTCAATCGCCTTCCTGATTCGCCAATGTCGACAACGGAGGTTCAGAACAACGTTGTGAATGAACCGGAAGATCATCCGCTGTCTCCACCGCAGCAGTCCCATGGGCATTCTCGACAACCATCTTCTTAAGGTAATAATTACGATGCTGAGCCTCAACTCCAGGACGACACTTTGCAATCTCTTACTGCTCTGCTTACGATGCCTGGCCGTGAGCAGTTTACGACTGTTCTCTCTCCCATACCGTTGCCGAATACAACTTGGTAATGTTTTTGGGTTTGGTTTGTTTTAATTCTCGTTTGTAGCAAATTGGTAATGTTTGTGGTTTTGGTTTGTTTTAACTCTCGTCTGTAGCATAAGGGAATGTTGAATGTTTGTCTTAGGCCGAATACAACTTGGTAATGTTTGTGGCTTTGGTTTGTTTTAACTCTCGTCTATAGCATAAGGGAATGTTTGTCTTAGGCCCAATACAACTTGGTGGCTTTGGTTTGTTTTAATTCTCGTTTGTAGCAAATTGGTAATGTTTGTGGCTTTAGTTCGTTTTAACTCTGTAGCAATTGGTAATGTTTGTCTTTGGTACTTGTTTGTCTTTGGTTCGATAATATGCTACAAACTAACTATCATTGTTTACATGTGTGTGTGGAGGTTTGATCGGGACAAAAAAGGCCAACTTGTTAGGAAGATTACCAAGATTTTTACAAACAAATTCGATGGTCCATATTATACTTGGACTTGTGTGCCTCCGAATAGAAAAGAGAGATACTTCATGGAGTTTGCGGTAAGTTCTGTTCTCTGTAACCTGTTTTCTACTTTAGTTTGTTGCTTGTTTTCTCTGACATAATTCTAACTCTCCTCTTTGTTATGTAGAAAACTCACACCTGAGATCCATTGATAACAGGTGCCGTTCAAGAACATTTCAACAGCATCTGTAACCGCCGGATGAAGGGCATGGTTAGCGATGCAAGGACGTCTGGAGTTAAACCTTCATGGATAGAAGGTGAACTCTGGAAAGAAATGGTTGCTAATTGGGATACTGAAGAACAACAACAAAGGAGTAGCACCTATTCCAATTGTCGTATGTCTGACCGTAATGGTCTCGGTCCTCACATCCACTTATCAGGCCCTAAGTCATATAGGGAAATCCAAGATGATCTGGTAATAATTCATTTCTACTTTGTTAGTTAAATTTATCAACATTTCTCCTTCATCCTAGTTTGTTTGTTACTAACCATTCTTTAATTTCTAACATCGCAGGAAGAGGAGTTGGGAAGAGAGGTCAGTATGGGTGAAGTTTTTTACAAAACACATACAAAGCCGGATGGTTCTTATATTGATGGCAAGGCAGAGAAAATACATCAAGCTTATTAGCAGAAGTTGCAAGAGAAGATGGCTGAGCTCGAGGCAGATTCAACTATTTCAGATGGTACTTCACACCTTCGGGAGCTCACCACCGATGAATGTACTGCCATCTTTCTTGAGGTAAAGTAGCATTTCTACTCGATCATTCATTTCTTTTGCTCTTTACTTACAGTTTTTCTTTTTCTTAAAACAGTGCACACAGAAGGATTCACGAGGAATACCTTATGGTGTTGGAAGCCTCAAAGATACTCTTGGCAAGGGAAAGGGCAATCAACCATCAAATCGAAGCCTTTCTATCATTGCAAGAGCAACGGAAGGAAGCTCAACGTCAGATTGAAGTTCAGGCTGATATTCAGGCAACTCTCAGAGCTGAAGCTGCTGCTCGAGAAAAAGACACTGCTCTCCTTGTGGCTGAGCAAAAGCAGGAGTTGACGATGATGGCCAAGTTTATGCGCCACACTAATCCAGCCTACCTGGAGTTTATAACATCTCAAACAGCTGAGGAGGACAATCTTCCATCAACAACTCCATGATCTATATTGTTTCTTAACTCATGAACTAAGTTCTCAGTTTGTATGTGTCATAAACTTTTTCTTTCATTGCTTATGGTTTGATTTCCATTTTGGTCATGTGTATGAACTGCTTTCAGAATTATGGTTATGTTTATTTTTCATATGATTTTTCATTTAGTAAATCAGTATTAAAAACAGGATTACAAAACAATAAAAATGATTACAAAACAATACAAGCCAGTTAATTTCATTATTTTGTAAATCAAAGTAGTTGCCACATAGTCGTTATTGAGACACCATAGAGTTGTTAAATAGTCGTTAAATACAACGACTAATTTCAGACTAAAATATTGCAAGTTTTTAATTTTAAGTAAAAAGTCGCAACTTTGTCGCAGATTAGTCGCTAAATTTAGCGACTAATCAACGACTAAGGTCCACAAAGTTGTTAAATTGTCGGGAAATTGTCACCAATTTCGGTGACGAAATAGCGACAATACGACGACGAATAAACGACAACAGTATATCGTCGGTAAATAGTCGCTAAATAACGACTATTTGACTATATGATTTAGCGACAAAATTTTAACCACAACAGTAAATAGTCGTTAAATAGTCGTATAAATTATTTTAACGACTATTTAGCGACTAATACTACAGTGGCCGTTAGCCTGTTTTCTTGTAGTGAAGCTTTAATTCTATCAAACCTAATATTTTCCTCCTCATCATCATCAGATTCAGGTTCAAGGAAATTGTTTTCAGCCATAAACTCAGATGTCATATCACATACACTGCTTTTGGCAGCGTCGGCACCAGCGTTTGCACCAGCATTTGCACCAACTTCAACTTCTCCCTCATTCAAAACAGGTGCTGCAAAATTCAACGGCCTCACCAAAGCAGGCTTAGTAGTTGCGTCTTTCTACTTCTTTTCTTTTGCGGATTATCTCCAACCTCCTCGGCTTTTGCCTTCTTTTCCGCTTTCGCTTGGGCCTTCTTTGCCGCCACCAACTCTTTGGCATTCTTTTCCGCCACCTCTTTGGCCTTCTTTGCCTCTATTTCTTTGGGCTTCTTTGCATCTAAGTCTTTGTTCTTCTTTGCATCTATGGCATTTTTCCTCGTGTTAGGCCGTTGAGTTGGTTTCGTAGCAGCTGGAGACCTCTCAACAAAATCAAGATGATGATCATCTTTATCAAACTCTTTATTCAGATTCTTACTGACCCCAGCCAAACCACTGCCATCTACCTGTATAACATAGCGAAGACAATTAAAGATAATGATAACTCAACCTAAACATTCTGGAAAATCAGCCATAAAATTAACATAATTCAGACATTACCGGAGGACTGTTGACAGAGTAGTTTTGTTGCATTTTTCCTGGAACTGCTGGTGGACCTTTTGGTGTCAACAATATTCCCCAAAGGTCTTCTATTAACAGGTTATTTATTTTGAAATTTTTATCATTTGAACACGCATCAAAAGTGTTTTGTCCAGTTTGCCCAACACCCATGGAAAGCAAGTGCTTTTTCATCTGTTTGAGATCACTCTCAACAGATCCAAACCTAGTTTCAAACCTTTCATTCATCCTCTTTTCTATTTTATCTCCAATCTTCTTCTCTAGATTCACAGCAATGTTTTTTCCAAGGTGTCAAACCTTGAGGTTAAATTAGACACCAACTCAATGAGAGTTCCAACCGACCCAACCGACACATCTTCTCCAGCATCTTCCTCCTCACTAGCACACTGAAACAAATACACAAACTGTCGTAAACAAGCTAAAGAAAGATTACATATAATATAAACTCACTATACACCATATCTCTTACCTTTATTCCTTTCTTCTTCTTCTTCCTCCTCTGTGCAGCTCCTTCACCATATTCACCACCCTGACTGTTGGAAACTTCCACCTTCTAGACTTTCTGCTTCTTTGCGGGAGGAGATTCAGAATCAACAGCTGCTTTAGATTTTAGCTTTTTCTTCTTATCACTCCCCTTAACATCCCAAAAACCTTTAACAAACTTATCCTCATGTATGTCTTGCATAAGGCTATCAAATGCTGGGTCGTCTTCTTGATCTGGCCACGTATGAAAAAGCTCGCATACATCATCCTTCATAACCATTTTAGTCACACCCAGCTGTAACATAAGAGATTATGAAACCCATCAGTAAATTGTAACTCAGCCATCACTAAATCATAACTCAGCCATCACTAAATCATAACTGAGTCATCACTAAACAATCACTCAACCACATATAAACCTTACCTTACCACGTGCTCTGATCTCTTCAGCAATTACAGAATCCAGCGTTGAACGTGTACGGTTTCCACCCCATTGAAGCAACGGTATACCAACATTTTCTTTTTTTTTGCATTCCCAAATCGTTCTCCAAAGCATTGGACTGACTCATACGCCCAAGCCCGTAACACGAGTGTAAAACCACTAAGGGTGTACGATCCTCCCGTAGGCTTCAACATCTTTACAGAATCAACAAGAGCTTCAAATGCTGACCGACCCCACAAATAAGTTTTCATGGCTTCATTATCAAAAACTTTTTTCGCACTTTCAAATGGTATTCTAGAGTTATGATGCATGGCATAAAGTCCAATGGCTTGAAAACACAACAGCCCCAACTATTGGCAGGGCTTAGGGTCCCATCCCTGGCTCAATTTTAATGCTGCCTTGAGTTCAACTAGCGATGGACCTTCCCCACCAAGCACTTTCAAAAGTCTGAAGAACTCTTTCTGTTTCTCGTTAAGTTCAAACCTTTATGTAGGAATTGGGTCTATGTTTAACCCCATGACATGAGCAAATTCATTCAGGCTAAACCTGATAGGTTGACCACCGACGATAAACCAAAGCTCCTTCTTTTGTATTCTTAACTGGTTACATAGTAGGAAATGTACAACCTTACCAGACCACACGAATTCACCATCAATTAGCTTAGGAATTATTCCAATAGGTACTTTCTTCGTTTCATCCCACGCATCCTGTCATATTGAATCCCTAATCTCAGGGAAATCTGCCATCTTGAAATTGATATTAATTTGTTTACCATCTAGAATAGACTTCTTTTCAGGGTAAAGTCTTGGGGGGTAATCCCTTGATTGTTCTTCAGAAATATCCTTAGCCATATGATAAATATAATTCAGCAGTAAAACATAAAATAAATCAGCCATAACATATGGCAAACTCAGCCGCAAAACATATAATAACTCAGCCACAAATACATAACTCAGTCATAAAGCAAAAGATAACTCAGTCCCAAATTCATTGTTAACCATAACTCAGCCACATCAACAAACAAACTCACTAAATCAGTCGTAAAACATACAGTAACTCAGCCATCGAATCGAATAGATCTAACAAATCAGCCATCGAATCGGATAGATCTAACAAATCAGCCTTCATATGTAAACAAAGACAATCAGCCGTCATATGTAAACAAAGATAAAAACCCACATTCAGCCGGAAAACTCGAAAATAAAGGTTGGGAACATACCGGAACTCTGTAACAAACACTACAAAGAGAGAGAGCGACGACGAAGAGAGAGAGAGCGACGATGAAGAGAGAGAGAGCGACGACGAAGAAAGAAAGTGCGATGAGGAATAGAGAGAGAGCGAGCAAAGACGGCGAGAGAGGACGGTGAGAGAGTGAACAAAGACAGAGTATCCCCGGCGGAACTAGGGTTCGACGACGAGAGAGAGTTTTTTATTCGGGTTATGAACAGTGGAAAGAAACTATTTGTTTTCCCTCTTTGACATAAACAAGAAAAAACAACTGTCGATTCTGAAAAATAACTGCTTAGTGATGTGGAAAATTGAAAATGATGTGTATTTTAATTTGCTGATGTGTATTTTTTTTTTTTACTCAAAATCGAAAAACTAAACCCAAGAGGTAAATTGTAATTACACCCAAAGCACTAAACATTTGAGTAATATTTAAAAAAATTATAGATATGGGTAATAAACCAACTTTTGGATAACATTTGAGTAATTCTTTCATAATCCACACAAAAAAAACGGTACAAATACACATAAACGTCATTTGAGAAGGTGTAACCTTAAGCCTAGAAACGGTGATATTGGTAATTTAAAAAAATTTGCAACTTATATCCATATATGTTGCAAAAAATCTTTAAATTATGACGAATATATAAACTTTAAACCAACCAAATATATCTAATTCCCACTCACACCAATCGTTTAGATATATTAGAAATATCATTGCTATTCATTTACAAAATATCATACAGTCGAAGAATTCTACCAAATATCACTTTTGGATTTTATAAATAATGATTAAGTTTTTGAAAAAATTATACAACACGTGCTGGAATTAGTAGAATTAGTAGAATTATACAACATACAACATACTTGGTAGCAACGACATTACGCATTATCAATAGTCCCCACTGTCGTTGCTTCATTAAATATCAACACAATGTGTTGAAAGTTCGGGTTTGTCGCAACAGTTTTATAAAACAGTGCTTGATTGTTTTGTCTCCCTTCGATTATGCACCTACTTGAAGATGAAACGACCGTTGCATTAGAACCATTACATTCTTTCTGTCACATGTGTCTTTTACATGTTGAAAAGCGTAAATAGTATAACATGTGTCGAAAGATATTGATCCGAGTGGTGATATAAAGAGCCTCTTTAAAAGAGGTATACGATTTTTAATGGGTGCAAAAAGTAGTTAACAGTCCGTACGTAGATAGTTAAAAGCAAAACCGTATAAACTAACGGGTAAATTGAGCGGTACAAAAACTCAATTTTTTTTTGTATCACTTTTGATTTTGTTTTTGTGATCGATTACAACGAAAACGGTATAAAGGCATTGCCATCAAAGAATTTAAACAAAGTATCTTAAAACATATCTTATTCTTAATTTTGGAAAAAAATAGAATTAAGAACTTCTTAAGAAACTTTAAAATTTTATGTGTCCATTGAAGGGTGTTAAATTTGAGGTTCTTAAAAATGTATATATATATATATGTATATATATATATATATATATATATATTTTTGTTGTAAATTATTATGGTATTTTGTTTAAATTCATAAGACTTGTATATTTTGAAAAAACTTAAAAATATTGCATTTAATAAAAGTTTAAACAAACATTACATAAAAGTATATTAAAAATAGATTACAAAATGTTTTGCAATATTTGTGGCTTTGTTTTTGCCAAAGTGCATATGACATTTAGTGTATAAAACAAAAAAATGAACTAACATTAATAGACCAGACATTGATGAAGCAAGAGATGCAAGAAAATAAGATTAAGAATGAGAAAGAAGGTGTGGAGCTGAATAATCCATACTCCACATTCTCAGGCTATGCCCTTTTGCGAGAAGAGTTTGGGAACTAGCACCAGCTGCAAAGCTTCCCTGAAGTCTGAATCTCCACACGACCAAACAGCTTTTGGAACCAATTGGGAGACAGCAAAACGTCCAATTTGTAAGAAGAAACTGAACCTGCAGTTTTAAAAACCAAAACATGAAAGTATTCAAAATAGAAACTGCAATTTTCAAAACAAAAACCTGCAAGAACACTAAACCGAACCTGCAGTTTTTAAAATCAAATCCTACAGTTTAAAAACCAAAATCTGAAAGTATTCAAAACAGAAACTGCAGTTTTTAAAACCAAAACCTGCAAGAACAAAAAACAGAACCTGCAGTCTTCAATCTTAGTGATCGGATCCAAAAACACAAAGCCAAATTCATCATCAATTGTTAAACTGCTACTGAAGAAGCGAAGAAACTCTCACAGTCTTCAGTCTTAGTGATCGGTTTTGTGTTTTTGGATCCTTTCTTAGGCTTCTTCTATTTCATCATATTGGCTTTACAAAGGTTTAATTATAAGAAAAAAGGATTCAAACAATTTTTTACTCCACCAAATATCATCAATACTCAACAACAGCCGTCTAAACAAAATACAAAATCAAAGATCACAAAATCAAAGGCTAGTTCCAGTATCATCTAAAAGCTGAAAATTTACTCACTTGAATCTCTTTTAAAACCTCCACACGCTTCCTGACTGTCGGAGTCAAGTTTTTGATGTAGTTACTTTCAGTATCAATTGTTTATCAATCCACAATTTGCAATCAACCAACACACCAAGAATATACAAAATGCTTAATCTATTCTTAATCAAGTAAGAGGTTCTTATGTTACTACTTAACTAATCAAAGTCACTCAAATAAAGTAAACAAGACAATGCAAACTCAAGGCAAACAAACTCAAATAGCAAATATACTGAAAATCAAGAATTAACAAGAGAACCTTGGGCAAGGTAATTGACTTTGGAGATAGCTAATCAATCCTAGATGTCTAAGCAACAATCAAGAACAATCCTATGGCTAAGAACACTTATGCAAATGAATCCATTTCCATGGTAGAGATTCTATGCTATTCAAGTGATAATCAATAATTTCCAAAGGCAATCACAAGGTAGCATGCATTAATATCAAGTCTAAATACCACTAAGCACCCTAATCATCAATTTTCATTGGCTAGGAATGCAAAGCTCTTGAAAAGTTTGGTTCAGAAATTCCATCAAACACCTTGTGGGCATGGAAATCCTAATGTCTAGATTTAAGCTTGATCAAGGCTATCTAGCAATATTATCACTAATCAAGATAGGAAATGCATAAAATTAACCCTAGACATCAAAGATCAACCATCTATCTCCCTAATCTACCAAGCCCAAAGTTCTTAAAAGATCTACTCACTAATCATCATGATCACACAAAGGAAAGAGGTTTGTCTTTGTGAAATCATAATAAAAGCTTGTAGATTAAGAGATTAGAAAGACAAATTGCTATTAAAACTGGAAAATCCACCCAAGATTCAACAAAACCAAGTATGGAAATGCTTAAGAACCCTAGGTGGCTGCTTAACAAAAACTAATACAAGAGATAAATGATAAGATAAGAGATAAGTCTCCACAATTAGGGTTGGAGTATTTATAGGAAAACATAAACTAAACCAGAATAAACCGGATTAAAATTAAAAAATTCAGAGAAAACCGGAACAAACCGGGTTTTGGTCTCAAAAAGGCACACGATCGACCACATGATCGACCATTTGGTCGATTTGTCCTTCGTCGTGATCGACCATTTGGTCGATCGGTTGGTCGATCGGCTGAAGTCCCGAAGTCTCGCACCTTGAAGTCTGAAGTATCGCATGCGTCTCAATCGACCATTTGGTCGATTTCTCGATCGATCGTTCTGGTCTCCGAAGTCTCGGCTCGCATCACGATTGTTATGGTCGATCGTTTTGTCCTGTGCCATGTCCGAAGGATCTGATAGAGTTTTGATCGACCAAATGGTCGATCGGTTGCTCGATTGCTTGAAGTCCGCGAATCTGACAATGTGTTGATCGACCAAATGGTCGATTATCTGGTCGATTGTTTGGCCTTCTTGCATTCATTTACATTTCCTTGCAAATCCTTGACTTATTTGGCTCCAAAGCACACTTTCTTTGCATATCTCCATTCCAATACCTGAAATACCAACTTGATGCACAATGCAGCCTAAACAACCTAAATGCTCATGAATATGCACAAAACAATGAAGAATAAAGCTTTAAAAACTCATAAAAACACAAGATATCAACTCCCCCAAACTTATACTTTGCTAGTCCTCTAGCAAAAAACCAAGTGAGAAACAAGGGAGAGAGGATTAAAGATGGGACTCAGAACCAAAAGGCATGAGACAAAGGATTCAAACCAAAGTCCTAAGATGTAATTCAATGGTGCTAAAATTTATCAAAGTCCTTACAAATATTTTTCTATGCTTAAAACAATGCATCACTCTAGTTCATCTTCTATCTATTGGCAAAGACTTGCAATCCTATTGAACATATCTTTCACATTCATTAAAGTGTTTGGTGTGACCTTGCAAATGGAAAATAAATCAAGCTCAATTGGTTTAAGGGAAAGGCTGTTTATAAAGTGGTTGGATAATGGTGTTTTTGGGTGGTTAACTCTCAAATAAATAGGAATGCTAGACAGTCATGAAATCTATCTAAGATCAAGAATAATTTGGGTATACAAAGCTTAGCTCTTGATGTTCTACCCACCTAAAAGCTTTTCTACCCCTTTATTCTCATCTTCCTTATCTTTCTTTTAAACCCAAAAACTCAACCTTATTTAACTCAACCCCTTTTTCTTCTTTACTTATGGTCTTATTCTTTTATTTTTTTATTGAATCTCTAAGGCTATTCTTGCTTTAAACACTAGCTCATTTTCTTTCTTATTCATTCTATGCTATACTACCAATTTTGTTTCATTTTCTTCACTCTTTTCAATTTGATTCTAGGAGACTATAGCAATACTTTCTATCCCTTTTCTTTGAGACTTAGAGCTTATAATTAACTTAACCTTAGAGACTTTTTTTTTTTCTTTTGACCAAGTAAACCTTTTATTTCCCTCTTATTCTCTCTTGTTCCCAAACTTGAACCCAAATCAACATTCTAACCACCTATTTCTTTCAAAACCAGTCCTATTAGCTAGCTATAAAGATTCCAAGCCTAGCTAAAACAAGAGCCAGTTCTTTGTCATTCTCAATACTCTCAAGATTTCACAACCTATAGCATTATCAAGAAGAGGCCTCACTCAACAAATCAATACAAGGCTTGAAAGAAAAGGCTGGGGTTCAAAAGTGTGGCAAGAGATTGGGTTAAAAAAAATAGAGTGGCAAATAGATATAGTTAACCCAAATGAAAGTTCCATGAGCAAGCATTCATAGTCCATATGCAAGATAATTTTAAGATCAAATTCAAGTCCAAATAATATAGAGATGTAACAATTATCAAGCAAGCTTTACACTAGATGAAAATGCTTTCAAGTGACACAATGCTTTTAGGCCTAGATTCTTCATTTTTTCCCAAAGATTAATCTAGCACCAATGAACTATAAATGAGGGCTTTGGGTTCAATCCTAAGACTCAACCTTTACAAGGAAATTTCATCATTATCCCCAATGCAAATGCATACTAAATGCTTCTAGACTCAATCCTAAAGACAAGAATGAATATGCAAAGCTAAATGCATTTTTTTTTTGTTTTTTTTTTAAAAAAATTTTCAAATTTTTTTTTTTTTGATTTTTCTCAAAACATAGCTATTAACAAATGCATGACTTAAAGCATGAAAATCAAAACAAAACACAATGTGAGATAGTTAGTCTCTCCCCCAAACTTAAATCACACCGTCTCGGTGTGAGAAAAGCTGAGAAAAAGACTAACGGTAGACAAATAAAAATGAAGACTCAAATGGTATAAATAGTGGGGAAGTGTGGTACCTCAAATGGAGACTAGGGGGTGTTGCTTCCTCTCTTGCGCCTAGACTTGCTGCGTTTCTGGATTGGCACTTGCAAGGAGAGACGAGGAGGATCAATAGGCATGGGAGCACTAGCAGAACACTCTCCTAAAGATTGGCGTGCAGGCTCTTGAGCATCCTCGTCCATGGCATCATCATCATCAGCAGATTCCGCTTGCTCTCCATCATTCTCACCATCAGAACTGTCCTGCGGCTGCTCCATCTCATCATCGGAGGAGACATATCCATCGGGTTGCAGCTTCTTCACCTTCCTAAACAGTTTTCCCATAGCATAAGCTTGCCATTTGTTGATCTTCTGCTGGACCTTAATGAGCTTTGAAAGCATCTTCTCTGTCTTTGTTTTGGGCACAAAATCAAACTGAGGTAACTCATATCTACCAAGGTGGTACGGATCATGCTGTGAGGGTGGAGGAGGTGGCGAGTCTTCTTCAATCTCGGCTGGCTCTTCTTGTGGTGCGGCAATCTCATCATCAAGTGGCACAAAGAGAACATCATAGTGGTAGTTCAGGGCAGACAGCCTCTCTGAAGGAAGCATACACTCCTTTACAGTCCCGTTTTGATCAATGAACTTGTGGATAAAGCTAGCGGGGTCTGCGGTAAGTCTCAGGAACTTGGAGCTCACCAAGTGATTGTAGTCAAGATAGGCTCGCCGAGTACATGGCTCAAACATGGAGAGATCAACTCCTGCTTTGGTGAAGAGAGGAGTTAGCACACCACCAATGTAAGTGTCGTTGGTCTTCCCTTTGATGATGTTCTTTGCATAGGAGGCCAAGTAGTGAGCAAAGACGCAACCATAGTTTATATTGTTCCCCAAATCATCATTAACTTCTTCTCCTTCATTATTGTCATCAATGCTCTCAACAAGGATGTCTTTTAGCCCTTGGAAGATGAAGCACAATTCCAACTTGGTTGCTGCTCCAACCACTCCTCTACCAAAGAGAGTATGTCCAATGGTCTTGATTGCATAGCGAACTATGCGGTGGCGGATATGTGTGACCTTGGCTCTGTGGCTAACAAACTTTCCCCTCGCCAATGTGTTCCAAAGATGATCAATCCCATTGAAGTTAGGGAAACACAAGTCACTGTTGTTCTCAAAACCATAAGCTTCACAAAGGTTGGGAATGGAGATCTTGTACCCACGTCCGCGCACCTTGAATGAGATTGTGCCTTCACTAGCGATGGGGACCATAGGATTCTTGAACTGGTAATCCATGGTGCATAAGAAATCGATTGTAGGATCTGGATAAGTTGGATAATCCATCCTTGCAATCTCTTGAAGACCCATCTTGGTGAAGAACTCATCAAATGTATCAAGAAGACCCATCCTTGCAAGCAAAGCTCTATCGACAAACTTGGTGGGAACAACATTCAGTTTGCTGATTCTCTGAAGAGCGTTTAGCTCACTCGATGTCCAAGGAGCTGCAGGTGGTTCAACTGATGTTTCGGTTGTCTTCTTCTTCTTGGAGCGATCTTTAGGACCAGCCATTGTACCTATAAACACATTCAAAACCAAATGAGTGACAGGAGAAAAATTCATAAGATCTTTGCAAGTGCTAGTCTTGAATTTCCCTCAAATCATTCTAATGTGATACAATGCTAGTAAAGCCAATATCTCAATGACCAAAACAAAAGCAAATAAACCACACCTCAAACACAACTAGACATCACACGCTCAATGCTCCTAAAGTAATCAAAATGCTCACATTTTGCTAAAATCCTAGACTTGTCAAATTTCAAAGGGAATTGAACCAATTAGCAAACAAAACTCTTAAGCAACAACAAAGCAAGCCAAAGAGATTAAAATCCCCAAATTCTAACAAGCTCTAGCAATTTTCGTCACTTTTCCCAATCAAGAACCCTAAGCCACTAAAATTCAAAAAATTTCACCAAACTATGCAAAACAAGCTCTAATAATCAACACCTAAGGCTCACAAAGTCTGAAACAAGCATATAATTGTCCTATTAGCATGTAATCCTAGTTACACAAGAAATTTTCAGAATGTGACAAACCTTGGTGAATTCGAAATTATGTTGAAAAAGAGATGTTACCTTGTTTGCTTGAGAAATAGAGCGACGAAGAAGGATTCTAAGGAAAAAATGAAAGTGAGAATGAACTTTGAACCAACAAAATCGAGTTAGGAACGAGAGAGCGGCGTGTATGAATGAGCTAGTGTGCAATGTCGCGAAAGAGGGAGCAAAGAGGAAGAAGGGTCGAGGGTTTGGTCGATTGTCCCATATAATTAGCCTCAAATCGATTTTGACCGGTTTAGGGCGGTTTAGAAGCTAAACCAAAGGGAATTTCGGTTCAATATAAGTAACACAAAGTCAGAATTTTGACTTACCTTGACTTACCTGGTTTATAGACATTTGATCGATCAAACAATCGACCATTTGGTCGATCGTTTGCTTGCTTTGATCGACCAAACACTCGATCGCTTCCTCACTCCGGAGAGCTTCGGTGTTGGCTGCGAGATATTGATCGACCACACGATCGACCATTTGGTCGATCAAATATTTTGACAATCGACCAAATGGTCGATCACACTCTTTGTGCAATCGAGCAATCCTCGATCATTTGCCGAGGCAGGACAGGTTCCGGATGAGACGATCGACCTGACAATCGACCATTTGGTCGATCGTTCTTCTGTAAAATCGACCAAAATGGTCGATTGGTCTCTCGATCGTACGGGCTAATCCTTACCACCTGAACTCGCACTTAGCTGACCTTAACATCGTGACTTCCTGAAAACTGTAAACAACCAAAAAAACACACACCAAACTAAAAATACTAATTCAAACTGAAGAAAAAGAAGATATTTACAAGGATACCATGGGAATGCCTCCCAAATGCGCTTTTACGTCACTTAGCTTGACATTACCGCGCCTTTTCGGCGTCTTGAGGTTCCGAGAGAGAAACCGTGGTTCCTTCCTCGATGAAATCATTGGCCAAGTAGGGCTTCAACCTCTGTCCATTCACAACAAACTCATTCCCGGACTTGTTTAACAACACAAAGGCTCCATAAGGTCGAACTTCCTTGATCTTGAATGGTCCTGACCAACGAGACTTGAGCTTTCCTGGGAATAGCTTCAACCGAGAATTGAACAGCAAGACCAGGTCTCCTTCTTTGAACACCCTTGGGAGAATCCTCTTGTCATGGAAAGCCTTAGTCCTCTCTTTGTAGATCTTTGAACTCTCATAAGCTTCAAGGCGAATTTCCTCTAACTCATTCAGCTGCACCAAACGTTTCTCAACAGCATTCTTGATATCAAAGTTAAGAAGTTTGATTGCCCACATTGCCTTATACTCTAGTTCAACAGGCAAATGACAAGACTTTCCATAGAGAAGGTTGAAAGGAGTTGTTCCAATTGGTGTCTTGTAGGCAGTTCTATATGCCCATAGAGCATCATCTAGTTTCATTGCCCAGACCTTCCTTGTGATACCAACTGTTTTCTCAAGAATGGACTTGATTTCTCTATTTGAAATCTCAACCTGACCACTAGTTTGGGGATGGTAAGGTGTAGCAACCGTATGCTTCACTCCATGCTTCTTGAGAAGACTCTCAAAGACCTTTTTAATAAAGTGTTTCCCTCCATCACTAATGACCACTCTCGGAATACCAAACCTTGGGAAGATGATTGTCTTGAACAATTTCAACACTACCTTTGCATCATTGGTAGGACTAGCTATGGCTTCAACCCATTTAGAGACATAATCAACAGCCACAAGTATGTAATTGTTACCATAGGAAGAAGGAAATGGTCCCATGAAGTCAATACCCCATACATCAAACACCTCAACCTCTAAAATAGGATTTTGTGGCATTTCATTTCTCCTGCTGATATTTCCTCTTCTTTGACATGAATCACACTTGGAGATGATCTCTTGAGTGTCTTTGAACATTGTAGGCCACCACAACCCAGCTTGAAGAATCTTTGTGACTGTTTTGAATGTAGCAAAGTGACCTCCATAGGCTGCTCCATGACATAGTTCTACTAACCCTTCAATCTCCTCCTTGGCAACACATCTCCTATAAATCTTGTCTTTACAAAGAGTGTAGAGGTATGGTGCATCCCAATAGTAGTTGTTGATGTCTTTGAAGAACTTTTTTCTATCATAACCAACCAAATTTGGTGGCTCAATCCCACAAGCAAGGTAGTTAACATAATCAGCATACCAATGACCATTCTCTTCCAACCTCATGACCTCTCCAAGCTTCTTCGAAGTCTCATTCGTGTTGTCAAGCAGTTGAATCGCCATTATCTGTTCTTCAGGAAGTGCATCATTGATTGGAATCTCATCGTCAATCCTTAATCTTGATAGATGATCAGCTACTCCATTCTCAATGCCCTTCTGGTCTTTAATCTCCAAATCAAACTCTTGAAGTAGCAATATCCATCTCAACAGCCTTGGTTTAGCATCCTTCTTTGCTAAGAGATATTTCAATGCTGCATGATCAGTGTGAACAACTACTTTTGAACCCACCAAGTATTGCCTAAACTTCTCAAATGCAAAGACAATAGCTAGGAGCTCTTTTTCTGTTGTAGCATACTTGACTTGAGCCTCATCTAATGTTCTACTTGCATAGTATATGACATGAAGCTTCTTATCTTTTCTTTGACCAAGCACTGCTCCAACTGCATAGTCACTAGCATCACACATGATTTCAAATGGCAAGTTCCAATCTGGTGCTTGAACTATTGGAGCACTAACCAACTCTTCTTTTATCTTCTTGAAAGCTTGAAGACACTCCTCATTGAACTCAAACTCAACTTCTTTACACAACAACCTTGTAAGAGGTCTAGCAATCTTTGAGAAGTCTTTAATGAACCTCCTATAGAACCCAGCATGGCCCAAAAAGCTTCTTATTCCCTTGACCGAATTTGGAGGTGCTAGATTGGTCATCACATCAATCTTAGCTCTATCAACCTCAATGCCTTTCTCAGAGATCTTATGACCCAAAACAATCCCTTCCTTCACCATGAAGTGACATTTCTCCCAATTCAAGACCAAATTTGTTTCCTCACACTTTCCTTAAGACCCTGCACAAATTAGAAAGACAACCAGAAAAAGAATCTCCATAGACGGAGAAGTCATCCATGAAAACCCCCACAACATCCTCAATTAGATCAGAAAAAATTGACATCATGCATCTTTGGAATGTAGCTGGAGCATTACACAATCCAAATGGCATCCTTCTATAAGCAAAAGTACCATAAGGACATGTGAAAGTAGTCTTTTCTTGATCATTTGGATGTATGGGGATTTGAAAGAAACCAGAATACCCATCAAGAAAGCAATAATGAGTATGACTAGCAAGCCTCTCTAGCATTTGATCAATGAATGGTAAAGGAAAATGATCTTTCCTAGATGCAGCATTGAGTCTCCTATAATCAATACACATTCTATGACCAGTTATAGTTCTTGCAGGAATCAATTCATCTTTATCATTCTTAACAACTGTAACTCCTCCTTTCTTTGGTACCACATGTACAGGAGAAACCCATGTACTATCCGATATGGGATATATGATACCGGCATCAAGGAGTTTAAGAATCTCTTTCCTCACCACATCTCATAAGTTAGGGTTTAACCTTCTTTGTGGTTCAATGGAAGTCATTGATTCATCATCTAAATGAATCCTATGCATGCAAAGAGTTTCAGAAATCCCTTTTATGTCATCTAGTGAATAACCAATAGTTCTCCTAAACTTTTTCAATTCACCAAGAAGAGTAACAGTTTCATGTTCACTAAGCTCCTCACTGATAATGACAGGGTAAGTAGAGTTTTTACCTAGGAAAGCATACCTTAGCCCCTTAGGGAGTGGTTTGAGTTCAATCTTGGGTGCCTTAAGCTCACTCCAATCCTCATTCGAATTTATCTCAACTGAACACACCACTTGCTTTTTCAACTCAAGGAAGCTTTCACCATCTTTAGAAGGCTTGTGAGAGTCAAGAATCTTTTGATATCCTTCACTATCCTCCTTAAGTAACCCAAACTCTCCTTGCTTAACTGTCAAAGTGCTTTGGAGCTCATCTTCTATGGCCAATTCCTCCAAAAGCTCATCAGCTAAACCTTCCATTTTCTCAATATTGAACACTTGGCCGCCAATTGTAGGCTTCCTCATCACTTGGTTGATGTCAAAAGTCAAAGCTTCCTTTCCCAAATTCAACTGTATCTTCCCACCTTTCACATCAATCATTGTTCCAACAGTTCTTAGGAATGGTCTCCCCAAGATGAGTGGATCCTTTGGTTCTTCATCAATTTCAAGAACAACAAAGTCGGTTGGAATCTCAAAATGACTAATCATCACCGGGAGATCTTCAAGCACTCCAACCGGGGTTCTAATTAATCTATCAGCAAGAACAAGGGTGATCATACACTTCTTGTAGTGTGTGAAACCCAATCTCTTAGCAACTGAGAGAGGCATCAAACTCACACTAGACCCCAAATCACATAAGCAATGGCCAAAAGATAAAGGTCCTAGAGTGCAAGGGAGAGTGAAGCTACCAGGATCTTCAAGCTTCTTTGCCACCACTTTGTTTTGAATGATAGCACTACACTCATGAGTCAAGATAACCATTCCTTGGAGAGCTTTCTTCTTCTCCAAAATTGCATCCTTGAGGAACTTGCTGTAAGAGGGGTTCAACAAGAATGCATCAATGATAGGCATTGTGATAGCAACATCCTTCATTTTTGCATCAAACATGGCTCTATACTTGTCCACTTGTTGCTTTTTGAACCTTCCAGGAAATGGCAGCCTTGGTTCATAAGGTGGAGGCACAAACAGAGTTTCTTTGGCAACACCTTTACTTTTCTTGGTAATTTCATCAATGGTCTTGTCTTGCTTAGGCTCCTCAACCACTTTACTCTTCCCTTTGTCAACCACAACTCCTTCAGCTTCTTTATCTTTACCCAAATCTTTCAATATCAGCTCATCTTCATCATCAATCTCAACCACTACCTCCCCTCCTTTAGGCTCAATGTCCCTATTGAGCTCATTAGTTGGTAGCTGCTTACCACTTCTCAACATGATGGCGTTTACAAACTCCTTTGGGTTTGGTTCTGGTTTTCCCGGTAGTGAACCCATTTGTCTTGTAGAGGAGGAGGAAGCTTGTCCTTGGACTTGTGTTTGCAGCCTCTCAAACTTAGCATTCAACTCACCATAGACATTGTCAACTTTATGGTGTATGGCCTTCATTTGTGTAGCAAGTTCAATAGCTCCTCTCCCTTGTCCTTCTAGGGGTTGTCTAAGTAGAGCATTTGTGTCATCTACTTGACCTTGAGGCTGTGGTGCATGCATTTGTTGTTGAGGTTGGGAATAGCTTTGAGGCTTTGCTTGGTAATTCCCTTGAGGCTTTTGTTGATAATTGGGTTGAGAAGGAAAACCAGGTGGTTTTTGTGGTGGATAAGACTGATCTTGTGGGTTCTCCACATTGGTGCTGCAGTAAGAGAGGTTAGGATGGTTGCGGTAATTGGGATTGAACTTGTTATACCCTTGTCCACCCACATAGTTGACCTCTTCCTGTCCCTCAACACAAGCTTCCATTCCCTCTTGATATCCTTGATACACATCACTTTCGGTTACAAAATGGACTGGCTTTTGTGTGGCAAGAATCATCTTATCCATCTTGTCATTCAATGCTTTGATCTCCTTGCGGTGATGCTCATGCATATCAGAGTGATCTCTTGTGTTCTATCATAATCCTCCCCATAGTTACCATCACTTTGATCAAGATTCTCCACCAAAGTCATACCAACATCAACATCTTGGCCAAGGAAGTTGCCATTACTTGCTGTGTCAAGCAACATTCTTATCTTTGGTAGTACTCCTCTGTACAATGTGCTAAGAAGAGACTCCTTGGAGAAACCATGATGAGGACATTGCATAGTATAGCCCTTGAATCTCTCCCATGCTTCACAAAAACTCTCATTTCCCTTTTGTGCAAAGCTTGATATCTCATTTCTCAACCTTGCTGTTCTTGTAGTTGAGAAGAACTTGGAGAGGAAGGCTCTCTTGCATTGATCCCACGAGGTAATGGATCCCACTGGTAGGTTCTTCTCCCAAGTCCTAGCTCTATCTCCAAGAGAAAACGGAAAGAGGCGGAGTTTGAATGCATCGTCCGAGATACCATTGATTTTAACTGTCCCACACATCATATCAAACTGATCCAAGTGATCAAGAGGGTCCTCCATAGGCAGACCATGGAACTTTGAGCTTTGCACCATGTTGATAAGACTAGACTTGATTTCGTAGTTGTTGTTCTCAACAGCGGGTGCTTTGATTCCTTGGCGGTTCCCATGAATGTTCGGCTGATCAAAGGCTCCAATGACTCGTGGTTGTCTTGGAGGGTGGATAGGAGCTTGGTTTTGGTTGGGCTGCTCATTTCCATTATGAGCAGCGGCTGGAGGCGGATTGTTGTCCATGGCTTGGCGGGCTAAACGGCGGTTCTCTCGTTCAAGTAAGTGAATGTCGTCCACAGGCTGAAACAAGTTGGCTTGGCCGTGGCTCCTCAAGTTCATACAACCTGAAAATCAAAGACAACCCACCAATCCAATCCAAGTAACAAACAGTGCAAAGTAAATGAATAGTCTCAAGCAAAGTTGAAATCCTAATGGTCAATAAGAATGCAAACGGGCAACGGCGCCAAATTGATGTAGTTACTTTCAGTATCAATTGTTTATCAATCCACAATTTGCAATCAACCAACACACCAAGAATACACAAAATGCTTAATCTATTCTTAATCAAGTAAGAGGTTCTTATGTTACTACTTAACTAATCAAAGTCACTCAAATAAAGTAAACAAGACAATGCAAACTCAAGGCAAAGAAACTCAAATAGCAAATATACTGAAAATCAAGAATTAACAAGAGAACCTTGGGCAAGGTAATTGACTTGGGAGATAGCTAATCAATCCTAGATGTCTAAGCAACAATCAAGAACAATCCTATGGCTAAGAACACTTATGCAAATCAATCCATTTCCATGGTAGAGATTCTATGCTATTCAAGTGATAATCAACAATTTCCAAAGGCAATCACAAGGTAGCATGCATTAATATCAAGTCTAAATACCACTAAGCACCCTAATCATCAATTTCCATTGGCTAGGAATGCAAAGCTCTTGAAAAGTTTGGTTCAGAAATTTCATCAAACACCTTGTGGGCATGGAAATCCTAATGTCTAGATTTAAGCTTGATCAAGCCTATCTAGCAATATTATCACTAATCAAGATAGGAAATGCATAAAATTAACCCTAGACATCAAAGATCAACCATCTATCTCCCTAATCTACCAAGCCCAAAGTTCTTAAAAGATCTACTCACTAATCATCATGATCACACAAAGGAAAGAGGTTTGTCTTTGTGAAATCATAATAAAAGCTTGTAGATTAAGAGATTAGAAAGACAAATTGCTATTAAAACTGGAAAATCCACCCAAGATTCAACAAAACCAAGTATGGAAATGCTTAAGAACCCTAGGTGGCTGCTTAACAAAAACTAATACAAGAGATAAATGATAAGATAAGAGATAAGTCTCCACAATTAGGGTTGGAGTATTTATAGGAAAACATAAACTAAACCGGAATAAACCGGATTAAAATTAAAAAATTCAGAGAAAACCAGAACAAACCGGGTTTTGGTCTCAAAAAGGCACATGATCGACCACATGATCGACCATTTGGTCGATTGGTCCTTCGTCGTGATCGACCAAATGGTCGATCGGTTGGTCGATCGGCTGAAGTCCCGAAGTCTCGCACCTTGAAGTCTGAAGTCTCGCATGCGTCTCAATCGACCATTTGGTCGATTGCTCGATCGATTGTTCTGGTCTCCAAAGTCTCGGCTCGCGTCACGATCGACCATTCGATCGATTGTTATGGTCGATCGTTTTGTCTTGTGCCATGTCTGAAGGATCTGATAGAGTTTTGATCGACCAAATGGTCGATCGGTTGCTCGATTGCTTGAAGTCCGCGAATCTGACAATGTGTTAATCGACCAAATAGTCGATTATCTGGTCGATTGTTTGGCCTTCTTGCCTTCATTTCCATTTCCTTGCAAATCCTTGACTTATTTGGCTCCAAAGCACACTTTCCTTGCATATCTCCATTCCAATACCTGAAATACCAACTTGATGCACAATGCAGCCTAAACAACCTAAATGCTCATGAATATGCACAAAAAAATGAAGAATAAAGCTTTAAAAACTCATAAAAACACAAGATATCAGTTTTCAAGGACATCTGAGTGTTTTCCAGCCAAGTTCTGCAACTTGTTCAGCAGCAAACACACAAATCAG
Source organism: Camelina hispida (assembly GCA_023657505.1). Taxonomy (NCBI): domain Eukaryota; kingdom Viridiplantae; phylum Streptophyta; class Magnoliopsida; order Brassicales; family Brassicaceae; genus Camelina; species Camelina hispida. Next base: position 27,409,654 of record CP094631.1, on the reverse strand, counting down.
AAAAGAACCAATAATATAATCTCAGAGAATCATACATTATCTTTGGCACTGCAATCTGCGTTAATGTTGAGCAGTGTCTTAACAGTAGAAATATCTTTCGAAGTAATTGACTACCATACCGCAAGGTGCAACGGTGTCATGCCGTTCTACATAAAATATCCAAACCAAATCAGTCAAAGCTAAATCAATCAAGTAGAACAGAGAGAGAGAGAGAGAGGGATAGGAAATTACACTGGCTTTAGCTTCATTAGAAGCACCACTCTCAAGGAGTAGCTTAGCAGCTTCATTGCAACCGTTCTTGGCTGCCATGTGCAATGGAGTCTCACCAAACTGAAAGAAAACATTGAAGTGGCGTATGATACATCTGATCTCAGCCGTTGTCCACCACCGCCTTGTCGGTTCATTTCTTCTTCTTCTTCTTCAATCCCTCCAACTAAAAATCTAAAATCTTTCCCCACACCTAAACCAAATCTAATCTTTTCTTTCTCAGGATTTTGCGGAGAATCAGAACAGTAGATCATGAGAAGAAATTGAGAGTACCTCAGCGTCTTCGTCTTTTGAGAGAGGTAAGAGAGAGTTTTTGTTTTGGTGGTAGCTGTGTGAGAGGATCACCGACTGAAGGGTTTGATTCTATCTGTTTTGTTGTTTTCTCCGTCGATCAAAGGAGAGAGACGAGAGAGAAATATAATTAACAAACAAAAATAAAATAAAATTTTAATTTTCTCCCACCCAATCAGAAACTGACACACCCAAGTTTCTAAACATACCAAAAACATCTTCTAAACTAAATCATCCAAAAACAATCTTATTATATAAAGTTCAATGACAAAATTTCTTATTAACGAGATCGTGACTCGTGTCAAAAATATTGATAAGATGTTGACACGTGTCAAATATAAATATAGAAACAAATTTGATTTTTACTATTTTACTAATCTACATGAATCTTATTATATAAAGTTCGATGACAAAATTACTAATTAACAAGATCATGACACATTTCAATTGTATCATTCATATGTTGACAGATGTCAATTATAAAAATTTATTAAAATTTTTAAAAATAAAAATGTGAAAATTCAAAACCTGCCATAAAAAGGTTTTCTATAAAAGTAAAATAGAGAAAATAAAACCTAATTTTATCTAAAACAATTTAGATATATATATATATATATATATATATATCATAAAATTCGAATTATAATATAGTTTATTTATTTTAATTTTAAGTTGCTAATTTGGCAAGAAAAAGGATTACTTTTTATATAAGATAAAAAATAATTGTGAAAATATACAATTAATTACTGTTTATAAAAAAACTGTAAATACTCACCTTTATATAAAGAAAAGATGGTTGAAGTAAAAAAAATAGATTGTCTCATATTTTTTTCACCAATCAAATAATTTATTCAAAAAGAGTGTTATTGTAATATATAAAATAAGATTATGTAATATTAATTTATGTGTTTTTTTAACTATAAAAATATTAAAGTAAAGAGACATATAATAGATTATTTAATGTGTTTATAAAGGTAATTTGTTGGTAGTAGTAAAGACTATAGAGTACATGTTAACAGTAAAATATATTTGTGTGTACAAATAGACTTTTAGTGGTAATATATATAGTAGATTTGTAAATAGATATACATTAGTGTATTATAGCAACAAAAAAAAAACTATTTTCTATAACTAAAAGTTTATCTCTTTATTTTTATACATTGTGTTTTACTTATGGAAAGAATTATTTATGAAAAGAATTAAATATATATTCTTTGTTAAATTTTATTTTATTTTGATAACTTTGAACTCATCTACAACTGTTTTCTTTAACTCAAAGTGTATCTATTTACTTTTTTTTCCAACCAAACAATAAATTAAAAGGAAATTCCTCAGTTAGTTGTCCAAGCTGGAGGGAAGGGTACAAAAGAAACTTGAGATAAGAGAACGCGAAGCACGGGCAAGACAATCTGCCTTCGTAATTGATGCACACAGGATCCAAGAGATATAGAATAGTGGAAAGGACTCCAGCGAGTTAAACTCATCGAGCAGGTTAGAGAAGGATGGCCAATCTTCAGGGACTGCACAATAGTGAGTAAATCAGCACAATCAGTCTCGAAATATTGACAAGTGATCTCTGCAGCATATATCCTCTCCATGACCGACAACAACGCTTCTAACTCCGAATATAGGGGGAGGGGCTCTGTCTTAGACACTTGGCCCACAACAACAAGGTTCGCTCCTCACTAACGCAACACCACCAGCCCAATCCTGAAGGCACATTGGTTGCTTTCCAAGAACCATTTAGACATCCGAAGACGGGGATGGAGCAGACATGATCACCGTAAAAGATAGCGCCTCTTCCCAGACTAACTTATCGCCCCAAGCCTGAGAAATTATATCATTCTCCTCGATCTCTAGACCTTGAAAAACTTTTATTTTATTTATGGTCTTCCAGATTGCTCATAAATTCTATGGTAATTAAAAAAGCTTTTCAGGGTTATCCTGTTGAGAGGCACCCCTCCAGAAAACAAAATCCAAATTCGAGTACACCAACTCATATGGAAAACCCTTTGACAAGACCAGAGTCGGAGATAAATCTCAAACTTCACACGAGCGAGTGCATTCAAAGAAAACATGATTAATAGTCTCAACCGCAAAATCACATTATCTATCATTATTTTATAGATAGTTTTTACTTACTAAAAATATTTATTTTATACTCTTTGTTAAATTTAATTTAATTTTAAAAAAATCTAAAACCGCACATCGGGCGAGTCCTAATGTAACGCCCGTGTCCCAAAAAAAAAATTAATATATAAATGATTTGAGTTTATGTCGGGAACGGAAGTTGAATCGGTTTAGTCTGGTTTGTTTAGGAGGAGTTGTTAATTAAACCAAGCTCAATTTATATATGTGATCATATGGTTTAATTGAGTTTTGTTTATTAATCCGGAAACTAAACCAGCCTAAACCAAAAACCCTAATTTACTCTTTTAATAAAAAAGGAGCGACGAGCTAGGGGACCGGCCACGTTAGGGGAATAAAACAGAAAACCCTAAATGAGGAGCAGGGACGCGGTAGTGGGGTGGTGGTGGCCTCCATCGTGAGCCATGAGAGGGTTTGGTGGTAATGGGAGAGAGAGGGAGATGAGTTTGGGTGAGAACGAAAGGGAGAGGCGAGCTGGGTTGTGGGGAGAGAAATCCTAACCCGTTAATGGGGAAGGGATTGTCGTCGTTGATGCTGATATTGTGGCATTGATATATTGTTGTGTTGTCGGGGTTTAGCTATCGTTATTGTTGTTTTGGTCGTTGCTGTGATGAATCACCACCATTGGTTAGTCTGCCACCGTGTGCTACCGGAGTAGGCAGCCATTGTCACCGGAGAAGCCGTAGCCATCGTCGAGATCGTTAACGGTGTGAGGAAATAACCACGGTGAGTTGAATAAGTTAGTCGATTCATCACGAGGGTCCGCCGAGAAAGGTAAACGGCGAAACTTTATCGTGTCTGTTTTGGTTGTGCTGCTTGATTATTGAACCAAAGACCATAACCAGACTAGACCGAGAATCATAAGTAGTGTAATTAAAGTACAGAACCGAACTTAATTGTGGTGAAGGTGCGTTGACTTGTATTGGATGTCAAGTGATTATGTGAGTTGTTGACGTACGTGTAGTGTGGTGTTAGTTTCTTTGGCTGGTTAGGATTAATGTTGAACCGAACCATAGTCACGTGAATTAATTTGTGTGTTAGCGTATTATTACGGTTTGTGGTAGTTAATATTAATTTATTGATTTTGGTTTGATTTAATTATTAGAACTAAATATAAATAAGTTAAGTGGAGGGATGACAAATCAATTTAAATGGAGCCTTAGTTTGGGTTAATTTAATGGATTATCATGGTTATTGTTTTTTTGTATATTTTCTTGGTTTAATATTGGTCCAGTAATCTATTTTGTTACTGTTTGAGTGTCGAGCGAACTTGTTTCCGGCAAGAATTGTTGGGAAGACTTGAATGGGTGTTGGAAACCCGAGGATGGAACCATAGTTGGGGTTATTGGACTGCGGAATGACCAGTGTGGGCCAAAGCGGATTGGTTGTGAGGCAAAATCCGTGGCTGGACGGAATAAAGTATTTCAGTCCACCTCTCTTGTTACTCGGTCGCTAGGGGTGGTTGGTTGTGCGACTCAGTAACTAGATGAGGTGGTGCTTGGTAATAAGTGAATAAGAAAAGCTTGCTTCAAAGGTAATGTCAAGTGGCTTGTTCGATCAGACGTTGAAGGAGTATGATGCAGGGTGATTGGAGTCTACGAATGTGTGGTTGTTGTATTTGTGGAAGTGTTTGTAAGGAGCGATTCCTACGCCGGTTGTCTCAACAGAATTATGGGGTTCTGGTAGGATTGTTTCCCGTGTGTCATGTGCGAGACTGGGAATCCGGGTGCGGTCGTTTCACCTAATCTAGTTAAATATAATCACATGTAATACTTTAGAAACTCTTAAGATGCTGCTTACATTATTTGATGGACTTGCCCTAAGTACAACCCTTGTTTTAAAACGCGGCCGCCGAGACCGCTGAGACGCCGTTTAATCGCTCGGCAGTGGTGCTCCACCGGGATTTTACTCTACTCGGTTTTAAAATCGGAAAAAGGGAACAAATCGACTTTTAGTGCTGAAAATAAGAGGATAGATGTTGGATCTAATATTAGTTCATCAAAAACAGTTGAACTGGGGAAAAATCGATGAAAAATAAGTTATTAAGTCACTGGCGGCACAAATTAGGGTTGCAGGTTTACAAAGGATCGTGTGAGGAAGATGAACCGGAAATGACGTTTCTGCCCTTTATTAATAAAATGTCAAAAAAAACTACAAAATAGATTCTGTAAAAATCGAACCTGTGACACTTAACCTTATAAGCAGTATTAAACAAACTGTGTTGTGGTGAGTTTAAATAATTTATCCGCAAAGAAAATATATAACCACTAAAAGTTACAATATTAATATTTATTATTAAAAAAAATTAAAATATCCTAAAACTAATCCCCGATTCATCCCTTCATAATCTCTAATTAATCAATTAATCGCTAGGCCCTCTTCCACTACCCGACTAGCGTCTAGCGATTTTCAAAACAGGGAGTATAACTAACCAATAGAACAGGAAAACAGATTTTATCATTAATTGTCGGAAAAATGTGCTGACGCGCCACGAGTACATCACTATTAAATACGTTAAATCAGAGAAGTGTTCTTTTTAGATGGCTTGATAGAGCTCTATACAACTGACGAACAAGAGTAATATCTAAACAAACATTAAACCTTTCACCCAATGGTTTATGGACTTCCATAATCAGGATTTCGAGAAATGCCACATAATGGATGATATGTAAAAAAGAAAAAATCTTTATCGTATAATTTATATGTATCTTATAACCGAACTGTCTATCATAATTCATTTGATTATAAGACTTGCGAGCTCTTAAACTTTATTCTATTCTTTAACGAAATTAAAATATTACCAAAGTTATAATTTTTAATCAAGTAAAAATATTTTACACGTAGTTTTTTAAAAAATATATATATAGATATATATATATATATAAATTAATTCACATTATTATATTCTTTAGAAATCAAATTAAAATATTTTAAAGATTTATTTTGTTTAATATAGTTAGGTATTTAATTAAAGGAATATATGAAGCTGAATATAAATACTTAAACTGCGATGCATATTAACTAAATTTTCATATCTTTAATTTTTTTTCATTTGTCTTCTAATTTTTTTTTGTGAATCATATATTTTTATACTACCACTTATTTCATTTTCGATGTGAAAATTCTAGCATGATACTATTTTTTCTTTATATATTAAACAATCAATATTCATTTTTAAAATTTACAATCATGCGAGATAGCCTATATTTTTTAATTATATAGATGATTTGATGATTTGTTTATTTATTTTACACAAAAAAACGAATTACACAAAGTTTAGAGGTAAAGTAAAAGTATATAACAAATCAATATGGTAAGTAAGATATAAAGTCTTATTTATCTGGTTATTCATTTGAAAAATGGGCATTTTCAAAACTACCTATTTTCTTATGTTATTTTTCAAAAATATCCTTTTATGTTGTCAATTTTCAAATATACCATTTTTTATATATAAATGACTCAATTCTAAGTGTTAAATTCCAAATACTGAATCCTACCCTCTCAAAACTATACCCTATCTATAAAATAGAGAACCCAAATCTAAAAAAATGAGGGTAAAAATGAAAATATTCAAAAACGGTATTTTTTAAAAAAGATGTATATTAAAAGGAGCATTTCTAACAAATTATCTTTGAAAAATGATTAATTATCTATTTATAAAGTAATTTGCATGCTGATTATTATCTATTTGTTCTCTTTATTTTTAATACCAATTTGATGTATTTTTGATAAGGTTAATTCTATTTATGTACTTCCATAATATTCATACAGGATTATTTTAAAAATAATTTTAATATCTAATTTTTCTAATTATTCTAAAATCGGTAGTAAACTTAAAATATTTTTAATATCTAATATTTCTAGATTATTCTAAAATCAATAGTAAATTTAAAATTAAGTAACTTTAAGGTTATTTTAATGTGATTCATATCATAAATCAGTAAGCATACGACAGTTTAACAGTATCACTATCACAAGTCTACAACAATTTATAACACATTTTGACCTAATCTTTGAGGTTTACGGTGGATCTCATCGCAATCATTTTTACATTATAGTGAAAGTTCTATGAATACATACAAATATACCACTATAAAATATTTTAATATAAAATTATTGTCAAATGAATATTACCTTTTAACGATTTTCTAAACTTAGGGTAACTTGATCAAAAATCAATATTTTATTTAAAATCTATTACACACTAAGATTAAACTCACCTATATAATTAATCCATAATATAAGACTTTATTGGATATTTTAGTTGGCATATCTTTTATATATATACTAGTTAAAGGCTCGTGTAACTACGCAGATTTTGAAATAAATGTATATTTTTACTGATAATATTATTCAAATAGAAAATAATAACCCAAGTTTTAGAAAAAAAGAATATTTTTTTAGTTAGTTTTATTTTAACCGGATTTCAACTTTACACACTTTACAATACAATTGAATAATTTACCTTAATCTTAAAACAAATAATAAAATCTTATTGACCAATAATAAAATTTACTATTATAATCGAATTATGGTAACCCTTGCATTATTCATAATTTATATTTGGTAACTATTAGAAAAACCAGTTTCAAAACTCACGTTTTGTTCTTTTCAACACATTTTAACTGTTTATTCCATTATAAAAATTTGAGTTTTAATTTTATGCACTTTCTCTTAATGGTTGTAGCTAAATTATTGTATCAAAAGTAACATATCAATCAAATCACAAATTATTTTAAAATAGAAGTTTCACAAACTATTTATTTTTCTTCATTTCCTTTTCTATAGACAAATAAAAGCTAAAATAAAATAAAATATACACATGTAAATTAATATTTTTAAAAATTAATTTCCAAGTTTGTCATGGAAAAATATTATCTTTTATTATTCTGACACTTGTCAAAAATCTTATCTATAGATTTAAACATGTCGCCATACCATTAATGACTAACTTTTAAAACCAAACTATATATAATATATATATATATATATATATATATATATATATATACTTATTGAATCAGTTCAAAATTTATATATGATAAATTGTGGTCCTATTTAAATGGATAAAATAGACATGATATATTTAAAAGAGAATTTGTTAAAAATACCCCTTTTGATATACCTCTTTTCAAAAATACCCTCTTTTCTGGTAATTTTTATTTTTGCCCTCCTTTAATTTTTAATGACCATTTTACCCTTAAATAAAAAAATTTTATTTAATAAAAAGAAAAACAAAATTCCCCGCCAAAAAATTTCTGACATATTTTCCCGCCACAAATTTTTCCCGCCAAAAATTTTTTTGTCCAAAAAATTTTGATAAAAATTTTCGACAAAAAATTTCCCGCCAAAAAAATTTTACAAGGTTTTTAAAAGGTTTTATAAGGTAGAAGAAACCTTATAAACACCTTTTAAACGCTTTTACAAGATTTTTAAAAGAGTTTTAAAAGGTTTTAAAAGGTTTTTAAAAGGTTTTAAAAGGTTTTTAAAAGGTTTTTTAAACATCTCGTAAACGCTTTTACAAGGTTTTTAAAGGTTTTCAAAATGTATTTTAAAAAGGTTTTTAAACACCTTGTAAAAGCTTTTACAAGGTTTTTAAACACCTTGTAAATGCTTTTAAAATGTTTTTATAAGGTTTTTAAAAGGTTTTTAAACACCTTGTAAACGCTTTTAAAAGGTTTTTAAACACCTTGTAAACGCTTTTAAAAGGTTTTTAAACACCTTGTAAACGCTTTTAAAAGGTTTTTAAACACCTTTGTAAACACTTTTACAAGGTTTTACAATGTGTTTAAAAAGATTTACAATGTTTTTATAAGGTATAAATTTCATTTTTTTTGGCGGGAAAATTTTTTCGATTTTGGCGGGAATTTTTTTTTTTGGCGGGAAATTTTTTTTGACGGGAAAATTTTTTGATTTTGGCGGGAAAAAATTTTTTGGCGGGAAAAATTTTCATTTTTGGCGGGAAAATTTTTCATTTTTGGCAGGAAATTTTTTTTGATTTTGGTGACTGTACATTCTTGTGGTCATTTAAAGAAAGGGTAATTTGGTCATTTTGTTCATAAAGAGGGGTAGTTTTAAAAATGGTCAACATGGAGGGGTATTTTTGAGAATGCCCCTATTTAAAATTTGCCAATAGTTTTTTTACTTATTTATTTTGAGTTGCATGTAAATCGTTTATAGTTTAGTTAGTTTATTTGAATTTGAAACTCAAACAATTTGGTTAATCTACTCTATTTTACATTATTAATTACATCTTATTTGAATTGTATTTTTCAATCAATTATTAAAAAAAAAACAAGTTTATTAGACTGTCATTGTACCCAGTGTGTACATATGTACAAGACTGAACATATACAATGGGGTTGTAGCCATGCCTGTTGCAATCATAACATTAATGATTGAATCTCTGACATCATCTCATTTTAGTAAATATCAATTGAAACCTTTGGTAGTACAAAAAATTAGATCGTAACTCATCTAAACTTCAAAATTTAAATTTTTTTCTTTATACTTACATATTTTTTTGGATATAGACCAAAGCAAACCCTATTGCTAAATTAAAAAAAAAAAAAAAAATACTATTTTTGAAGAAATCCTAAATTTTTAATCGCATGTTAATATTTTATTTTGTTCTTTCTTTTAATAAGAATAGGGATAATAGTTCACTCGGTTATTATGAAACTGTTTTAAGAGTTCTCTAAGTATAATTGCAATTAGATTTTAACCCGCGGTACACCGCGGGAAAATTTGTTCTTTTTGATTTTTAAATTTGCTTTATTTTTTACATATTGTTATTAGTCAAATTAATAAAAATGATTTTAGAACTAATATAATTTTGTGTTATTTCATTTGTCATATGTATAAGTTTAGTATTATGGGATTTGTGTAAGCATTAAGTGTGGACATATAAATTTTATTTATATATATTATTTATGTTGTATTTGTTTGTTAAATATTGGATGTTTGTAAATAGAAGAGTAACTAAATTTCCATGTCACTTGTGTGGCTAAATGTTTATATTGATTTTTTGACCCGTGGTACACTGCATAACCATTTGTTTGTTATATTTAGTTTATTTTGTTTAGTGTTTGACTAACTATTTGGATTTTTAGTTATTATAACAAAAAAAGGATCTAAATACATAATAAGTAATTTATAAGATGTGATTAAGTCAAACTTCAAACATTTTTTGCTAAAACTGCTATGAAAATGTTAATATAGATAGATTAATGTTTGGTAGTTGCATTTTTAGGTAATATTTTCATATATTTGGGTTATCTTTTTTCTTTTCTTTTTTGAGAATTAGATGATGATTTTTTTATTCTTTATTGAGGCAGAGTTTGAATTGAAGAACAGTACGGCTATGATGATAATATATTTCCTTACTAGACTTCTAGATGGTGAGAATATTTTTACCCACAACACCTTTAAGTATTAGGATTGGTTTTCTCGTTGCAAAAATTTACGATGATGTAGGCGAACTACTATGATGATGTACTTTTAAGACATCTTTAGTCATTGTTAAGTATCAATTCTCAAACTTTTGATTATGTCAATTCTCGTCAAGTTTAATCACAACATGTTAACTTTATATTGACCGTCTAATCCTGGTCACAGTTTTGATTAATCTGCATTGACCAGTTTACTTGAACCAAGATATTCTAATAATATCATCACCGTATATAGTGTCATCTATCAAATTCCTCCAACGTGATCAGTTGAATCAGTTTTATGTATTAATATTATCAAGCTTTAAATTTTCTTTTACATGTTAGGTGGTTTATCTATTTTATTAAAAGAAAGATATGAAGGATTTCGAGATCAGAGTGTGGCTTTGCTATGCATCCATTTGATAGAAACATCTGTTTGCATAATAAATTAAATATCCATTTGATAACATATAAATATATATATTCACACTGTTACTTCAAAAAAAAAATTACCTCTACCTATTTCAGCAAACAACAATTAAATTATAAATGTGTACGATACTTTTAATAGTATGATCAGGCCCGGCCCACCCCTAAAGCAGCCAAAGCATCTGCTTTAGGCCACATAATATATACAAGTAATTTGGGCTAATTATCCAAATAGATTCTTAGCTGAGTTGGTTAAGTCTTATGGAAACCTCTACCAGATTGTGGGTTCGATCTTCCAAATAAGCAGTTTTTGTAATTTTATAATTGTTGTATCATATGCTTACCAGTTAATATATTTTATAAAATACCATGTACAATAAATGCTTTAGGCCTCGGTAATCCTAGGACCGGCTCTGAGTATGATCAAGTGTACGATATTTTTTCAGGAAAATGCGAACCAATTGTACAGTGTATAAATAAATGAATAACTTTTTAAAAGTTAGTAAACAGAAAAAAAAAAAAAAAAAAAAAAAAGTTGAACAGCAGAAATGCATATTGTAAATTATCAACGCGAAGTTGCGTGCTCTTGCTTTCTCTTTTGTCGCGACATGACACTGTCTCGCCACTCTGAATCTTCGGCTTTATCTTCTCTTTAAAGTATTAATAATAAACTATCCATTCTTTCCCTTCATGTTCATGGCAAGGTCAGGTTTATTCTAATAGTTTTAGAAAAGATCAAAAGAAAGTATCATAGTTTTCACTTTTTATTATATATAGTGTATATATATTTTCAAATAATTAATACACGACAGCGTTGGCGAGAACAGAATCAAAGACGATTTTCATACTTATAAGAGGAAGGAGATTTTATTAACAAGAATTTCTTGCTTCACATTACTGATTTGAGTAATCAAAAATCATTGGCTAATGGCTAATTAAGAGGAAGGAGTTTTTATTAACAAGTCTATTTTAATTTCTTGCTTCACATTACTAATTTTTTTTTTTTTGAACAAACTACTAATTTAGTTATTCCCTATGTACTAATTTAGTCTGTAAATAACTTTTCCTTTTAGCTATCATTATAGAGTAGAGATAGTCTGATCTTGAAGCTCACTTGGTCAGAGGGCTTAGCTCCATCGTCGTGGTTCAATGGCAAAGAAGGAGAGGAGTAGAGATATACATGTGAAGAAAAACAAAAGAACAGATTACAAAAATGGCAGGGATGAGAAAAGTTAAGAGCTACGTAGAGTGTTTTCCACTTTTTCTTTGGAAGAATATACAAAATTTCTATTTGCGTATTTCCAAATAACCAATTAATTATTATATATTAGCTGCAATTTGTATATTGAAATTTTAATATAGAAAAATTGTTTACGAGGAGAATCCAATACCGAAATCTTGTGAATTCGATCGTGATAAGACTATACTAACAATTAACCGTGTGTCTTGGGGATGTTATTACGTGGATAAAAAACTCAATCATATCGATGTTGAATTAAATGAAACCACTAGCAAGTTGCAACGTACTTATGTTTCTCTATATATAGATAAATCACATATTGTGTCATGTATGCGCCGATACAAAGAGTAATTTGTGCAATTTTATGAGGAGATGATCAAATCACTAAATCTTGAGGAGCAAACAAAAACGTATGTGGAAAGCTGTTTTGATTGTAATGTTTTCAATGGAAGTACACGTGTCCATATTAGCTGTACTGCTATAGTGACCTAACAAAAAGATGAGAAAGAGAAAGAGAAACTCTTTAAAGTGGCCACCAACACAAATGCATAAATAGCGGGAGAGAAGCAACATGAGCTTCATCACATAAAAGAAGAAAAAACAAAAACAAATATCACTATAACTATAACTATACTCCACGATGATGATGAAGCATAAAGCCAACATGGCAATGGTGTTCGTACAGATCATCTACGCAGGAATGCCATTGCTCTCAAAAGTGGCCATCTCTCAAGGAACCAACCCTTTTGTCTTTGTTTTCTATAGACAAGCCTTCGCAGCTATTACCTTGTCCCCTTTCGCATTCTTCCTTGAAAGGTTCTTCTCTTTTATCACTCTATATATTCACATATTATGCTATTTTGAATCCGCATGATGACACAACGATAACATTAGTATAAAAATCATTAAGCTACATATCATATTCTCATATTATATATGTTGTTTCGCAGCTCGAAGTCCTCCCCTCTATCGTTCACTTTGTTGCTCAAAATATTCTTTATCTCCTTATGCGGGTATAGGTTACTAGTGTCTATTTCTATAAAATTGGAAATTTGATTTCTTGGACTCAAGTTATTAACTAAATGTCTAACAAAATTGATCTATATTGTTGTAAAAAAAATAGACTTACGTTGAGTCTTAACCTCTACTATGTGGCCATTGACAACACCACCGCCACTTTTGCGGCAGCCACCACCAACGCGATCCCCTCTATCACTTTCGTCTTGGCTCTCCTGTTCAGGTACTATTACGATAATCGTCTTTCTTTAAACATATAAGCCCCGAGTTGATCGAAAGATTGTATTCTGTTTATTTTATTTTAATGGGGGTCAGAGAGCATAATACTTTATTTAAATTTTAATATAATATCTGATAAAAAGCTAAATAATCGGTTAAAAAAATCAAATCAAATAAAATCACTTTGATCTATTATATTATTTCTTTTTATATTCTTAAAGCATATATCATATAACCCATATTATTTAATTTCATTTAACATATGGCAATTACAAATGTGAACAAGAATATAATATAACTGGTATGGTTTATTTTATGCAAGTATAATGTAACCAAGTTGTTATTTTGCTTTGTGTAAAAGTAAATTCTGTATGACAATAACAAAAAGTAAGCAGGAGAAAACCACAAATAGACTATTATGAGTTGAGTTTTGACTCAAAAGAGAAATTAAAGAACGAGGATTATAAATATATAAAATAGTAACGGGTAGAGAAAGTTAATTATATCTTTACTAGTTTTGAATCATCTACATTTTTTAATAAAGTGTAGTGTAAGTGTGGCACAAACCATGCATGTCAAGGAAACTATATAGAATCAATATACTTATCTGAAATTATAATTAGAATTCAGAAGGTAAATTGCTAAAATATCTGAACTAACTAAAGTTGACTTTGTGGGCACTGATGATCTAACTTGAATTTATATATATAATTCATATGAAAAGATTAGAGACGGTGACGTTGAAGAAGTCACATGGAGTGGCCAAAGTCATTGGTTCGATAGTTGGAATGTTGGGCGCATTAGTGTTCGCTTTTGTGAAAGGGTCAAGTTTGATCAACCACTATAATAGCAACACCATACCAAACGGCACCGTTACATCAACCAAAAATTCTATAAAAGGATCAATGACAATGCTCGCTGCCAATACTTGCTGGTGTTTGTGGATTATCATGCAGGTATGCCACTCACTGATCATCACTCACTCACTTTCATCACATTCACTAGTTGCCCATCCTAATTTTTTAATCATTGTTCTTTTGTTCCGTCTATTTATTAATTTTTTAAATCTCATTACTGTTTCCCTTATAAAACACTATTATGATATGTATTACTATTACACAGATACACATTGAATAGTAACATTTATTGTGTGTGTGTGTTTTTTGTCGTTATATAAGGAAATTCCATGCCAAAACCCTAAATGATTTTGCTACCAAACCCCTAAAAATCCTGTTTTTTTTTTTTTTTTTTTTTTTTTTTTTTTTTGTGTGTGTGTGTGTGTGTGTTATCACGCAAAATTTTTAATTATTTTTAATGTATATATGAGAATATATATATTTTGGGTAATATGAAAAATACATATTTTTCTATAAGCTCACCTTCTTTTTTCTTTGGTTATATACTGTGAGATACTCTGTGTTAAGAATATATCCAAAATTTAAGCTGTTTTTCAACGGACAGATAAATTTAGATTAGATTTATTTAAAACACAATTTTGTGAGATATCATACTTTGGAATATTTCACTTAAAAAATCCGATGCTACGTAATTGGACATTCACCATGATCTGAAAAGGACTAGTCGTTTCTACACATTCATAATATATCGTTGGTAATGGAGTAATGGACTATAGTATTGTCTTGTTCGGTTTGGAAATTATTTGGAACCAGTCTACGTCTATATCGGATAAAAGAAATTTGAGTCAAAACACAAATTACTTATCATAATAAGCTGCTAAAATATTCAACAACTTATGTCCATTGTACGGAAGCACTAAAAACAAGTACACCATTATTTTTAGACGTGACATACACTACAAGAAAACAGGCAAATAGCGACTGTACTATTAGTCACTATTTAGTCGCTAAACGGTGTATTACGACTAAATAACGACTAAAACCAGTAGTCGTAAATCGAAAGTCGCTAAAATAAATAGTCGTAAAATTAGTCGCCAAATAGCGACTACATTACGACTATTTTGCATAGTCGTAAATTTAGTCGTAATATAGTCACTAAATTTTACGACTACGTTACGACTATTTTACGACGACGCAAAATAGTCATAACATAGTCACCAAATTTAGTGACTAATTGACGACTAATTACTGACTATAATTGTATTTAAATATTTATACATTATTGTATTTATACAGTATTTATACAAATTATAATATAGTATTTATGTTATTTTGTGACAGTTTTTCTTTAAATTAATATATATTGATATTAACAACCCACCCAAACCGGGAATTAAATAAGTGTTACAAAATTGAACCGGCCGGAATCTCGGTGAACCGGATGCTAAAAATTAACAAAAAAAACCCTAATCACCCAACTGAGCTCTCAGCCGCCGCAACCAGATTTCGTTTGTCGACGATCTCCCGTTGCTTGCTATGCTTCTTCCGCCAAGTCTCTCTGGTGGTCCGTGGCGTCAGATCTGTTTTTGTTCTTCAACGAC
Source organism: Camelina hispida (assembly GCA_023657505.1). NCBI lineage: Eukaryota > Viridiplantae > Streptophyta > Magnoliopsida > Brassicales > Brassicaceae > Camelina > Camelina hispida. Next base: position 27,394,155 of record CP094631.1, on the reverse strand, counting down.
GAAACAAACGGCGATGAGAATCTTTGATTGACTAAAGCTAGTGAATCTGAGAGACGGAGAGAAAACAGAGGTGGAGAAAGAATGGCGGTTGTGGTTTGAGTGTAACACTTTCAATCTGTATGACCTAAGGGAGAAGCAGTGGAAACGAAGAATGAATCTTAATCTCAACTCAGAAAATCGCGAGAAGGAGAAGAGAAACGAAAAGACAGAACGAGTACCTGTTGGATTAGAATCAGAGGGTTAAGCGTGATGGTGATCAGGGTGTCGGCTGGGGAAACGCATGGTGAGACAAGGAGGAAGAGATCAGAGCTAGATCGAAGAGGAAGAGATCTGAGTGTGTAGGCGGCATAGCTGCATAGACGGAGTTTAGGTTTTTTTTTCTAAGTGTTGGTGTGGTTATGTCCAGAAAGAAAAAGACTCTAGGTTAACCTAACCCACTACCCTTATTCCAAATAATTTTACTTGAACCGGGAAAACTAAATAAATTAGTGGGATGGTGGGACATTTTGGGTTTGTCCGCCCAAACCAAATAATTTTGGTTTCATACTTATTTTAGTTGTGTATATGATTTTGAGTACCAATTCATAATTGTTTATATAATTGTCTCATTTTTTGTTCATAATTTAGGCTTTCAGTGATAATTTTAATTAAAATCTAACACTTCAAAAAAATACATAATCATTGTTTTGAAAAGATAAGATAAAATCCAACACTTAATTTGGTATATATATATTTATTAGTTTAAAAAGATATAACAATGTTTTGTTAAGTTAGTTTATAAGATACATAACTAACAATGATCCCCTGAAACCACATGTAACAGAAAATACAAATATTTTTATAGAGATTTTGTGTATGTATCAGTTCAAACCAATGTAGAAACATGTAACTTAACATATTAACATTATATATTGTGACTACTTTGCTACTTTTTACTAACTCAGGGAATTCCACTGGTGGCTGAGAGTGAACTATGGATGTTGTCACTGCCTCAACTTAACCTCAGAATCCCAGGCTTTTGTATCCCATAGTATATAGAGTGATGATGATTTTTTTTCTAAGTGTAGTGTCGATGAATGGAGGCACAGATTAGGATAAAGGTATAGGGATTGGGGTATAGGTTTATGATTTGGGGTTAAGTTTTGAATTTATGTCTTATGAATTAATTTCTAAGATTTAGAGTTTATGATTTAGGTTTTGGAGTTTGATTAAGGGTTTGGGGCTAAATTTTTAAAATTTTTAAAATTATGATTTTCTTAAATAGCGACTCATATACGATTTCTTAGCGACTGTTAACTATGAGTTGCATATTAGTCGCTAAATTGGTGACTATTTAGCAATTACATATTTCGGTGTGCAATATAGTCATAAAATAGTCGCTAAATTACGACTAAACTAGCGACTAAGACATGTAGTCGTTAAAAAACGACTAATATACGACTAAATATTTGTAGTCGTAAAATAGTCGCTAAATAGTCACTACTTAGTCGTAAAAAATGACGACTACATATATAGTCGCTAATTGTAGTCGTAAAATCCATGTTTTCTTGTAGTGATAGGTATGACATCAAGTATATGTCCATTGAGACTACTACTCATATGTTTATGTGAAATTTGATTAAGTCTACCATCATTATAATGAAATATGTATTATTTTTTTTAGTATATGATATAACATTGTATATTTCACATATAATACGTACATTCTCTAACAACTTTGATTGATTGTGTTGTTAGAGCAAGGTTATGAAGGAATACCCAGCAAAGTTGCGGTTGGTGGCACTTCAATGCTTTTTCAGTTGCATACAAACCGCAGTTTGGGCAGTCGCGGTGAACAGAGATCCAACAGTTTGGAAGATCGAATTCGGCTTACCTCTTCTCTCAATGGCTTATTGTGTACGTTAACCTAATCGCATCAATTAAAATCGCTAAATTTTTATTTTAAATATATGAAATATCTCTTTCTCATTATTGAAAAAATGATAAACCAAAATTAAATAGGGAATTATGGTGACTGGGCTCACATACTGGTTACAAGTATGGGCAATAGAAAAGAAAGGACCAGTATTCACTGCACTCTACACTCCTTTAGCTCTCATCATTACCTGCATCGTCTCATCTTTCCTTTTCAAGGAAACATTATACCTTGGAAGGTTTGTTGTTTATATAAATAAATATTTTCATACTATATTCTACATATATGTATATGTAATTAGAATCTGATGTTAATTAAGAATTTTTTTTTGTTTATATAAATGATGCAGTGTGGGTGGGGGAGTGTTGTTGGTGTGTGGACTATACCTTGGTCTGTGGGGTAAAACTAAAGAAGAGGAAATACAAATATATAGTGAAAAGCAAAGCCAAATAGAGATTAAAGAAGAAGTGACCATCGTCTAGTTGCAACGTTTCAATTTTGGAATTTGGATACATGTTCACTTTCGAAGTTATCGTTGTTCCTCTTAGGCCTTATCACATTAATAATGTCCGCATGCATGTAGTGTATATATAGATGTGGAGTTTTTTCTTTTTCTTTTTTTACTCAAATGTAATGTTTTAACTAAAAATGTATTGTTACCATTTGGGTTTATGAGCTCAGCTCACTAGAGCCTTGTAATCATTCAGAAATTAACACAGAAGTTGAAAATCAAATAATATGTGGGAAAATGATACACTCTTATGGTAATGTATTGTGTTGAGCTTGAGTCACATACATATGGCAATCTGTATCGTTCTCTGTCTCACGTCTTGGTCCACATTCTCCCAACATTTTAACTAGGAATACAGATATTTAAAATTATAATCGTTCTCTGTCTCACGTCTTGGTCCAAATTCTACTTGTATATTTAAAATGACTAGGTTGGTATCCGCGCTATGCCGCCGGTTGTTTTTAGATTTTTTATTTTGTTATGTGTTTTTGTTTTGTATTTCCTTGAAATAATATTTGTTTTTATGTTGTTTGGAATCAAATATTATAATGAGAAATTCCTCAAAATACCACATCTTAATTTTTTTCCAAAAATACCAAACTTTAAGTTTTTTCTTCCAAAAATACCACAAACACACAAAAAAAAAATTGAAAATCTAGTATGTAGAATTTATTTTTCTACGTTTGGCTCGATAAATTTAGATTTGTGTATAGTTTTTAGGGGGTAGGATTTAGGGTTTACTTTTAAATATAAAAACTTTAGTATAAGTTTGTGGTATTTTTCGAAAAAAACTAATTTTAATGAAATTTTTGAGAAATAAAACTAAAGTGATATTTTTGGAAAAAAATATTTTAGTGGTATTTATGAGAATTACACTATTATAATTAACAAAGTTTTTTTATCATGGTCAATTGTAATTTTTTGTTTTTGTATTTTAGTTATTATTTGTTCCATCATTATTATTTTTTGTTATTCTAATCAAACAATTTTTCTTTTCCTCTAACCAACTTGGGCCTTGGGAGTTATTCTTATTACTTATTCTTATTTCAATTTTTCTTTTCCTCTAACCTATTATCTATTCTCATTTCTTTATATTTTTCCATATATTTAACTTGTAGAGATTTATCTTGTACTTGGTACTATGGTCCTGCACTTCTCTATGATCATTGTGGAGATCGCTCCTCTCTTTCTTGCACAGTTTCTAGAAGATCCGGTCAATAAACTCAGTAACTGGACTAAATCATCATTTTTCTCAAATTCTTGCTCCATCTTTCCCTCTTCCCTCCACGGAGTCGCTCGCAACAACTGGAAGGTTTATAAAGTCTCATTAGTTAACCTCTCTCTCCATGGCTCAATCTCTCCGTACCTCTCTAATTGCACAAAACCAAACGACAAACAAAGAAAATAAATCACATTACATATTAGAAGATAACGACCAATATGGTAATCCAAAGCCTCTGGCATTAATGTTACCATATAAAACGAGCACCATACCACCAAAGACAAAATTCTCAAGGTCATCGACCAATTCTCTTATCATCTGAAATCTCAACACCACCAACACAAGCACATTTGATGCTTTTGCATTTTACAACACCAAATAAAAAAACCTTTAAAACCATAAACAAACGGGTTACATGACAAAGCTCAATTTACTAATTTCATCCAGTTGCTAAAAAGACATAGGAATTAGCGAATCGGGTAAAAAAAATTAGAAAAATGAATAGTCTACACAAGCCGTATTCAATTGAATCTCTTAATTTTACGAAACAGAACAGGGAAATTAGCTGGTGGATCCAAGTATAACCACATAACATCGCCAAAAAACACATCAGAGTCTCAAGCAAAACCTCATCGGCAAAGCAAATCAAGGCAGAGGAAATTAGATCAAGCAAAGGGCAAACCCTCCCAGTCTAATAATCACGCAAGCTTGAAATCTTCAACATGTCAACATGAGTATTTGAAATAACAGTCTGTTAAAAAAAAGTATTTGAAACAACAAAAGAAACATGGCCACAAAAAACCATGTTAACGGCAAGAACACGGCAAAGGAAAAGCTGTGTTGATGGCAAGCACAAGACAACGGAAAAGTCGTGTTATTAGTGATACCGGACCTCGTCCGAACCACTTTCGCTCTGGAGAAATTGATCGATACAAACAATAAGACATTCTACCTAGACAAAAAAAAAGCTGACATGTATTAATTGTTATAATTCTATAGGTTGTTGGTTTTAATTAATGTGTCAACACTAGCTTAAATGTTGAGGCTGAGGTGTCAATTGATTGTTCAGGGAATTGCTTACAAATAAACAAGTAGGAAACTGTTTATTTAAATAATTGAATTCAAACGTTTTAGGAAATAAAAACAAAATGATTATCTCTTTTTTACCCGTAAGGCATTAATTAATGAACTTCTTAAATTATGTTATTTTTTTTTGTAATAACACTCAACACCTTAAACTTTGAGACTTTCCTCTAAATGATTTTAATTAATAGTATTAGATTCTAATATGTAGGTGTATTAAATTCTAACATTTTTTTTTTCTGGTTCAACTTAGTTTTCCTACTAGTTAAAAATACCATTGTAATTAACAAGATTTTGTCTCCACATGCATTAACAATTTCATTAAAAACAGAAAATTAATAGAGACCCTTCAACACCTTGGCCTCCTTTCCTCGAAATTTAAATTATCTGACCTTCAAGGTTAAATTTTAAAGTTGAAAAGCTAAATGCAATTTCTGTTAAGGTATAGAGACAAGATAACGCACAAATACTACATTTGGAACGCGCCAAGCAAACGCTTTTAATCAATTTTATAAAAAACCTTGATTCTTACAAGACTTGAAAACAAAGCTCACTCTCCTATCTATCTAACACAACACCTTGTGTAGATCTAAAAGAGTATACACACTCACCTTCAAAGCTTTTTGAATTCGCTAGAAGGTTTACAAAACTCTCAGACTTTTATCCCACTAGTGCTAGCTCTTTTTGCGGCTAGCCCTCGTCACTTTATACCCCACAAACAATCTCTAACCTAGATTTTTGTAAATCCTAACTAAAAGGAAATATTCCTTAAGAATTATCTTCCCTTATCTCTTCTCACCAAATATACTCTCAATATCTTCGAGTATATCATGATCCCTTCTTCCTTCCTTCTCACGAATCTTGTCATCGAGTCCACAATATTTCTCCACATCATCACGTCATTCTACATCAGCATGTCAGCCCTCTGAAACACTTCACAGCTGCCTGTTCCCTTCAGAGCTCTGTTGCACCTTCAATCTCCCCTTTTTTGACTGAACTTTTCAAACAAGCATCCATCGCATTTAACCTGTCAGCAACAGAAACAGCCAGCAACAAACCAACAACCAGATACCACTGTACTCACAGTGCATCACAGCTTACACCAACCTCAGAAGATTAAATGACCAGCAAGTAAGCATTACTGTAAGAATTAAAGAAGAGAGATTTGAGTGTAGCCAAGAGTTGAAATCGGAAATCGGATAGAGTAGGAGGAGAGAGTAAGGAGAGTATGTGATTGAGAGAGAATTGGAGAAAGAGATATTTTCTCTTCTTACTTCATTTAGAACCTAGTTACAATATAATTATAGACATATACAAAACAATATTCTCCTAAGATGCTATGCACAAATACACATAATGAAAGTGACATCTCCTTAATCACACATGTGACTCTTTCTTATCTTCCCACTTGTTCAAACTCGCCAACGGTTAGGAGAGGAAGGATCTCGAAGATTGATGACCGTTGGAGGCTTTCCTTGATGGACCGGACTTGGTGTTCTCTCGGTTGTACGGACGACCCACTCAGTTGATTGTACGGACGTCCGTACGACCGTACGGACGGTGGTGTGCCACTTCATAATTACGACCAGGTATAAATTTCAGACAAACTAGAATCAGTCTCAAAAACCCAAACAAAAAAAAGTTTGAAACAAGCGGAAGTAGAACATCCGAATCAATAAACAATAAACAAAAAAAAACAACAGCTCCCCCACAGCTCAAACTCCCCCACAAGCATCTGGCTCAGTCTCATCTCCCCCTTCTTGTTTGACACATATTAGTCAAAAATATCAACATACACAGTCAGAGATGTGACAACTTACCAGCACCCAAGGCGTCTTGCAGAATTTGAATAGCCAAACGGATGGCTTTGCGCTCTACAGATGAACCAGTATGAGTAGTCGTCTCTGGAGGCCGTGACACAGTCTTCTTCCCCTTTGTTTTCTTCGTGTCTTGTTGCTGAAGATACGAAACAGGGCGCTGAGCTTCCAGGAGCTAATGAATAAGACTGGGAAACGGTAGACGAAACCTGACTGAGCTTGCAGACCCAACTGTATGATCTGCTCATAGATCATTCTCCCAAAATCAAACGGAATGCGATCCATACATCCAATCTCTGACAAGCACATCAACCGAGTTTCCTTCAACCTTAACGGTTGGAAGATTCGCCCAGAACTCATAAACAATCTCAAAAGCATAAGGGCCGATTTGAGTGACGGTTTTCAACAGACCAGCTTGATCAAGCAGCTCCCTAGCAGAGACACCTACTCCCTGAGTATAGAAAACCTCAGCAGCAATGGTTCGAGAGGCAAAGAAACTATACCGTCGAGCAGTCTCAGCAGACATGAACCGTTTCGAGTCAAATTCCTTTGAAGAGGCACCGCGTGAAGAGGACACACCCTTGTCCTTACCAAGAGACGGACGCTTGGAGTCACGACCGTCCATATCAGCAGCTGATTGTCGCTTACGCAAACGAGACGAGATTCCCTGATTCGACACAGTAGGAACAGGAGCATCACCGGTGAGATCGACCACCGGAAACCTAGATCTCGTCCTTCTTGGTAGAGAAGACGAAGGGTTGCATGTGTCGTGATCCGCATCAACAGACACCGGCTTGTGAGAAGGATTCTCAGGCTCCGGAGGGACTACAATTGATTCGTCTCGAGGTTTGAAGATGACCATCGCCATGGAGGGATCAATCGGGATAAAAGGTGATGGCGGAGGTAGGGATGAGGGAGGTGTGTGAAGCTCCTCGTCCGAACTAGAATCATAATGGAAACCACTAAACACAGATTTCATGGTGATCAAGAGTTAGGGAACAAAATCAGAGGAGAGAACGATTAGAAGCTTAATCGACAAAGAACTGAAATCGCAAGGATGAGAATAACTCAAAACCCTAGCTTCTCCTTTTTATACATCCTCGGACACTTTGATGGGCTGTTGAGCTTTGGCCCATTAATCCTTTAAACACTCAATGAATCTGTTATGGTACATCGAATCTTTTTCCCTTTTTAATCTCCATTGCAATTATCACAGAATCCTAATAAATCACATTCTTCACCCCTCTAAAAGAAAACTGAATCTGTTCATGAACCAAATTAGATAATCACATCCACTAAGTTATGAACAAAAAGACACCCAGATCGAGAAAACACATGTGAGCATAATTGTTTTTTTTAATTATTATTTTTTAAAAAAAAAAAAAAAACCAAACCACAGAACACAAGAGTAACCATACCTTTGTTGTGTCAACCACTTGTTCAGAACATTTGCCAGGAGCTATCACAACCTCTTGAATTGTTGAAAATCAGAGACTCAATGCCCGTGGGTAGTCTTTCACACTGTCATGCCTTTAGTCTGCAATCCAACCCAACATGTTAAGGTAGCTGGAGATTCTCTCTTTGAAGAGCACACATATAAATTTTTTTTTTTCATATATATGTGTTTCAGCCTTCTGTTAGCTGTTTCACCAACATGAACATAGTCACATCATGAAGATTGTCAATCACTGATATCATACTTGTCCCCCAAACAGAGTCTACCTCTTGAGGACGTACTTGTGTGTCTCTTCACAGCTCTTTAACCTTCTTAAAACATGACAACATTTGACAGGATGAATAGACCGGCATGACAGGCAGCTATTTCCCACGATTGCTTTCAGGGTGCTGATCTTCTATATATTCTTGGATTTTCATGACATGTCCTAGCACATGTTCATGTTTTTGATCAACACATCTCAGGAAGAAGAACGGGTTAGAACTCACAAACATCAATTGATTTCCTCAGATTTACAAATCTGTTGAAGTCCAGAAGTTTGGTAAACAAATCAGCTAGCTGAAAATCAGTGCTCACATGGTCAATCTCGATCAGTTTTGCCTCAACTAGTTCACGAACAAAGTGGTGTCTAATATCTATATGTTTGGTTCGTGAATGCTGAACAGGATTTTTTGAAATATTGATTGCACTCAAGTTATTGTAGTGAATTAAAAAAGTATCAGAATCAATACCATAATCAGTGGCCACTTGTCGCATCCAGAGAAGTTGTGTGAAACAACTTCCTAGTGCAATGTACTCCGCTTCAGCTGTTGATAGAGAGACACTGTTTTGTTTCTTACTGTGCCATGAGATCATATTGTTGCCCATAAAGAAGCAGCCTCCACTTGTGCTACGCCGATCATCCACAGAACCTGCACAATCAGCATCACAATATCCACTCAGACCGGTGTTGGTATCCTTCGTATAATAGATACCTAAGTCCAACGTCCCCTTGATGTATTTGATGATCTTCTTAACAGACAGTAAATGAGACATCTTGGGCTTTGATTGATGATCAACAGGTCAATTAAAACCTAATGTGTACTCCACCACGATCTAGTGGTATCGTTGTAACACTTCAGGATCGAATCCACAGAGACCAAACAATTGCACTATGAAACTATGTAGATTAAATATAGCTAAGACAAAAGAGGAAGTTTGTGAATAATGTAAATAATCAAAATGGAAAGTAAATAAGTTGCTTTAAATCAAAAAGGAAAATATTGGGCGCAGGGAATCAGTTAGGGGACATGACCACGAAATTAGATGATAAATTGGGATAGCATTAAACACCGTTCTTGAACTCAAATCTCGAATGTAAAACTAACCTACTGTCGCAGCATTAGCTATCTATGCAAGGAATTGATAAAACTCTAAACCGTCGTTTGAATCTAAACAATCCTAGTAAGCAATAAGTTCAAGTTTGATTATATTCACAAGGTGCCTCAACTTCAACTGTCGTTGGCTGAGGATCACCTTGCTCACCTATTTCTTTTCCAGCAACTCAACAACACTTTTGGTGCCCCGATGAATTAAACCTAAGATCTTAATCTAGGTGATCAATCTAGCTTAAGCATTAAGAACAACTATAGATGAAGAACAATAATAAGATCAATCCCTAATCTAACAAATCTAGCATCAATTAATCATAGAAACCCTTCTGAAACCCTAAACCCAACAGTGAAACTACTCAGACATGGAGAAGCATAAACAGCAAATCAAAGATGAAGAAAGCATAATTGAATTGCAAAAGAATAGAAAATAGGGTTTAGAAATCTTCTCCAAAGTGTCAAGAAGGATTAGAGATCCTCTCCCTTTGCTCTCAATACAAAATAGTCTCAGAAAAAATAAAAGCTTCCTTTTCTCTGGAGGCCGTGCCTCTAACTTAAATATAAAAATAAAACCCTAAAAGTCGGTTTAAAACAAATAAGGAAAACTTTCGTCGGGGACTGGATTGGTCGATCTCGAAAGGATCAGTCGATCCGGAACGTATTTCTGCTCTCATTCAATCTGCCTTCTAGCTCGATCAGTCTTCAACCAATTGGCTCCAAATGCATGTTTTCATCCCCAAAACGCTCAGATTCCTTCCAAGGTCACCTAGAACCTGTAAAGACTCACAAAAGACTAAAAGGACTCTAAAAGCACACTTGGACCTAGGAAAAGACTCAAAACAATCCTAAAAACTATGGTCAAAACCTATAAAATACAGACACATCAATTCCCCCGGACTTGAATCTTTGCTTGTCCTCAAGCAAGAACAGACAAAAACTCAAGAACAAAGAAAATGTTTGAAAGTGGAAACTCACATATTCTTGGGAACTTCTTCTTTGCACTCTTCATCACATCAAACTGAGAACTACTTTTTGTACTCTGCCCATGATTAGGATCAACACTCCCTACTCTTAACTCCACAGCCTTAGAGAACCTTCAGTCTCCCCATTGTTGTCTCTCTACATCAGATTACTAAAAAGGTGCGGTCTTACCATGGGAGTATCGATCATTGAACTGTTGACTCCTTCAACCTCTTATCACCCAAGACCTCCTCTTATGCTCCCTTTCCTCTCTCTTTTCTCACTTCCAAAGGATTGATTTCTCCCTAATTTTCTAGGGTATCATTTTATTTTTTTTATCAATCCTTTGCTCTTTTCTTGCGGATAGGTTTCCATGAGTTCCGAAGGATGCACGGGTTTACGCACAACCCTCGGTTCATTTCTTTTATTACCTATATCCTTTTCTTCTTTCTTCTATTTTTTTACCGAGTACTGAAGGGAAGAGAGAGGGGAAGCATACTGGTGAGGAGTTGCATGTCTCGTGAGGCTCAAGGGAGGAGTCTTGTCCGATGTATACCAAGCCCCAAGGTAAGAAATTATATCCGGTTAAGTCCTGTCAAAGCTAGAGACAACTTCTGGTTCAACTTAGTGTTCTCCTTGGCGAGTGTCTTTTGGGGCGTGTTGAGACTGCTCATGTTCATTCTAAGCTTCATTCCAAATCAGAGATACAAAAGTAATCATAAGAGTGTTAGATTAAAGCAGAAATTCCTAAAATAGATCATAGCTTCCCATTTTTTTTTAGACACGACAAACTGACTCAAATAAAAAAAATCAAAAGAAACAACCAAAGAAAACGACATTAGTAACTTGGAGACATTCCTCCCCCGGACTTACTTCACACCGTCCCGGTGTGAAAGCAAATCCAAGAAAAGAATGAATCCGACAAAGAAAATAAGAAAAATGAAAAAAAAAAATAAAAGAAAAGAAAGAAAAACCGGTGATCTCGCATCTGATGTTGGAGTGGTGTTGGCAAGGGTGGTGATGGAATCGACCAATCTCAGGGTGGGATCGGCCGATCTGCAACATTATTGAGCTTGGAGATACCCACAGCAAACCAACGGGATCGGTCGATCTTTAAGGAGGATCGATCGATCCTAAGCTCCTGGAACAAAAAATTTCGCATCTTCTGCGTTTCGAACCTGTTCCTGAAAACACTTAACACCGGACGTGATTTCACCGTAATAAATCCTAAAAACAAAACAAAAATCCTAAAACAAATAAATAGAAAAGGGTAAGCCAGCACAAATCCCATGGCTTGCCTCCCATAAGCGCTTGTTTAAGGTCTATAGCTTGACCGCTCAACACAAAATATTAATCATGAGTATCAAAAGGCTGAGCCAATGGACCTTTAGTCCTTCTCTTGTTAATGCAACAAACAATATGTGTCAAGTAACACACAATTATCCATGGCAAAACAATAAAATTCACATCTAGGAAGTTTACTACAAATGTAGCATATACTTTGAAATATTCCTTGATGGTTGGATGCTCATGAGGATCAAATGCATTTAATGGAAAAATAAAGTCAATTTCAGGTTCAAACGAGGTTTTCACAAAATAATTAACTTCATCACCATTACTTTCATAAAACACAATATCCTCATTCATATAATCCACCTGAGGGTCTTTTGTTTCATGCAAAATTGTATCAATATCAAGAACACACCCTAGGTAAGATTCTTCAAGAAGAGAGCTAGATACATCAGGCATTGAAAACTCAAACTTGAGATCATGAACATTCAAAGCACAATGATATTCAATATCAAAATATATTTCATGATAATCCCTAGCAAGTTTTTCTGCTCTTAATATGTCTAGACGTTGAGACTCACATATCAAATCATAGCATTCATCAATGAGCAATGGAGTATCCAAACTAGAAGTATCTTCAATGCATGGCATGTGAATATCCTCAAAATCATGAATTTCAAGGATGGAAACGCATGTACCTTCTATTTGGCTTGGTGGAACCCAATATATTACCTCTTCGCAAGCATGAGCTTCCCTAATCTCTGTGAAAGTGGGCTCCCTCCCTTCAAGTACTGCTCGATGTGAGATGAGATTCAACCGGATCATTGCTGCTAAGTTTCTCCTTGTCGTTGTTGGATGCTCCATGTAAAGCTCATCCAACTTAACTTTTTGATCTGGTGTAAGAACACTCTCATCAAACGGCGGCTCCACATAAGGCTCACCTAGAATGTCTTCATCAAATGTGGTCTCCTCTTCCTGTGGCCAGTCATCGTAATCCATGGCCCCAAAAACATTTTTCATTTTTTTTTATCTACAAAAAGAGAAAATAAAAATAATTAGTAAAAACAAAAATAAATCTTAGACTATATTCAATTCTAAAATCTCAAAGGCAATCGTTTTGGTCCCCGGCAACGGCGCCAAATTGATCAACAGGTCAATTAAAACCTAATGTGTACTCCACCACGATCTAGTGGTATCGTTGTAACACTTCAGGATCGAATCCACAGAGACCAAACAATTGCACTATGAAACTATGTAGATTAAATATAGCTAAGACAAAAGAGGAAGTTTGTGAATAATGTAAATAATAAAAAATGGAAAGTAAATAAGTTGCTTTAAATCAAAAAGGAAAATATTGGGCGCAGGGAATCAGTTAGGGGACATGACCACGAAATTAGATGATAAATTGGGATAGCATTAAACACCGTTCTTCAACTCAAATCTCGAATGTAAAACTAACCTACTGTCGCAGCATTAGCTATCTATACAAGGAATTGACAAAACTCTAAACCGTCGTTTGAATCTAAACAATCCTAGCAAGCAATAAGTTCAAGTTTGATTATATTCACAAGGTGCCTCAACTTCAACTGTCGTTGGCTGAGGATCACCTTGCTCACCTATTTCTTTTCCAGCAACTCAACAACACTTTTGATGCCCCGATGAATTAAACCTAAGATCTTAATCTAGGTGATCAATCTAGCTTAAGCATTAAGAACAACTATAGATGAAGAACAATAATAAGATCAATCCCTAATCTAACAAATCTAGCATCAATTAATCATAGAAACCCTTCTGAAACCCTAAACCCAACAGTGAAACTACTCAGACATGGAGAAGCATAAACAGCAAATCAAAGATGAAGAAAGCATAATTGAATTGCAAAAGAATAGAAAATAGGGTTTAGAAATCTTCTCCAAAGTGTCAAGAAGGATTAGAGATCCTCTCCCTTTGCTCTCAATACAAAATAGTCTCAGAAAAATAAAAGCTTCCTTTTCTCTGGAGGCCGTGCCTCTAACTTAAATATAAAAATAAAACCCTAAAAGTCGGTTTAAAACAAATAAGGAAAACTTTCGTCGGGGACTGGATTGGTCGATCTCGAAAGGATCAGTCGATCCGGAACGTATTTCTGCTCTCATTCAATCTGCCTTCTAGCTCGATCAGTCTTCAACCAATTGGCTCCAAATGCATGTTTTCATCCCCAAAACGCTCAGATTCCTTCCAAGGTCACCTAGAACCTGTAAAGACTCACAAAAGACTAAAAGGACTCTAAAAGCACACTTGGACCTAGGAAAAGACTCAAAACAATCCTAAAAACTATGGTCAAAACCTATAAAATACAGACACATCAATTGATAGCGAGCACAGATCCCTACTGACAGACATATGTCTGGCCGACTAGCAGTCAAGTACAACAAACTCCCGATCATTCCTCTGTACAACCTCTCCTCTACATCCTCCCCTTCTTCATACTTGGAGAGTTTGTCGTTTACACCCATTGGGATCTTTGCTTCTTTACTCTTATCCAAGCCAAAGCGTTGTACGAGTTCCTTAGCATAAGTGCTTTGAGATACGAAGATCCCATCAGGTGATTGTTCAACTTGCAATCCCAAAAAGTACCTTAGCTCTCCCACCATACTCATTTCGAATTCCTGAGACATGTTTTCCACAAACTGTTTTACATGAGGCTGACACGTGAAACCAAAGACAATGTCATCCACATAGATCTGAAAAAACAACAGATTATTGTTGCTGTTGAGAACAAAAAATGTTTTGTCAACACTCCCTCGACTGTATCCGTGATCCATCAGAAATGTAGTCAATCTCTCATACCATGCACGTGGTGCCTGCTTTAGACCATACAGAGCTTTCTTCAGTCGATAAACATGCTCAGGGTGCTGTGATTTTTCAAAACCTTTTGGTTGCTCAACATAAACCTCCTCTTGTAGTATTCCATTTAGAAAGGCACTTTTGACATCCATCTGATGCAGAGTGAACTTAAGAGCACATGCCATACCGAACATAAACCTGATGGACTCCAACCTTGCCACCGGAGCAAATGTTTCATCAAAATCAATTCCCTCAATTTGAGAATAACCTTGAGCTAGCAACCTTGCTGATACTAAGATTTTTGTGTCTCCTAGTAGGTCTCAATTAACCTTATGTGTTGTAGTACTTAAGGTGTCAATCCAAATGGGATGTTGCTAACAATCAAGATGCAATCAAGAAGTCACAAGTCAAGCCATTTCAAGAAGAGTGTTTGTCTAACAATCCTAGAATGGTCAAAATGCAAAACGAAAATGAGTTACAGAACTAGAAACAAGAATGCATGACAAAAAGCGAAAATGAATAAAAACGTAAACGAGTCTAAGCATGAACTAAAAAGCAAGAAACGAAACAGTTCCAGGAATGTAATAAAAATCAGAAAGAAAGAAGTCCTAAGGATGGGAGTAATTGATGTCGGTGGAGTATCCTAGTCTACAGAGTGTTTAACATGCCACAAGCAATCTATCCCTAAACAATGAACATCACTTCTTAGCTAATCCAATCTCTTGACAAAAGCTACTCAGACTCAACCACTTCCATACCTAGCTCTCGCTAGAGAAACGTGGTCGAGCAGGCATGACAAACAAGTTCATTCACGTCAACAAACATCCTAGACAACTAATCTCTTAGGCTAGGAACGTAAGTCTCTGGCACTAGTTGGTCAGACATTTCATCAAACACCTTTTGGGTGTGGAGATGTCTCGGACCTAGTTCCAATTGATCAGAGAGAAACTAGTATTTCTAATTCTAGTCCGGAAGGGAATCATACAATCAAAGCTTAAACACTCTACATCCTAAGATCCTCCACCTAATCTATCCCATCCTCAAGAACTACTACACTACTCAGATCCGAAATTCATCATCAAGGATGCAAACAAAGAAATCATTGAATCAAGCATCATTAGGTGGATAAAAATAAGGTGAACAACTTTGTAAAAGGAATCAACTGCAAAATCTCAATAATCTCAAAGATATCGGAAATACAAGTCTAAGAACGTTTTTGGAGGCTAGGTAAAACCTTAAGAACAAAACGAGATAAAAACTAAGATGTCTTCAGCCAAGACTTAACAAAATGTATTTATAGAAAAACATGTAAATCCCTAAAACTTAAAACGACAAGGTGAAGCGTCGGTTTGAGAATCTCCTGAAGCGCGTAAGACGGAACGTCTTCCTGACATGTGCGGTCCAGTCGCGTGTCGTCTCTCCCTAGAGTGAGGTCGAGTGGAGTGAGTAGGAGTGGCTCCAGTGATGGCTCGATTGTAGAAGTGAGGAGCGCTCGATTGTGGAAGTGAGGAGCGCTCGATTGTGGAAGTGAGGAGCGCTCGATTGTGAAAGTGAGGAGCGCTTGATTGTGGAAGTGAGGAGTGCTCGATTGCGGAAGTGAGGAGTAGCTCGATCCTATGCGCTTCCAACGTCTCCTAAAAACCTGAAAAACTCTGAAATGCGCAATGTATGCAAGGATGATGCAGAAACTTCCTAAACATGCAAAATGTACGAAAGATGTTCTAAAATGATGCAAAACAACTAGTTTTCCTAGCTAAATGCATGACAAATACATGCTAAGGAGATGCAAAATACAGACATATCAACTCCCCCAAACTTATTCTTTGCTTGCCCTCAAGCAAACTATCAAGAACAAAGTATGGAAGATAGGTGTGAAGATGGGGTCTCATAACCTAAAACATGCTGAATAGAGTAGTTAGAATCAAGGTCCTTGTTTTTAGTTCTATGATGCATGGTGAAGGAACTTTATTTCTAATCTACACATGCAATCCTATCAATCATCCCCTTTAACATTCATTAACAGAGAACCATGAATCAAGCTAAGCAATGTTATTGAACTCATTTGGCTAAGGTAAAGGTTCGAGACATAGATGGTCTCCTCATCACGTGGTTTTATCAATACAGAACAAGGTTCTCTCATGAAAAGGAGTTGAGCTTAAGAGAAGGCTAAAGGTTGAAACCAACTGATACATACAAGAGCAGCGTCCTGTCTACCCAAAGAACACTCCAAACCAAAGTTGGTCCTATCTCTACCCTTCATCAGAAACTTCATCTCAAATTTTCTACACTTAGTCTTAGGAGGAGTTCACTTCTTTTCATTCTAGCGGATTGGGAAATCTTTATTATCACTATGGTTCGTTTTTTTTTTTTCTTTGTCTAATCTTTTTATTTTATGCCCAGAACCAATAACTCTTTTTACTTTGTTCAACCCAAATCCTTTACTAGACTTGTAAACTATGTAAACACATCCCCCTCCTAAAGACTTTCTACCTCTTTACTTTTATGCACAAATCCATACCCAATACCCAAAATCGAGTTCTCACCTAGTCCTACTAGTCCGGATAACGCAAACTAGAACTACACAGGATCCTACTCTTGTCGGCTAGAACCTAACACTTTCTAACAAGCTCAACTCGGAAAAGGCCTGACACTCAAGAATACAATTGGTTGAAAGAACGGTTAGTTAAGGGTGCGGGAAACTGTTCCAAAGATGGAAATCAGTTACTTGGATTGACAAGACTGGTAAAAATGTGAAAGACAATCCAAGTATGTGTATGGTATCCATGAGTTCAACTTCAATGCATCACATGATAATTGCAAGTCAAGATTAGGTTCAGGTAGATAGGGAATGATATCAATTCAAAACATGCGTCAATCTTACATTTTCAAGTTCAATCAACAAGCATCAAAGAACTAATAACAAGGGCTTTGATCCTATCCTATAGAATCCAGCATGCTAACAAGGTTACAATCATCATCAACCCCTATGCTAAATGCAACAACCCTATATGAATAAACCTAGACTCAATCTTAATATGCAAGTGCAAAACTACATGAACACTCTGTTTTTGTGGAAATTTTCGATTTTTTTTTTTTAATGCAATATGTGGATGCAAACTCAAACATGATATGATGCAAAAATTAAAATAAGAATCACAGAACACAACATCAGATACATCATCTCAAACCCTCCCCCAAACTTAAATTACACAGTCTCCTGTGTAAGAAAAATTTGCAGGAGGATTTAAGAATCACAACAGAAACAATGCAGGAATGAAATGGTATGTACAAAGGGAGGGTCGGAGTACCTCAGTAGTAGAAGAAGGAGTCGGTGCTCGCCCAAGGAGGAGCGTTATATTGACTTTGTCCTTCACCTTGTTCTGGATCCGCAGGGGTGTCCTCAGTGGTTTGGTCGACGTGCTGCTCAACCGCTTGCGTGTTCTGATACATGTTCGGCTGCTCGTCACACTGCATGTCGTCGACTCTGGACTCGCCATGATCTGATACTAGCACAACCACCTCTGCAGGCTGATAATCCCCTTGATGTTTGATCTGCTGCTCAACTCCGTGCATGCCCAGACGTGGGCTCGAGCGGGTGTCGTGAGTGGCTCGAGAGAGGAAGTCGGAATGTGGCTCGATTGAGGCAGTTGGGAATGTCGGCTCAATTTGTCGGTTCGGAACAGCGAGAACAGCAGCTCGAGTGAGGCAGTCGGGAAGGTCGAGTCGCGAGCGTGATGTGCCGGTGTCGGTCGAGTCGAGTTTTGTAGACCCCTCTAGAATGTCTTGTCTAACCATATACTCTTTAGCATTCTGCCCAGGTTCAAGAAGAAAAGATCTTCTCTTCTTCATTATCCCCAACCTCTGTCTTGCTTTTCTTGGAGAAGAGATTTTAACTTTATCCTAGAGCTGCATGATTTGCCCTCTCATCTCCTCCAACGTGGCTGTTAACTCCGCCACTGTATCCCTTAAAATCTTGGTTGTTTGGGGTTCAGATAAACTGTCAAGCGCGGGAGGACTTGTCTCTTGCGGTTGGTGATTAGGAAGTATATCTCGACGCGTAGGGAGGGTAACGACTGCACTCGAGTTGGGGAATGGTCGAGTGACACTTTGAGTTTTTTCTTTGGTTACCAAAACCTCTGTTTCTGCCTCATTCACATCCTCAAAGATGCCAAACCCAGATTTCTGATCTTTCTCTTCAATCACGAAGGTCTGTCCATCAATAGTTGGTTTCTTCTTAGAATCCTTGATATCAAACTTCATCTTGAAGTTGTTATCCAGATTGATATCAATCATCCCTTTCTTTACATCAATGACTGCTCCAGCTGTAGCTAAGAAAGGCCTTCCCAGGATTAGTGGATCTTTAGGCTCTTCATCCATTCCTAGCACCACAAAGTCAGTAGGAATCTCAGCTTGTCCAATTTTTATGGGCAGGTTCTCTAATAGACCATGAGGCAATCTAGTAGTCCTATCAGCCAATATTAAGCGGAGGTTGCATGACTTGTATTCATTGAATCCTAGCCTCTGAGCTACAGAGAGTGGCATGAGGCTTACTGAAGCACCAAGGTCACATAGGCACTTTTTGAATGTCAATGGACCTAGAGAACAAGGCAAGGTGAAAGAACCAGGGTCCTCTAGCTTTTTGGGATAATCATCTTCTGAATAACAGCTTTGCATTCATGAATAACCCCACCTATGTCATGCACTACCCTCTCATCTTCCAAAACCTTAGCTTGAGCTCTTTTAGCTATCTCCTCCTTCTCTTTGGTCCTTTCTGTTACCAAATCAGTTAAAAACTTTTGATATTGAGGCACAAGTGCAAATTCATCAAGCAAAGGCATCCTAAGTTCAATCTCCTTGACTTGGTTTTCGAACAGAGCTTTATAGTTCTCAGTAAGCTGCTTCTTAAACCTCACTGGAAATGGTAGAGGTGGCTTGTATGGTGGAGGAATGAATCTCACAGGTTTATCCTTGGGAGCAGTGGGTTCTTTAGTAGCTTCAGGATCAGATTGCTTTGCTGACTTAATTGGATCCTTGAGCACCTCGACAGGATCCTTTATATGAACTTCATGTTGTAGAAATTCCTCCCCATCTAAACCCTCAGTGTCCTCAGTGAGCCGTACATCTACAGCTTGGGTGGTAATGGCATGCATAGTAGCATAGTCCTTGGGGTTTTGAACTGCTTTTCCAGGGAGTTGGGCAGTTGTTGGGGTAGAAGTAGAAACAGTCTTGCCTTCCATATACTTCATCTTGGAGTTAAGAGCTTCAAACTTGACATTCAAATCATTGTAAGAACATTCCATCCGCTGACTGAGTTCAGCAAACTTCTTAGCAGTATCCAGGGAACCACTAGCTTGACCTTGAAGAAGTTGTTGCAGCATGTGCTTCATTTCTTGATCTAGAGCTTGAGTAGGTTGAACTTGTTGAGGTAAAAATCCTGGTGGTGGTCCAGAATGAGCGTGAGAACTTTGCTCAAACTGTTGCTTAGGCACGAATCCTTGATTGTAGTGAACAAAAGGTTTTTGCAGACCTTGCTGTTGCTGTTGAGGAGGGTACACCTGATCTTGTGGATTTGCAACATTGGTGCTCCGGTAAGACAAATTGGGGTTCGTCTTGTAGGGGTTATAACCCTTGTTGTATCCACCTTGATTCTGGACGTAGTTGATTGCTTCAGACTGCTCACCCTTCCCATCCTGAACTTGAAAAGGGTCATCCTCAGATACGAAATGGACAGTCTGCTGCTGACTTAGCAAGAGGCGGTCAAGCTTGTCATTGACAATCTTAAGTTCCCTCTTGTACTTGTCCTCAGACCCAGTGTCACCTCGAACCGTGCGGTCATAATCCTCATTGTAGTTGCCGTCGGACTGAGCGAGATTCTCCACCAGTTGCCAACCTTCATCGACGTCCTTGTTCAGGAAGTTACCGTTAGAAGCGGTGTCAAGCAGCATACGTATTTTGGGAAGGACACCACGGTAGAGAGTACTCAGTAGTGACTCGTTGCTGAAACCATGGTGTGGGCACTGGCTGTGGTAACCCTTGAAACGCTCCCATGCTTCACAGAATGACTCTGAGCTCTTCTGAGTGAAGCTGGAAATCTCATTCCTGAGACGTGCTGTTCTAGAGTTGGAGAAAAACTTGGCCAAGAATGCCTTCTTGCAACCATCCCAGGTGGTGATTGATCCCTTGGGAAGGTTTTTCTCCCATTGATGAGCTTTGTCTCCAAGGGAGAATGGGAAGAGGCGCAACTTGTAACCATCCTCACTCACGCCGTTGATCTTCGTGAGACTGCAAAGACGGTCAAACTCGTCCAAGTGGTCAAGTGGATCCTCCATAGGCAACCCGTGAAACTTGTTTCCTTGGATCATAGTGATCAGACCACTTTTGATCTCGAAGTTGTTGTTCTGCACGGCGGGAGGGACAATTCCAGCACGTTGAGTGTGAGTGTTCGGTGCATCCCCAGCACCAATGTTTCGCGGTCCCTGATGTGGTTCATGTTGTTTTTCCATAGTGACGTGTACGGGATGATCAGTAGGTGGAAGAGCTTGTCGTGGTCTTTGTAACCGATTGATGTCGTCGATAGCAGGGAGGAGATTCTGATGTCCTCGTGATCTGGTGTGCATGCAATGCTGCAATCAACAGGTTCCTGAGATGCAAAACAAACAAGCAAACAACCAAAACAAGTCAGTACTCAGAATGATAAGTGTAACAGAACTTAATCTTGCAAAACTTGAAATCTCAAATGTAACAAAACGAATCCCAAATGGCAACGGCGCCAAATTGATACTAAGATTTTTGGGTGTGGAGATGTCTCGGGCACTAGTTCCAATTGATCAGAGAGAAACTAGTATTTCTAATTCTAGTCCGGAAGGGAATCATACAATCAAAGCTTAAACACTCTACATCCTAAGATCCTCCACCTAATCTATCCCATCCTCAAGAACTACTACACTACTCAGATCCGAAATTCATCATCAAGGATGCAAACACAGAAATCATTGAATCAAGCATCATTAGGTGGATAAAAATAAGGTGAAAAACTTTGTCAAAGGAATCAACTGCAAAATCTCAATAATCTCAAAGATATCGGAAATACAAGTCTGAGAACGTTTTTGGAGGCTAGGTAAAACCTTAAGAACAAAACGAGATAAAAACTAAGATGTCTTCAGCCAAGACTTAACAAAATGTATTTATAGAAAAACATGTAAATCCCTAAAACTTAAAACGACAAGGTGAAGCGTCGGTTTGAGAATCTCCTGAAGCGCGTAAGACGGAACGTCTTCCTGACATGTGTGGTCCAGTCGCGTGTCGTCTCTCCCTAGAGTGAGGTCGAGTGGAGTGAGTAGGAGTGGCTCCAGTGATGGCTCGATTGTAGAAGTGAGGAGTGCTCGATTGTGGAAGTGAGGAGCGCTCGATTGTGGAAGTGAGGAGCGCTCGATTGTGAAAGTGAGGAGCGCTCGATTGTGGAAGTGAGGAGTGCTCGATTGCGGAAGTGAGGAGTAGCTCGATCCTATGCGCTTCCAACGTCTCCTAAAAACCTGAAAAACTCCGAAATGCGCAATGTATGCAAGGATGATGCAGAAACTTCCTAAACATGCAAAATGTACGAAAGATGTTCTAAAATGATGCAAAACAACTAGTTTTCCTAGCTAAATGCATGACAAATACAGGCTAAGGAGATTCAAAATACAGACATATCACTTGCTTTGTTCCTTACAATACATCCACTAGCATCACTCTTATTCTTGAATATCCACTTTGTACCTACAACGTTTACGTCAGCAGGGCGCCGAGTAAGCTCCCAAACATCACTTCGTGCGAATTGTTCCAACTCATCTTGCATAGCAGCAACCCAGAACTCATCACGAAGTGCCTCCTTATGATTCTTAGGCTCAATGGAAGAGACAAAACATGCAAATTGCACTACATCAGAGTACTGAGAGACAGACTCCAGAACTACAACCTTTTGTTTCTTCCCAACCAACTGAGCAAAATCAATATGCTTCCCTCTGGTAACTCTACCCCCCTGAATCGCACCTATAACATTAGTAGTGGAGTGATTCCGATGAACCTGAGAAGGCACAGAATCTGAACCATAAGGTGATACAGGCCTGTCAGAGACTACAGGACTAGCAGCTTCTGTCATAGACTTCACAGCATCAGTTACCAGGTCTGTGTCGGAGACAATAGGCACCAATGCCACTCATAGGTATGAGGTGTCGTCAAACACTACATTGACAGTCTCCTGTACGGACCTCAGGCGTTTGTTGTAGACACGGAAAGTAGTGTTGTGCCAAGAATAACCCAGAAAGATACCTTCATCACTTTTAGATTCAAACTTACCCAACTGATCCTTATCATTTAGAATATAACACAGGCATCCAAACGCATGAAAGTAGTGCACAGTTGGAGACTTCCCTTTCCACAGCTCATAGGGAGTCTTTCTGGTCCCGGGGCGAACATGCACACGATTGATGATGTAACAGGCTGTGTTCACAGCTTCATCCCAGAACCGATGAGGCACTTCATTTCCATGTAGCATAGAGCGTGCCATTTCTTGCAGCGCTCTATTCTTACGTTCAACAACGCCGTTCTGTTCAGGCGTTCTTGGTGCAGAATACTGATGAGTAATCCCTTGATGTCCATAGAATTGCTCAAACCTGTCGTTTTGAAACTCACCACCATGATCGCTTCTAATGGTCTCGATTGAACACTTCTCACTTTTAATCTACAAGGCAAGAATACAAAAACACTCAAGAGTATCAGATTTTTCATGAAGGAGCCTTACCCAGGTGTAGCGAGTGTAATCATCCACCATCACAAAAATGAATCGTCGACCAAAGATGCTCTGAACTTGTATAGGCCCCATCAGATCCATGTGAACCAACTGTAACGCATGACTTGTGCGAATATCTGTCAGAGACCCATGGGATGCTTTGATCTGTTTTCCCTTGTTGCATGGCCCACATACAAAGTCTGGATCACACTTCAGCTTTGGCAGTCCACGTACCACCTATTGGTTTGCCAATTTCACCATTGTGCGAACATTCAAATGACCAAGTTTCTGGTGCCACAGCTCTGTGTCTAACTCAATAGTTGCATTGAAACATGACCTTTCTGATTTCCACATGTAGCAATTATTCCCAGATCGTTTTCCTCATAGTCTAACAGACCCTTGTTGGTCAACAACTTTGCATTGGTGAAAGTAACATCTAAGCCCTCATCAGATAGTTGACTGACACTGATCAGATTGGCCTTCAATCCATCTACCAGGAACACATCATTCAGTTGGGGTTGAGTGTCACCACTAGTTGTACCCTTCCCTTGAATTGTTCCCTTTCCTCCATCTCCAAACGTGACTCTTCCAGCAGCAACATCCTCTATGTGAGACAAATTGTCGAGATCTCCTGTCATATGTCTGGAACATCTGCTGTCAAAACACCATTTGGCCTGATCAACTTCAAATCTATCTGCTGTGTATGCTACATGACAGTAGAGATCATCTTTTCTGACATAGCCTTGTCTAACTCTTCTCACAGCTATGTAGAAGCTACCATTCTGTACTAGATTTGTCACACGATTCTGAAACTTGAAACACTGGGCCTTGAAGTAATTTAGATGACCACAGTACCAGCATCCTCTTCTCCTACTGAGACCAACAGGTTGCTGAACAGTCTGAGGATAGCTCTGCGGACCATATGTCTGTCTCCCCGGCACCTCACGCTGCACAACATCTGCATGGGATGCATGTTTGCCTTAGGGACTTGATTATAAAGTCCGTTTGGTGCAGTAGGTTGTGCTTTGAGTTTTGGCTCAGGGTTCTGCCCTTTAACGGACTGAGTAGACTTGTCGGAGCTGATTCCCTGATAACCCAGACCCCACTTTGCAGTGCTTGATTGTCTAGAGCTGAGCAAAAAGTCTAGATCTTTAGTTACTTTACTTAGCATCCTGATGCTCTTCAGCTGTTCTTCCAATTGCTTCTCAAGACGCAGAGAGTTGGCCTTTTCTTCACTTAGTTCCTTAGACAACATTGTAATGTTCATCTGAAGCGTATCTCTTTCAGCAGATAACTCAATGTTATCTTGCGTCTTTTGCACAATAGTCTGAATAAGAAGACTTATATGATCTTCCATCGACAAGCCAACCTCCTCTCCATCTGAGTTCGACTCAATTTTCTTGTCAATCTCTTCTGTCAACAACCGATCTTCATCTTCTTCATCTTCCTCGATTACTCCCAGCAGAGCCACAAAGTTGTTCAGAATTTCACCTTTGTTGTCTTCTTCATCAGAATCACTTTCACTCCATGTGATGAAGGACTTCTGATTACTTCCTTGAGAGGGGCAATCAGTCTTGGTATTGCTGAACCCTTTGCATCCATAGCATTGCAGAGAGTGCTTTCGTTTTTTGTTTGGACACTCAGCCTTGTAATGACCATATCCTTCACACTCAGCACACTGGCGTTCTGACTTATCATTCTTCCTGAAGCCCTTGGCAGAATCTGCACTTGCAAGTGATGGAGTTCCCTTCCGCTGACCTCTTTCCATTTTGCGAAAATACTTCTTAACCAACAGACCGACTTTCTCTTCCTCTTCAAGCTCCTGCGATTCAACAAGCTTATGTTGTTCCTCTGCAGCTTTAAGAGCAAATGACTTAGCATTCATTTTCTCTTTCTTCTTTAGTTGCATCTCAAATGCCTGCATCATCCCAACGACTTGATTTTATTTGAGCTCATCAGAATTCAGAGACACATCAATTGCAGACCTGTGCGGTTGAAACTTGTAAGGTAAACTCCTAAGAAATTTCTTGACCAGTTTTTTGTCCTTGTATCGTTTACCCAAAACGACAGATTCTTGAGCAATGCCACTTAGACGGCTACTGTAGTCAGCCACAGATTCGGTTTCAGTCATTTGCAGATTCTCAAAGTCTGACGCAAGATTGTCCAGCCTCGTGCGCCTAACTCTACAAGTTCCTTCAAAAGTCACGACCAGAATGTCCCACGCTTCTTTAGCTGACACACAACCTTGAACTTGGTTGAAAATATCTCTTGACAGAGATTTGAAGATGACAGACAGCGCCTGCGAATTGTGTTTGGCCTCAGCCTTTTCTTCAGCTGTCCACTTCTTTCTATGTTTTTGCACCAATTCACCATCACTATTCTTCTCAGTTGGATGAGTCCAACCATCCTCCACATCAAACCAAGCTTCCATGTTGATGCTTGAGATGACCTGCTGGATCGAGACTTTCCAGTAACCAAAGCATTCTAGATCCAGTTTCAATGGCCCTTGCAGCGTAATAACCTCCAGTGATTTCTCCATACCCTAGTCGCAAGATCTCACCTGTTGAAAAAGATATCAGACTTTTTATCAGGTGTCTGCTCTGATACCAATTGTTAAGGTATAGAGACAATACAACACACAAATACTACACTTGGAACGCGCCAAGCAAACACTTTTAATCAATCTTATAAAAACCCTCGTTTCTTACAAGACTTGAAAAACAAAACTCACTCTCCTATCTATCTAACACAACACCTTTTGTAGATCTAAAAGAGTATACACACTAACCTTCAAAGCTTTTTGAATTCGCTAGAAGGTTTACAAGACTCTCAAACTTTTATCCCACGAGTGCTAGCTCTTTTTGCGGCTAGCCCTCGTCACTTTATACCCCACAAACGATCTCTAACCTAGATCTTTGTAAATCCTAACTAAAAGGAAATATTCCTTATCTCTAAGAATGATCTTCCCTTATCTCTTCTCACCAAATATACTCTCAATATCTTCGAGTATATCTTGATCCCTTCTTCCTTCCCCCTCACGAATCTTGTCATCGAGTCCACAATATTTCTCCACGTCATCACGTCATTCTACATCAGCATGTCATCCCTCTGAAACACTTCACAACTGTCTATTCCCTTAAAAGCTCTGTTGCACCTTCAATTTCCACTACAGAGATCGAAGGTGTGTTATATTTATATATATGTATATCTATATATATAAACTTAACTTTTCTCTCTTCTCATTCCTCCACATCATCATCCACCTAAGCAATGATATATATATTTTTTGCATTAAAAATAATATTTTAAATATTTATTCATTGCATATTTATTACTCATAATTAATAATATAAAAATTAAATAAAAATGAATTAAGTAAGATTACTTAAAATTTTAAATAGTTAATACAATAATAAAATTTGTTTTAGTAAATAATAAAAGTAAAATAAATGAATATTTTAAAATAGTAAAAATAGTACTGTGGATTTATTTTAGTAGTAATGTTATTATTCAAATTTTAACCAAAAAATGATTATATTCTAAAATTTAGAATGGGTTAATGAGTTGTGGAATAGAAGTAAAATTTTAATGTATGGTGGAGTAAAAAAACAATTTATGTAGTCGTATTTATAAAATTCTAAACATAAAGATAAAATTGAAGTGAAACATTTGTTTCAAAGAAACATATACTACAAAGATTTATTATGAAATTTCACTTGTAGAAAAATAAAAGATTAATTAATCACCTCAACTTAAAAGTTTTGATCTAAAACGAAGAAATTAAAAGGGTCACACTTTTTTTTGGGAAAACTATGAAAAAGAATCTTGAAAAAATAATCCATCTAAAAAAACAAAATCAATCGTCATAAAATATAGAAAAAATGATATGTAAGCCGTACAAAAAAAGTGACATGTGATTTGTATAGCATATCTCACAATGCATATTATCAACCGGAGCTACAATTCTATAACATGATAAAATATAAAATATAAAACATGCTTGAGATTTCATCAATTCTATTAAATGCTCTTAACCAAAAAAATTGGCAGAAATAACATATTTAAAGTACGCCATATTTGTTTTTGAGAAGATGAATCTAAGGTTGTATCACAAAATTAACATCTGAAAATAACATACATATAAGGGTTTTAGACAAATATGTAACTTAGATTAGTTAACATATATTCATTGTCGGGTTTAATCGTTTCACCATCTAAGCATTCTTGACTTGGTCAAAAATTCTATTATGGCAGGTAATTCACTTGTACAACTCCATTGTAGTGACATAACAATAAAAATGTTAATGAAAGTTTGTATATTTGCATTTAATGTGATATCGCTATGTTTAAATAATCTCGATAATTAGGTCAACCATCGACTTTTGATGTTAGAAATTTTAAAAAGATGTTTTCGTGGGATATGAATATGGAATAAACTCTGCTAGGGAGGTTTTTAAGTCATTTTTTTGTTACTACGTGATATATTGTTGATTTGCCAAAAAAAACATTATTGCGATACTAACAATATATGTTATATATAGATTAGTAAAATAAATATATTTGAGCTCAAGAATTTAGATTTATAGAAAATATTTTAAATTAAAATTCCACGCGTGCGCGGGTACAAATTCTAGTATATATATATACTTTAGAAAATTGCTTATAAATAATAAAAGTATGAAATTTTTAAATTTAGATATTAATAAATCAATTCAAACGATTTAATAGCATTTTACATAATATTCAGCACGTTTAAAGTTTCTTAATTTTGTTTTTTCTAATTAATTCTGCATTAGATTCGCATATAAAGTTAGATTAAGTTCTAACTTTTTCTTTTCTTTTTTCTGGTTTAACTTAGTTTTCATACTTGTCAAAAATGCCATTGTAACAAGACTTTAATTTGTCTCTACATGCTTTTAACAAATAAATAAAGAAGTAATAGGGAACCTTCATCTTCAACACCTTGGCTACAAGCCTACAAAGCCTACAATTAAACAAGTTTTGGGAATCCATCTCACATCCTAAGTGAATCCACCATAGTGTATGTACTCGTGTCATTTGCTCATCGAATCATACGAAATAGTGAAAATGAATTAAGTTACCTTTTACAAATATAACTCATTTTGGACGTAAAATTAAATAAACTAGTTACCTTTTACAAATATAAAAGCACTTATTTTTAATACAAGCTCATTAAGTTATACTGTATTTGATAAAGTCTTGAGATCCGTGACTCTTTACAAGTAAGAGCAGATGTCACTTGATTCCTCAACCATTTCAGATGATGACTCTAAAAGTCTTGACTCTTGACCTATACCTCCATTTCCAATACTATTGATTTGTCTTAAGCATAGAGAAGCCAAGAGTTTCATCTTTCCATCTAAACCTTAAGAGTTCAGAATTTAGAATTTAATCATATATGCCGAGAAAGAAATTGTTTCTCATCAATTTCATAGGAGGAGAAATGAAACATCCAAAATTGGGGTTGTTCGTTACATAAAGCTAAGCCCTTTAATCCTAAATACATCCCAATTTCTCAAAATTTCCCCATAAGAAATCCAAAAACATCCAAAAGGAATCAGCCTAGTTCAAAGGAGACAGTAAAGATTCAATTTTTTGTGTTTGGATAATTACCGTTAACACTCATGTCGGAAACATCGGCGTCGAGTGAAGAACAAACATGAAGAAATCTCCGAAACTTCAAAGGAGGAACCGAGAGAAACCCAGTAATCAGAGTTGCAGCGAAAACGATAGAAGAAGCCAAGGCCAATCAACTCAAATAAGAGCAAACTGATAAGAGCATAAACTCTGTGGTGGTGAGGAGACGAGGAGACGAGGAGATCGGTCGCCTCGGTGTTTCAATGGTCGGACAGAGGAGACGACGGTGAGGGACAAAAAATCATTCTTGTTTCGCCTTCGAGCTTTGCGAGAGAAGAAGAAAAAAAATGTTCGAAACAAAAGAAAAATAAAACTAAACTTTGTATCACATGGTGACACGTCACTGTTAGATCAGTTGAAGAACTGATCTTATTTAAGATCAAATGAACTGATCTTATGACTACTGTTCAACAAATTTTAATTTTAAAAGGCCCAAGATCACTCAACTGATCCAGCGATAAACATGGCCTAAGAAGATCAGAGCGAGAACCAAAAAAAAAAAAAAACAGAGATACTTTCAAACTCAAGAAAACATAGGTTTGTCTTCTTTGAATTTCTTACAAGTTAATGTTTTTACTTTGTTTGTCTTTTATGGGTTTAGCTTTGATCTCTTTGCTTTGCTACATATATATATATATATGCCCAAAGATCTGACCTTTGTGTCTTAAGATTCTTGAAAAGCTATGTGAAGCTTTTTTGAATTTGCAAAGGAAGCTATTTTTTTTGTTTGTCTTGTGTATTCTTGAAATTTTAGGTTAGCTTCAGCTTTTCGAATCCTGTGAGGTACAGAAGTTTAAGTTAGTATGGTTATCTAAAGACTGATTTCTTGAAAATAATTGTGGGAATATCAAGAATTTGTGTAAAATAAAGGAAAAATAAAATAAAATTAATTAGTTTCACGTAACGTTTCTAATTGTTTCTTCGTCTTCACATTTTCATAATTCTTTATAGCCCTGGGCAAAATACCCGAACCCGAAACCCGATCATCGAACCCGATCCGAAAAACCCGCCCAAACCCGTACCCGATAGAAAAAAATACCTGAATAGATCTAAGATTTATTAATTTCGGATATCCGAACCCAATCGGGTTTTACCTGAAATCCGACTAAAATCCGATTAACACCTGATGTGCAGAGAGTCGTTTTACATATCCCCTAACCCTACGATCTCTCACTAAAACAAATAAATTTGTTTTGCTTCGTTTCTCTTACCTCTCACCACCGGTTCATTTTCCAGTTACAAGGTATATAAACACTTTTTTCAGGATTTAATCCCCATTATTCAAGCTGGAAAACCTAAATACCTACTCATCTCCTCCATCTGAGACTTCACAGAGACATTCACAGGTGATTATTTTTGTTGTATCTTGTATCAATTTTTGTCTATGAGTTCTACTTTGTTTCAATTTCTATTGTATCTTGTATCAATTTCATTGGGTTTTTGGATTTGTTTGTTTGGTTGATCAATTTGCATATACAAACAAACCCAATTTCGGATTTGTTTATTCTGTAACCCAATTTCGGATTTGTTTGTTTGTTCCGGAGAATTTGGTATGTAGGGAATTAGATATGCGATGAGATCACTTAGTCTTGCTAGTTTAGTGCTTGTCTATTTCTTAGTTTAGTGCTTGTCTGATTCTTAGTTCAGTTGCTTGTTTGATTCTTAGTCTGTTTTGCTCTGTCTCTAATTTGTTTTGCTCTGTCTCTAGTTATTAGAAAAACTAAGGAGCCAAAGGTCGAGACTGTGACTCTTGGACCTACTGTTCGTGAAGGAGTTATTAGTTTTGCTCTGTTTTGGTTCTTTGCTCATGTGTTCTGCAATTGAATCATCTTGTATTAATTATTAAAAACGGAGATTGGGTTCTTCCTATTTTTGTTCTAATCACATGTTCTTCAATTGTTTGCTTTGATTGGGTTCTGTTTTAGTTTAGCTTTATGATTTATTTGAAGTTATATGTGTTCTTCTCTTTTATTAATATGCTAAGAAGTTCTGGGTTAGGTTATGTTTTAATATGATTAGGTTCTGTTTTAATATGATTAATATGATTAGGTTCTGTTTTAATATGATTAGGTTCTGTTTTAAATTGATGTATGTTAGCTTCTGTTGTTCATTTGAGCTTCTGTCCCGTAAAAATATAGAATATGAAGTAGAATGCTCAAATTCTGGCAGAAGTAGAATATGAATATCAACTTGAAAAAGGTTTGTATATCATTAGATCTTGTTATTTTTTGTTATTGTCTCTCTTATAGTTTATGTTAACTCATCCAATTCTTTTGTTTTCAGAGTTCTACATTGAAGAGTAAGGTCTTGGCTACTTGAAGCTACAAGGTGTTTTGTTGTTTTGGTTTTACAATTGGTGGCATTTCTACTAAACTGAATTCCCATAAGTTCTTGTTTTGGTTTAGTTTATTGTCTCATTTAGTACTTGGTTTGTTAAGACATGGATTTGTTTGTTTAAGAATCTTGTTATGTCGTTGTTTGAACAAGATTATGGTTTGAATTTTGAACATTGGTCTCTTTTTGTTAATGGTTATTGATTGGTTTATTGAATGAAATTGACTTTGGTTTGCTTAATTTCGGATTTTGAATGGATACCCGATCCGATCTGAACCTGATGGATGTTTATCCAAAATCCGACCCGAATATTAGAAACACCCGAATGGGTCTAGGACCCCTTAATCCGAAATACCCGAAAATCCGAAATACCCGACCCGAACCCGATTGGGTCACCCGAATGCCCAGGGCTAATTCTTTAATTTAGGTCGCTTTGGTATAATCACAAACTATAAATTTGTTAAATTTGAGACCTTTATGTTAAGATTCTTACTCATAACGTTTTCTTTCATGTTGTTGTAGCGCTGATCTGAAGTAGAAGCTTTGGTACAATTCAGAGAAATGTCGTTTCGTAGCATTGTTCGTGATGTTAGAGATAGTATAGGGAGCTTTTCGAGACGTAGTTTCGAAGCTAAAATGTCTAATGGGATTCATGAGAATAGTAAATCTCACGGTGAATCGGTTGAGACACTTAATAAAGATCTTGTTGTAAGGGTATAGAGAAGCACAACACACTGATTCACACTTGGAACGCGCCAAGCCAACGCTTCTATTCAATCTTATTAACAAAATTTATCTTTTACAAGGATACAATTTTGTCTCGGCCCTTACTCAACCTATTCTACCCAATAGGATTGAACCCGAATAAGAATGAATCTAAGCCTCTCTCTTTTCTATTTAAACACACACCTGTGTAGATCTAAGAGAATAAAATCAACCCTCTCTCTTTTCTATCTAAACTCTCACCAGAGTAGATCTAAGAGAAAGAAAAACAATTTTCTGCGCATTTAATCACCACCATGTTTAACGTCACAGAGAACTGGAACACCCCTTATAAGCCTTATCTTTGTGGCTTCGAAGTTTACAAACGTATCCATTTTCTAGAGTGCTAAAATTGGCTTGTGGCCTACTCCTAAAATATATATACACGACTTGAGAAACCCTGGAAGGCGAATATCCAAGTATCAAGGGATAAGGAAACTGCTTGCTCCTCAAGCCTATCCTTTCCTTATTTTTCGCAGAAAATATTCTTTATATCTCCAAGTAAAATCTCGTCCATATCTTCAATGCCAAGTAAGCAAACTTCCTCGACACATCATCACATCCACTCATGTCTTGCCATGTCAGCTCACACATCCACGTCAGCAACTCAGGCGTCTGTAATCTATTGCAGCTTCCTGATTGGCACAACACTCTGCTCGGCACAACGACTTGTTCTTCACAGCGAGTTGTTCCAGAATCTGCATTTACACTTGTTGTAATCAAGAACACTCGTTGGGCTAATTTGCCAGCTGAACTGCTATGAGATGTGATGAGAAAGTTGGATGAAAGAGAGAGCACGTGGCCTGCTCGTAAATAATTTGTTGCTTGTGATGGTGTCTGCAAAATGTGGAGATTAATGTGTAAAGAGATTGTGAAAAGTCCTGATTTCTCCGGCAAACTCATGTTTCATGTTTCGTTGAAACAAGTTCGAGGTTTTGTTATTCGTTACTTCGTTTGGACATTATCTTGGTTATTTTGAGGATTTTTTTATTTGTGCAGCCGGGGCTTAGGGAGGGAACCATACAATGTTTTATCAAAAGTGACAAGTCTAATATGACTTACCATCTTTACCTTTCTCTTAGTCCTGGTTAGTCATTCGTTTACTAAACCTCTTCTTCAGTAAACTCTGTTTGTCATTGGACTCAAAATGTAGTAGAAGACATGTCTTAGTTACGGTTAAATTCTATACTTATCAAGTTCTTGAAGATAACGGAAAACTCAAATTTTCTGTGTTAATTAGTTTTGTGAGTCTTGATATATATATGTACTAGTGGCTCATTTTACTAATGTTTGTACAGCCTTACTTGTTGAAAGTGGAAAGTTTCTTCTCTCGGCAAAGCGCACACGGAGAACTACATATACAGAGTATGTGATATCAATGGATGCTGACAACATTTCAAGCTCAAGTAGCACTTACATTGGAAACCTGAGGTAAGGAAAAATAATAACATTATGTTTAGTCGTTCCAAAACATGATTGAGTTCTTGATTAGTTCTTACAAACATTGTTTTACTTCATTTTCAGGTCTAACTTTCTTGGGACAAAATTCATAATATACGACACAGCGCCTGCGAACAACGGTTGCCAAATACTGTCACCACCAAACCGGAGTCGTAGGTTCAACTCCAAGAAAGTCTCTCCCAAAGTCCCCTCTGGAAATTACAACGTCGCTCAGGTTACATATGAGCTGAACCTGCTTGGAACCCGTGGACCGCGCAAGATGCATTGCACTATGCACTATATCCCCTCTCCTTGGCTCTAGAAACCGCGGCATTGTCCCTGGCCAACCTGAGGTTCTGCAACGTTCCCTTGATGAATCTTTCCGCAGCACCGGTTCCTCAAAGATACTCGACTTCTCAGGAGATTTCAGCAGCGCCCGGTTCTCAGACATTGTTGGACCGCAAGAAGAAGAAGGAAAGGAGGGACCTTTGTTGCTAAGAAACAAACCGCCAAGGTGGCACCCACAGATGCAATGCTGGTGCCTTAACTTCAGAGGGAGAGTGACAATTGCCTAGGTAAAGAACATCCAGTTGGTATCCGCTACAACGGTTCAGCCCTGTTCTGGTAGTGATGCGACTAAAACATTGACCACGAGACCATCAGCACCAGCACAGTAGCCAGGGCCATCAGATCATGAGAAGATCATACTACAGTTTGGGAAAGTGGGCAAGGACATGTTCACTATGGACTATCGCCACTACAAGAAAACATGCATTTAGAGACTATCATCTGTGACTCTTTTTTTGGTCACAAATAATCGTGACGGTTTTGTGACTACTTTATGACTAATAATTGACTACACATAAGTTTGTGACAATCTCGTTGCAAAATTACGACGAAATGTTGTGGTCTGCAAACCGTCTCATATCTGGGACTATTATAAGACTATTATCCTACTCTATTATTGTGGTCATAAAATAATCGCAAATTGAGACGGATTAAAGACGCTTTTTCTAGTCATGATTATTAGTCCCAAATTTGAAACTTATTTGCGACTTCGAGTGTTTGCACCACATCAAGTTTTTACTCATTAGATTGAGAGATCTTGGTTTGAAGTCTTTCACCATGAGGGATTGTAGAATCATATGTACATTTGTTTTACTCTCAATCTTTAAAATTGCTATGATTTTATTTGAAAATATCGTCACGAAATGCTCACACCTTGTGACTATATTGCTACTACCATTGTGACTATATTGCTACTACCATGTTAGATTGTGACTAACTTGCTTCGTTTAACTAACGCCTGAAGACTCTATTTATATATTCAACAACAGAGAATCACAAGATATGTGTTATTTGTTTTTTCCATTGATAAGAATTACTTTGGACATTGAATCACTATAAAACCAAAAAAAAAGCAAATGTTTTAGAAAAATATTTGCATCTTTACATAACATGTATATTAGTGTTACATATGATTTTTATGTAATGTTTGTGAATGTTTTGTAATTTTATTTTTACTTACCATATCAAGTTTTTACTTATTAAACTAATAGATGTTATTTAAAATTCTAATATAGGCGATTGTAAAAAGGGTCACAAAACAATCACACTTTGTGACTACTTTTCTATAGTGGTCACGTATTTGTGACTACTTTGCAACGATTGTGCAACTAACACCTGAACATGCGACTGATTTGCTACCTTTTACATACTCCTCTCAATTTTAATAGAAATTAAACAATATAGAAATTGAAAATACATTTAAGTATTACATTTCTACATATATTTGAACTACTATCTACATTGAATCTTTGTAACAAAGAAAGAATTCAATATTTTCAGTATTATAATTTTTGATTGTATCTTCTATAACATATGTTATGTATTACATGTGTTATTCATAATATGGTTGTGATATTTGTATATCTTTCAAAAAAAAATTACCATCTTTCTTTCTCTATAAAGAGAGAACTTTACTCTATAATGAGAATATGAATGGTCACAGAGTCGCTGATTTATTTTTCTTTTCCTATAAATAATCATATAGGTTTGTGACTAATAATAAAATAGTGTCACAAAGTTGTCACAATTTGTGACTATATTGCTACTCTCTTCACAATTTTGTGACTATTTTGCTATCAAATACATGCATGTCTAAATTGCGACCAACTTTGAAAATCCATATTTGATTATAGTAGTCCCATTTGCGTCTCTACGTGTGACTAGTTTGCGACTAACACCTGAAACTGTGACTGATTTACTTCTTTTTTATAACTTCTCTAGATTTTTTATAAAGAATTTTTTTCAAAATAGAATAAAAAGGTTAAATTACATATTTATACATTTCTTTAGACAATTATGTTCACTTAGACTTTATAAACAAAGAAAAAAACTCAAAATTATCATCATTAAAAGTCTATATTTGTATCATCCCTAACATATATTAAGTGTTACTTGTCTTACTCATAAAATGTTTTGGGGAGGTTGTCTAACATAGAAAAATTACTTATCATTTCTTTGTTTCATCTTTAAAAAGAGTTTTACTCTAAAATCACAATATGAATGATCATAGAGTCCTATATATATTGTTTTGGTTAAAAATAATCATATACATTTTGAGATTAATAAAATAACGTCATAAATGGGTTACAGTTTGTAACTATATTGCTACTAACGGTATATGTGACCATGTTGCCACTACTTAATATTTTGTGAATCGTAGAGATTTATAACAAAGAAGTCGCAATTTAGCGACTAATTTGTGATGATTTTGATTTTTTGGTGAAATAATAGGCGGCACTTACATTGATACTTGCGTTAAAAACAGAAATTGATACTTGCGTTCTTACATTGTTTTCTGATTACATAGATTTTACATTGTTTTTCCCTTGAGGTCTGATTATTTGAAGCATTATGATTGAAAGTGATGTATTTCAGATCTGGGAATTTGTTTTCCCGTGCTCAGCAGCTAGTTTTTACACAGCTCTAGCTCTAAGGGAAGCAATCACCACGCTGCACATAATAACGCAGAGAGATCACAACAACAACAAAATTAATTAAGGAGAAGAAAGATGTCGTGGCAAACTTACGTTGATGAGCATTTGATGTGCGATGTTGGTGATGGTCAGGGACATCACCTTACCGCTGCTGCTATCGTTGGTCATGATGGTAGCGTTTGGGCTCAGAGTGCCAACTTCCCTCAGGTATAATGTCCATTTTCAAGAGCAGCATGGTCGTGAAGCACTGGTTAGTGCTGGTTCACTTCATCTCATGTTCTTTTTTATTTTGTTTTGTTTTTACAGTGCTTCTGTTCTTTCAGCTGCATAACATTGAGCATTTAAAAAGCAAAATCGAGAGATTCCTGCTTTTGAACAGGTAATGTATATGTGACTCATTAACACTTCTATTTTTTCTTACTGTCTTTCCATTTTTTTTTAACTCATGGATGTTTTCTTCAATCCTCTTAGGACGCTCGGCGGTCTAAGTTACTACAAAATAAAAATACTCAACTACTCATGTTTGAGATTTCCATAGGTTGGACCGATGTGATGAAGGAGAGGACGAGGCAGTGCAAAGAGGTAAAGAGGCAGTTCAAATAGGTAAAGATTCATCCATGTGTTCCAAATTGTATAACTATATTTCTTCTTTTCTCAAATTTTTCTTGTTAACCACATATCAATCCCTCTCTTAGAGATGCTGAAGAGAGGCTTGCTGAGCATGGGAAATCTTCAACGGAGAATGCCACATATGACATCATGGCGAAACTTCCTCGCGACTGAACTAATTTTTATCTTGGTTGTGATCTTTTGGTTATAGGATTTGGGTTGGTTATGGAAGAATGGATGCTACATTTTTTGGGGATAATATAAATCAAAATTGACATTTTATTTTAGTTTTAATTTAATATTTTTTTTTTAGTTTTTTTTTTTAATTTTAATTTATGATGGTCGCAAATAAGTTGCTGATAATGTGACGTTTTTGCAACTACAGTAACTTAGTCCTAAATTAAACACTAGAAAATTAGTCATAATTAAGTCCCAAATTTACGACTGCAAACCCCGTTATAACTTAGTCTTAAGATGTGACTCTTTATACAAGTTGTATAGTAGTCGCTTATTTACAACGTTATTTAGGTGTCACCAAGTGGTCGCAAATTAGCGACCGTTTTGCGACCATTTTAATTTGCGACCAAAAATTAGCGACCACTAAAAACAGTCCTGGATTAATTTCAAACAGTGACTTTGTGACCATTTAGAGACTATTTCGGTAGTCCCAAATGACATGTTTTTGTGTAGTGCCCTATCCTCTCTCTTCCTTTGAAGCCTTTGCTATTTGCTTGAGCAGCTTCGACACTAAATTGGCATGTGAATAAATAAGTAGAAAGACACCAATGCTCCACAACATAAGATGGGGTTAGTTTATATATATATATATATATATATATATATATTGGAACCGTTTGGATCTATCTATACTATATCGATTATGCTAAGGCTTGTTTGGTTTTGTTTATCGGATCTGGTGTGCTAGTGAATTTGAACGTATGGTTGTTATTAATTGTTATCTTTAAAAATGAAGTTGGCGACAATGCATAGCACTAGCACCATTAGTTAATGAACTTTTAAAAACAGTTCTTATGTCAACAAACAAGCACCGTGCATGTTGAGGCAAAGAACTAAGTGTTCCTAAACGTGAATGTTATTGCGTAACAATAAAACTTTTCATAACAAAATAGTAGAAAATATAGCAAAACAATGCTAATTTATTCTCAAAACAAAAAAAAAAAAAAAACAAAAAAAAAAAATCTTTCAGAAAACTTTTTAACAAATTGAAATTATTGTATAAAAATAGTTCTGTAAAAGACAAAAACATACGTCGCCCTCCATTCAATTTAGGAACACTTAGTTCTTTTATTTGTAACCATAAACTGCAAATTAAGTGGTTTAAAAAACAAAGGTGAAAGTGAATTTACTAGAAATAGGAGAAAAGAAGAGAGACTAACGAACATTTAAACATGCTACAAATCCCTTTCTCCAATTGATTCTCATCACCACTTTCTTCCTAAGGTAGACTAATTAATATCTTGAAGCCAATTTTTCATCTATTTTCCAAACATGCCAGAGACAGAATATTCGTTTGGAAGGTCATTACTTAGTTTGCGTCGTGACCAAGCGCACCTAATGGATCCAACAGCCTTCCCCGAGCCTATGAGCATGGAGGTGGAGTTAGATTCTTTTCAAAGACAAGTAGCGGAAAAATTCATCGATCTTAATGCCTCTGCGGCTGATGATGAGATCCTCTCACTTGAATGGATAGGGAAACTTCTTGATTCTTTTCTTGGTTGCCAAGAAGATTTCCGAGTTATAATATTCAACCACAAGTCTGAGCTTCTTAAACAGCCAATGGACCGATTGATAGAAGACTACTTCGAAAGGAGTGTCAAGGCTCTTGATGTATGCAATGCCATCCGTGATGGTATCGAGCAAATCCGACAATGGAAGCAACTGATTGAAATCGTCATATCCGCTTTGGACACTAGCAAAAGACAACAACTTGGCGAAGGAGGAATCCACCGTGCAAAGAAAGCTTTGATTGATTTAGCTATCGGAATGCTAGACGAGAAAGATCACTCTTCTAACACTTTGGCCCACCGTAATCGCTCTTTCGCACGCAACAAAGACCATAATCAACACATTGGCTATTTTAGGTCACTTTCTTGGAGCGTTTCCCGGTCATGGTCGGCTGCTAGGCAGCTACAAGGCATTGGACATAACCTAGCAACGCCTCGAGCCAGCGATGTTATGGCCACTAATGGCCTAGCCCTCACGGTCTATACGATGACATCAATATTATTGTTTGTAACATGGGTTCTTGTCGCAGCCATACCTTGCCAAGACCGTGGTTTACATGTCCATTTCTATTTCCCAAGGCATTTCCAGTGGGCAGTACCAGTCATGTCCCTGCATGATAAGATCATGGATGAATCAAAGAAAAGAGACAAAAAGAAGAAGGGTTGTGGACTACTTAAAGAGATTAACCAAATCGAGAGGAGCTCAAGAATGTTAAGTGAATTGATTGATTCAGATAATTTCTCATTAACCGATGAGGAAGGGTTAGAGGTGAAGGAGAGAGTTCAAGAATTGATGCATGTGTGCGGAGCCATGAAAGATGGTTTGGATCCATTTGATAGGAAAGTGAGGGATGTCTTCCATCAGATTGTTCGTAGCCGCACTGAGGCTCTTGATTCACTTGGAAAGATTCAAAATCAAGAATAAGACATTTTCAAATATATGTTTTCATTTAAGGAGTATTTGTTTTATAAATATGAGAATCATGGCTTAATATGATTAAATCCGGGCGTTTTAGATTTAATTATGGGGTTATCATTGGGTCAAGATTTTGTTTTTTTTTTGTATAGTTGATGTTTCTCGCATGAATTTTTAAAAATAATTTAAAATTTTAACTATGGGGATAAATATATATTGGGTTATTTGATTCTGTATATGTTAAGCTTATGATGTCTATAGAAGTCGACCATTGTGGTATGTGAATGATCTGATGATCTTGATATGATTCTGTAAGGAGAATTTCTTTTCAAATATCAGTAGAAAATGAATGGTAAAGTATTACAGAATTTTGTTCTTTTTAATGTCACTCAATGAATGATAGCAACAACAAAAAAATAGACAAAAACAAAATTATAATCGTTTATGAAGATGTATTGGTTTGTCTGAAGTAGTGTCTGTATGATTAAAGAAGTGATACAGAATTGTTGATATTTTATGTGTGTGAGAAGTTTCTAGAAAGTTTGAGAAGGCAATATTGAGGGACGGTTTGAGGATGAATTGAAGAGTAAAACTACTATTTTTTTGTTTGATTAAATTGGAGTTTTACAAGAAAAAGGAAAGTAGCAAAAAGGAAAAAGTCTTTTTTTTTCTTATGGAATTTGGAAATCTTCTCCTATGGTGATTAAAAAGTCTTGATGGGTATATAAGGAGGTGTTGGGCACATCCTAGAGAAGCAAGAGAGCTGAGAGATGAAAATAAAAACCCTAGAGAGCTTTCTCATTGTGTGCGGCTTAGTTTCGCGGTTTGGTGCTTGTGTTGTTCAAGCTTCTTTGTTCGTCGGTGTGACGTGTGTGTGAAAGTTGCTCAAGAGTGTTGAAGATCTGAAGTCTAGCCTCAAGGGGAGTTTAGCCCAAGGTACAGTTATCGTGGAGGTGATGATGATACTCCGGTTGAGACTTCGTGAAGTCAAAAGAGGAAAAAGCATAGAGATGGAGGTGAGTGAAGAGTTGAGTTATGGTTGGTGGGTGGAAGGAAAAAGAGAGATGAGAGATTGTCTTAAAGAGAGGAGAGTTTCGTAGATAGGAGTGGTAGTGGGATGATGGGACAGAAAGTGAGATTTTTGTGTTTGGTGAGAGGGAGCAAGAGAGATGGGAGGTGAGGTGACGAGAGGGATGAAAATTCACGTGGGGGGGGGGAGAGAGCAAGTGGATTGATCATTTCTGTTTTTTTTTTTACTCTGCTTTTCCTCCTTTTCCCGACTGCACTTCTGTAAAACCCATCAAACTCGGTCTAACTCGGAACTCACTCTTCTGACTGCTACTTTCTTTTCTAGTTCCCATACTTCATTCTGTAGATTCTTGAACATCAGAAAACCAAAAAAAAAAATTAAAAACAACAACGATCCTAAAAAAAAATTTACAATGATACCTTTGGGACTTCCTCCCAAGTAAGCTTGTTTAAAGTCCTTAGCTTGACTTTTCAGCTTCTTATGCTTTTTGGGGTTCATAGAGGGGCACAGAAGACCTCTTTGGTCGGACTTGATCATAATATTTCTTGACTCTCTGACCATTTACAATGAATTTGCTACCATCCTTGTTCAGAAGAGTGATGGCTCCGAATGGCAGAACTTCTT
Source organism: Camelina hispida (assembly GCA_023657505.1). Taxonomy (NCBI): domain Eukaryota; kingdom Viridiplantae; phylum Streptophyta; class Magnoliopsida; order Brassicales; family Brassicaceae; genus Camelina; species Camelina hispida. The sequence goes on along the minus strand of CP094631.1, from coordinate 27,352,815 downwards.
TAACTTCAAAAGGTCAGGACCACCTAGACTTAAGCTTTCCAGGAAATAACTTAAGTTTGGAGTTGAAAAGCAAAACCTGATCTCCAGCCTTGAGCTCCTTGACAACAATTTTCTTATCATGAAAATTCTTGGTTCTTTCTTTGTAAATCTTTGAGCTCTCATAGGCATTAAGTTTGATTTCTTCCAACTCATGTAGATCAAGAGTCCTCTTAGCCTGAGTTGTATCAATATCCAAGTTCAGCAACTTGATATCCCAAAGCGTCTTGTACTCAACCTCCACAGGGAGATGACATGCCTTACCATAGACCAACTGAAATGGTGTTCTACCTATTGGCGTCTTGAACGCTGTTCTGTATGTCTAGAGAGTCTCGTCCAACTTGACAGACCAGTTTTTCTTCGAAACTCCAACAATCCTTGAAAGAATACTCTTGATTTGTTTGTTCGAAACTTCAACCTGTCCGCTGGTCTGAGGGTGATATGCAGTAGACACCTTGTGCTTGACGCCATACTTTCTAAGCATACTTTCGAACACTTTGTTGATGAAATGAGTTCCACCATCACTGATCACTGCTCTAGGTATCCCATACCTTGAAAATATTATGCTCTTGAACAGTTTCAGAACGACCTTGTGGTCATTGGTAGGAATGGCAATGGCTTCGACCCACTTAGAAACGTAATCAACTGCCACCATAATATAGACATTACCATTTGATGGAGGGTTGAAAGGTCCCATGAAGTCTATACCCCAAACTTCAAATATCTCTACTTCCAGGATCAGGTTCTGGGGCATCTCGTTCCTCCTTGTGATGTTGCCCATCCTCTGACAAGCATCACACTTGGTGATGAAACTGTGAGCGTCTTTGAACAAGGTTGGACACCAGAGACCTGCTTGAGAACCTTCTGAGCTGTCTTGAATGTGGTGAAGTGACCTCCATATGTGGATCCGTGACAGTGCTGAAGCACTCCCTGCACTTCCCCTTCTGCTATGCATTTTCTGAACAGACCGTTAGAACCTCTTTTGTACATATAGGGTTCATCCCCGAAGTAGTGGTTGACCTCTCTGGAAAACTTTTTCTTCCTGTATGGATCCATGTCATCAGGAACTTCTCCACAAACCTTGTAATTCACAAAATCAGCATACCATGGTGCAGTGTCTGAAGTGATCACCATACAATTGAGTCTGAGGTTTTCACCCTTTGTATCATGCATCTGCTCACAAAACTGGGTGACCAGAAGTTGTTCCTCAGGCATCAAATCATATATTAGAACAGCATCCTCAATCTTCATTCTAGATAAATGATCTACAACTTCGTTTTCTATGCCTTTCTTGTCAACTATCTCCATGTGAAACTACTGAAGTAGCAAAATCCATCTCAACAGTCTTGGCTTGGTATCCTTCTTCGAATAGATGTGTCTCAGAGCAGCATGGTCAGTATACACAATGACCTTTGAACCCACAAGATAACTCCTGAATTTTTTGAATGCAAACACAACTACTAGAAGTTCCTTCTCTGTGGTTGCATACCTTCCTTGAGTCTCGTCCAAAGTGCGACTTGCGTAGTATATGACATGAAGCTTCTTGTCAATTCGCTTTCCCAGAACTGCTCCAACTGCGAAGTCTGAAGCATCACACATAATCTCAAATGGGTGATCCCAATTCGAAGCTTGAACTATGGGTGCCAAAACCAAGGAATCCTTGATCTTGCTGAAAGCTTCCAGACATGCTGCATATAATTCTAACTCAACCTCCTTGCACAACAACCTTGTTAATGGTCTCGCAATTTTCGAGAAGTCTTTGATGAATCTTCTGTAGAACCCAACATGTCCCAGAAAGCTTCTGATGTCCTTCACTGTCTTAGGTGGTTAAAGCTGATCCATGACCTCAATCTTATCTTTGTCAACCTCAATTCCTTTCTCAGAAATCGTGTGTCCTAGAACGATCCATTCTTCAACCATGAAGTGGCACTTTTCCCAGTTCATGACCAAGTTCATCTCCTCACATCTCGTCATTACCCTACACATATTTAACAAACAGGAGGAGAAAGTGGAACCTTATAAATGGAAGTCATCCATAAACACTTCCACTGACTCCTCAATCAAATCCGAGAAAATTGATGCACCTTTAAAAGGTGGTAGGAGCATTGCATAAACCAAATGGCATGCGCCTGTAGGCAAAAGTGCCATAAGGACAAGTAAAGGTTGTCTTTTCCTGATCATTTGGGTGGATAGAGATTTGGAAGAATCCACTATACCTATCAAGGAAAAAATAGTAGGGATGACTAGCTAGTCTCTCCAGCATTCAACTTCCTATAATCAGTGCACATCCTATGTCATGTGATGGTCCTAGTTGGGATTAGCTCATTCTTTTTGTTTTTGATTACAATTATTCCTCTCTTCTTAGGTACACAGTGCACTGGAGATACCCAAGTACTATTAGAGATAGAATAGATAACTCCAGCATCAAGCAGTTTTAGGATTTCTTTCTTTACTACCTCTTTCAGATTAGGGTTCAATCTTCATTGGGGTTCAATACTAGCATAAGATTCATTTTCAAGATTGATTCTATGCATGCAAAGGCTAGGCGAAATACCATTGATATCATCTAATGAATACCCTATAGTCTTTCTATACTTCTTAAGCTCAGTTACTAGCAACCCCAGTTTATCATCACTCAACCTAGCATTCACTATGACAGGATAAGTGGAATTGGTTCCTATAAAAATGTACTTGAGTCCGGAAGGAAAAGTTTTAAGTTCTACCTTTGGAGCTTTCAGTTCCGACCAGTCGTCAGCATGGGAGTCTGGAACGATCACGGTTGAGTGGAAAGGGTGCGGCTCGAGCTGGGTGTCGACGCCAATTGAGTCGGATGCTGGTGACTCGAGTCGGGTCTTGACGTTGGTCGAGTGGGGGATCTCATGTTTTGAAATCTCTGCCTCAACTGCAAATACCTCCTCTGTGTCAGATAGCTTCTCGAACTCCTCTGGTCCATCCGTTTCTCTATGGGAGTCTAGGAGATTCTTGTAACAGGTGGTCTCCTCATGCAGAAACCCTTCTTTCCCATCCTTGGTTAAAACGGTCTTGAGATGATCCTCCTCAGCTAATTCCTCCAACAACTAATCAGCCAACTGATCCATCTCTTCAATGTAGAAGATTTGTCCTCCTATTGTGGGCTTATTCAAAGTATCCTTGATGTCAAACTTCATAGTGAAGTCATCGCCCAGATTAAGATCAATCTTGCCATTTCTGACATCAATGATGGCTCCAGCAGTCGCCAGGAATGGTCTTCCTAATATTAGAGGATCTTTTGGTTCTTCATCCATCTCCAGAACCACGAAGTCGGTTGGCACTTCCACGTCTCTAATCCTGACAGCTAGGTCTTCAAAAATACCATGTGGAAATCTCACTGATCTATCTGCAAGTACGAGGAAGATGTAGCAACCCTTAAACCTTGTGAAACCCAACCTCTTAGCAATAGAGGGTGGCATCAGATTAACTGAAGCGCCAAGATCACATAGACACCTATCAAAAGACATAGGTCCAAGGGAGCAAGGTAGAGTGAATGATCCAGGATTTTTGAGCTTCTTGGGTACAATCTTCTTCTGGATGATTGCACTGCACTCAAGACTTAGTACCACAATGCCTTGAACTTCTTTTGATCTCTCCATCACTAAGTCCTTGAAGAATTTATGGTAGTGAGAAACAAGTGAGAATGCATCCAGCAATGGCATTCTCAACTGAATCTCCTTGACTTGTTTTTCGAACAGAGCTTTATACTTCTCAGTAAGCTGCTTCTTAAACCTCACTGGAAATGGTAGAGGAGGCTTGTACGAGGGAAGGATGAACCTCGCAGGTCTGTCGTCAGAAACAGCAGGTTCCTTAACAGCTTCAGGTTCAGATTGCTTCACTGGTTCAACTGGGTTCTTGATTGCGTCGACTAGATCCTTCAAATGAGCTTCATCTTGAACAAAATTCTCCCCATCTAATTCCTCACTGTCCTCACTGACGTCTGGAACTCCCTACCTGGGAGGCAATGTTTTCCCACTTCGAGTTTAGAGCTTCAAACTTTACGTTCAGATCATTGTAAGAACATTCCATCCGCTGACTGAGTTCAGTAAACTTCTTAGCAGTATCCATAGAACCGTTATCTTAACCCTGAAGATGTTGTTGCATCATTTGCTTCATTTCTTGATCTGGAGCTGGAGTAGACTGAACTGGGTTAAGGCGGAATCCTGGCAGTGGTCCTGAGGGAGCCTGATAACCCTGATGGAACTGTTGCTTAGGAGCGAATCCCTAATTGTAAGGCACAAAGGGTTTTTGTTGACCTTGCTGTTGTTGTTGAGGCGGATACACCTGATCTTGTGGATTAGCAACGTTGTTACTTCGGTAAGACAAATTGGGGTTTGCCTTGTATTGGTTGTAACCTTTGTTGTATCCACCCTGATTCAAGACATAGTTGATCTCCTCAGACTGCTCGCCCTCCTCATCTAGAACTTGGAAAGGGTTATCCTCAGATACGAAGTGGACACTCTTCTGCTGGCTTAGCAAAATACGGACAAGCTTCTCATTGACATTCTTGAGGTCCTTCTTGTACTTCTCCTCAGACCCAGCATCGCCTCTAACTGTGCGGTCATAGTCTTCATTGTAGTTGCCTTCAGACTAGACGAGATTCTCAACCAGTTGCCATCCTTCGTCAACGTTTTTGTTCAGGAAATTACCGTTAGAAGCAGTGTCAAGCAGCATGCAGATTTTTGGGAGAACACCACGGTATAGAGTGCTCAACAGTGACTCGTTGCTGAAACCATGGTGTGGACACTGGCTCTGGTAACCCTTAAAACGCTTCTAGGCTTCACAGAATGATTTTGAGCTCTCCTGAGTAAAACCAAAAATGTCATTCCTGAGACGTGTTGTTCTGGCATTGGAGAAGAACTTGGCCAAGAAGGCTTTCTTGCAGTCGTCCTAGGTGGTGATGGTTCCCTTGGGAATGTTTTTCTCCCATTGATGAGCTTTATCTCCCAGGGAGAATGGGAAGAGTCGCAACTTGAAACCATCCTCACTCACTCCGTTGATCTTGGTGAGACTGCACAGACGGTCGAACTCGTCTAGGTGGTCGAGTGGATCCTCCATAGGAAACCCGTGAAACTTGTTCCCTTGGATCATGGTGATCAGACCACTTTTGATTTCGAAGTTATTGTTCTACACGGTGGGAGGGACGATTCCAGTATGCTGAGTATGAGTTTTCGGTGCATCCTCAGCACCAATGTTTTGTGGTCTCGGAGTTGGTCCAATAGGTTGTTCCATGTTCCATAGTGACTGCTTCGGGATGATCAGTGAGATGACGAGCTTGTCGTGGTCTTTGTAACCGATTGATGTCGTCAATAGCAGGAAGGAGATTCTGATGCCCTGTCGATCTGGTGTGCATGCAAGGTTGCAATCAACAGGTACCTGATATGCAAAACAAACAAGTAGTCAACCAAAACAAGTTAGTACTCAGAATAATTGTGTAACAGAACTTAATCTTGCAAAACTTGAAATCGTAAATGTAGCAAAATGAATCCCAAATGGCAACGGTGCCAAATTGATACTAGGTTTTTTGTGTGTCCTAGCAGGTTCAATTAACTTTATGTGTTGTAGTACTTAAGGTGTCAATCCAAATGGGATGTTGCTAGCAATCAAGATGCAATCAAGAAATCACAAGTCAAGCCAATTCAAAGAGTGGTTTTATCTCTAACAATCCTAGAATGACCAGAATGCAAAACAGAAATAAGTTACAGAACTAGAAACGAGAATGCATGACAAGAAGCAAAAATGAATGAAAACATAAACGAGTCTAAGCATCAACTAAACAGTAAGAAGCGAAACAGTCTCAGGAATGCAATACAAATCAGAAAGATAGAAGTCCTAAGGATGGGAGTAATGTCGGTTGAGTATATTAGTCTACAGAGTGTTTAACATGCCACAAGCATACTATCTCTAAACAATGAACATAACAACTTAGCTAATCCAATCTCTTGACAAAAGCTATTCAGACTCAACCACTTTCAAAACCTAGCTCTCGCTAGAGAAACATGATCAAGCAGACATGACAAACAAGTTCATTCACGTCAACAAACATCCTAGACAACTAATTTCTTAGGCTAGGAATGTAAGTCTCTAGCACTAGTTGGTCAGACATTTCATCAAACACCTTTTGGGTGTGGAAATGTCTAATACCTAGTTCCAATTGATCAGAGAGAAACTAGTATTTCTAACTCTAGTCCAGAAGGGAATCATACAAATCAAAGTTTAAACACCCTACATCCTAAAATCCTCCACCTAATCTATCCCATCCTCAAGAACTCTAACACTACTCGGATCTAGAGATCATCATCAACGATACAAACTCTGAAAATATTGAATCAAGCATCATTAGATAGATAAAAATAAGATGAACAACTTTGTAGAAGGAATCAAATGCAGAAACTGAATAAACTCGAAGATATCGGATTACAAGGTCTCAAAACATTTTGGTGGCTAGGTAAAACCTTAAGAAAAATAACAAAACGAGATAAAAGATGTTTTGGGCGAAGACTTAACAAAATGTATATATAGTCCAACATGGAAAGCCCTAAAACATAAAATGACAAGGTAAAGAGTCGGTTTGGGAATCTCTTGAAGCGTGTGAGACGGAGCATCTTCCTTCCTGACATGTGCGATCGAGTCAGGGCGCATCGAGTGGAATGCAATCTCAACGTGGCTCGACCCAGGTGGCTCGAATGATGCGCAGGGAGACTGGCTCAACTGGTGGCTCGACTGGTGCGTTTGCGACGTCTCCTAGATACCTGAAATAACTCCAATATGCAAGATGTATGCAAGACCAATGCAAAGACTACCTAGATAAGCATATTATGCAAAAGAGACCGAACACAATGCAAAAAAAATGAGTTAAGAGAACAAAATGAATAACAAATGCAATATACATATCACTATGCTATCAAAAAGATTTGCTAAATATCTGAAGCGTAAGGGTGAAGAGAAGAAAAGTAGAATGGGTGAAGAGATGAGGACTTCATCAAAGAATGTTCAATGTTTTGAAAGCAAAGGATATGGTCATGTACGATATGATTGTGCCAATCTACAAAAGCAAAAGAAGAAGGCTATGAATGTTGTTACTAGTGATTCTGAAACTGATTCAGATGAAGAAGAAGATATGAAGTATTTTGTGGCGTTTACAACTTTTGAAGATAGTTCTGAATCATCGTTTGCATCAGTGACTGCAACTGCTTTTGAACCTGCAGCAAAACTTGCAATTGCATCTGAACATGAATCTGAAAGTGATAGTGATTCAGAGAGTATGGATTATGAAGATCTTGGTAAGAAGTATGAGATGTTGTATTAATATTGGCTTAAAGTAATTGAGGATAATTCAGTTTTGATTAAGGAAAAGCTCGAGTTAGAGGCTAAAGTCGTTAAAGTAGAGAAATATGCAACAGAAAAGGAAGAAGAATCATCACAAGCTAAAGTACAACTTCAAGAAACTCAAATTTTTTTGAGGATGCTTAATAATGGTACAAAGAAGTTGGATCATATTCTAAATATTGGCAAGACAGATAAGTGTGACCTTGGATATGAAGGAAAAGTTTCAAAATCAGATCCGGTGTTTGTTTCAAGTGGAAAAATCACGTCTGCATCAGGAACTATATAAGAGACTGCTTCAAAGATTTCTTCAGAGACTGTATTTGTGCAAGAGCTTAGTAAAAGGATTTTTGTAATGTTGAGTGTACCTAGACAAGTTTTTCAACCTATTTTCCATCATTGTGGTGTTATTGGGCATATTAGGCCAAGATGTTTTAGATTTTTGAGAGAGAGGAGCCGCATGGAGAATGCTTATGATGTAAGGTTTCAAGGTCCTACATGTTATCATTGTGGAGTTCAAGGACATATTAACATGAATTGTTTCAGGTTAATTCAAGACGTTAACCATGGAGGTCTTAGACGCAACAAAATTTGGGTTAGTAAAGATGAGTTCAATGGAGGTGGTATACTAGGCTATCAACCGCGTATTGCAAAGCCAGGAGAATTCTCCAATTAGTTTTTGACCATGTTGTGACTCATTCAGGGGGAGAATGAAGATGTTTCTGGTGATGGTGTTTAGATGTTTGAACTGATAAGTTCACAAGCATAGTCAAAAAGGGGGAGAATGAAGATGTATTGGTTTGTCTGAAGTAGTGTGTGTGATTAAAGAAGTGATATAGGATTGTTGGTGTTTTATGTATGTGAGAAGTTTCTAGAAGGTTTGAGAAGAAAATATTTAAGGACGGTTTCAGAATAAATTGAAGAGGAAAACTACTATTTCTTTAATTGATTAAATTGGAGTTTTACAATAAAAAGGAAAATACCAAAAAAAATAGTATTTTTTTTATGGAATTTGGAAATCTTTTCCTATGGTGATTAGGAAGTCTTGATGGGTATATAAGGAAGTGTTGGGCACGTCCTAGAGAAGCAAGAGAGCTGAGAGATAAAGATAAAAACCCTAGAGAGCTTTCTCATTGTGTGCGGATTATTTTCGCGGTTTGGTGCTTGTGTTGTTCAAGCTTCTTTGTTCGTCGGTGTGACATGTGTGTGAAGGTTGCTCACGAGTGTTGAAAATCTGAAGTCTACGCTCAGGCGGAGTTTAGCCCAAGGTTAGGTTATCTTGGTTTGAATCTAGGCTCGGTGTGAGTTTAATTAAGGGTAGAGATTTATCCTTAAGATTTCATGTTATAGAACAGAGCGGTGAATTAAGAGGGTTGTGCTTGATTTACGCGTTTGTGAATATGTTGTATTTGCTTTCTTGTTCTAGTGGAATCCAAATCTGGAAGTAGTCCCGGGTAGTAGGAAAAACCGAACCTCGTTAACAAAGCTCTTGTGTTATTTATTTTCTGCAGTTTATTATTGCCTCATCCGCATTTACAGTTTAAAGAGTCGCTGCAACTGTGAAAGGAATCATTGTTACTGTTGAGATGACTATTGTCGCTTGAAATTCCAACGACTCTGCTTTCTCCCCAGCGACACTTTTCTCTCACTCGAGCAACTCGTCTGTCATCATCGTTTTACTTATGTTGTTGTCGTTTTGCTTTGTTGATTGTCGTTGTCATCGTCGTTTAAATCTGTCAGAGACAGCCACCGACGACAATAAAAAGAACAGACCTATAGAATAATCTTGACAAACATGATCAAAACAATATAACAATGCTTTAAAGAAAGATTAAGAGAAAACTAGAGTATCAAATCCAAATAAGCATTAGCTTTCTCCATCTCTTCATATGCCTTCTTACAGATATTATGTTATGGATCTCCATTAATGTTCTTCAATCTTGAATATAATTGATTTCCCTTCTTCTGGATAATTCACAATTATCATGAAGGATTTAAATGATTCTTTTTTATCATATAAAATTGTATTAATCCTCAATTGTAAATTATTTTCTAGATAAAAATGTATATTAAATTATACAAGTAACTAATATATCAAACATACTACTAAGCATATAGGTTTAACTTTAATGATGAATCCCTTATCATAATTAAATACTTTTCTCTTTCAATCATCTATTTAAATAGTATTCCAAAGAAAAAAATTAACTGAAGGGCGGTTGTTAAGGTTCTTTCTTTCTGAATATGTCAGAAGGAAATTACATAGGATTAACTAGAGGGTCGTCACTAAAAATTTTGCGCTTCTAAATTTGTCAAAAATCTATTGATTCTCTATTTCACCATTTTGTAAAATAAAAAAAAAAATGGTCCTGAAAGAATATTATCACTCAGTCCCGACCCTTGTGTAACGCCCCGACCGTCATCTCCTAGTGAGCTCCATGTCCACTCCCGGTTCATAGACCACCACTAAGAAAGATGGATGCATAGACTGGGAGTGTAAGTGGAATCCACGGAGAGATAGCGGTTGGGACATTACACCTTGACTCAAATATAAATTCCCGTTTTTATTTTCTTTTTATTTGTTTTTTTGGCAAATTATTATATAGACTTAGATTTTTTATTTTTATTATTATTTTGCTTATTTTTGGCAAATTTGTGATATCATTATGCCTCAATTTTTGATTTGGTATTGGGCCACAAAAATTACAAGACCGAGCTTGTCACCACTAAACCTAAAACAGAACAACTTACCTTTAATTCAATCAACGACGGAGCTATGAAAACCTTTGATACTGTCGGTTTTTTCTTAGTCTCTCTCCTTATGATTATTAGGTACTAGATTTATAACCCGTGCGTTACACGAGACTATATTTTCTTGTTATTAATACGAACCGTTGAATATAATTATAATTATCCAATATTAAAAATAAAAATCTATATAAATGTATAAATTTATTTGATTAATATAATTTATCTATTTCTTTTAATAATTTTCACAATTAATTCTTTCTTTATTTGTGGTATATACTCGTCATCTCTTACAACTATTCTCTTTTCATATTTTTTTGTCTCACTTATAATATATTGATTATGTTGGCTATGAATTAGGTCTTGTCGATTCAATGTTGAAAAAAAAAATTGATTATGAAAACATATCATAACTATTTTTCATCTTTTTTTTCATCTTCTAATACTTTCTCTTTGTCAAGCATTGGGCCACAACGGACCGGCCCATTAGTCAAATTCTACATTCGTAGGGAGCGGAACACGATCCCAGGTGTGATGGTGCCTTCTACAATTGGACTTACCATTGGCCACTGCACTAAGGTTACTTCACATTCTAATACTTTTTTTTTATCAGTTGAGTGATCATTACTTACTAATTTAGACATAAAGAAATCCTAGAGAATATACTCACCCTTTATCGTGAAGTTTCTTTGACAGTGTTGTACTACAGTTTGTAACATCCGCGAACCGAAATCCCGGTTAAGAATTGCATCGGTCGATACACAATGTGCATCGGTCGATGCAAGGTTGGTTTTCTACGGACGAGTTAAGTTAAACGCTGCGTTTTGGGTTAAGAAACCCTTACGTCGAGTTTTGTCTCATTCGACTTGTTTTGGCCGTTTTTGAAAAATAGAAAGAGAGAAAGAGTTTTGTGAGAGTTCTTGAGCGTTTTCGGAGATTCTTGGAGGTTTGTGGCGTTTTCTAGTGAGATCTGAGGCTTAGAACATTGTAGGAGCTTGCTAGGAGTGTTTCTTGCTTGTATGAGGTTCAGAATCGTCTTGGCAAAGGTAAGTGCATGACCATGGCTTATCTAAGCTGGAGATCTCTCTAATTTTCTTGTTATGTGTTGTTAGGCTTGTTAGATGGTTATTTGGGACGTTAGGAAGCTTTCTTGTGGCTTGGGATCAAGTTTTGTGGTTGTAGGAACGAAGATCCGGTGAGAGGCTTCGGGGGAAGACGATGCTCGGCATTGCATCGGTCGATGCATATCTTGTGTCGGTCGGTCGATGCATATCTTGTGTCGGTCGGTCGACGCAAGTGCGAGGACAGCGCGTAAAACCTAGGGTTTTCGTGTTATGTCGAGCTTACGTCAGTCGATGCAAGTTAACCTTGTATCGGTCAATGCATATCTTGTGTCGGTCGACGCAACCCCCAACTGGTGTCGGTCGATGCATACTTGGTGTCAGTCGATGCAGAGTCCTTGTTTGTTATTGTTGATTGTTGATTGTTGATTGATGGTTAGAGATGTCTCTATTGCTTGTGTGTATAGCCCAGTAGATGGGAGGATTGCCTTACTGAGTGTTTATAAAATACTCATGCATTGCAATTTGTGTTTGTGGTGCAGGTAAAGACAAAGTGTGATCGTGGAATCAAGGCAATGAAGAGGAGGATGTTCTAGGGACTCGATTGGTTGTTGTCTGGCATTGCTAGGTTGCTAGAGTTGAGTCTTTAGAAACATTGCTAGGTTGTTGGTTCTATGTTTCTTGTTGTTTGGTATTTGGATATTGTTTATGTTATAATATTGGATTATTATTAGATTATTATTGGATTATTATTGGATATTGGTATTGTTATTCCGCTGTTGATTGTGGATAGGTGGCTAGTGGGTATGGGACCACTAGTTGTATTTTATTTATTTTATTATATTTATATTTTTATTATATATTATTTATTATTTTAAAAAAAAAAGGTCGGTCCTTTCAGTTTGGTATCAGAGCCCTTACGGTTCTACGTTTGGGTTCACTAGGCTTTGTGCTGTAGATGTTTGGGATTTGCATGCTTTGATTGATTATGTGAATTAGTCAATTGCGTGTGGCATGGAGTCCTAGAACATCTTCTTCGAGCCTACTGTGTGATTCCACGGTGAGTTTATGTTTCTGTGTTATAATAGAAATTGTTTGCTTAGTCTTCTGTTCATGGTAGTGCAGATGGCTAGAGATGGTGCTGTTGCTGGCCGTGGTCGTGGTCGTGGATGCGGATGTGGTTGTGGATGCGGACGTGGTCGTAGTAGGGGCAGAGTCTCAGAGGTTAGTGAGACTGTAGATCAGAGTGTGACAGCTGAGGGTGTTGGCGAGTCCCAGGAGGATTCCATGAGTGTGACCGGAGGGGGCGTGTTGATGCTCCAGTGGCCGGTGGTGCTTGGGTTCCGGGTGTGGGAGTCCCATCGGGTGGAGTTCCTATTGCTGATTTTGCGGCTATGCTAGCACAGTTGTTGGAGCGGTCGCCACCAGTGGTACCGGCTCAGGCTCAGGTAGTGCCACCAGTGGTGGCGGAGGAGCGGCAGCCAGTGGCTGTGGATGTAGGAGCTCATGGACATTATTTGTCCATGCTCAAGGAGGTGAAGGGTCTCTTCACTGAGAGGTTTTCAGGTGGTAAAGACCCTACTGCTGTGGAGGACGAGTGTGGAACATAACTTTCATACTCTGAGATGTCCTGAGGAGTTTTGGGTGGACATAGGGGTCCATCATCTGCTTGGTGATGCTCAGGTGAGGTGGAGATCAGTGGCTGCTAGGAGAGTGCAGAGGGAGATGACTTGGGCTGACTTCGTCTTGGAGTTCAACCGCAAGTATTTTCCTAAGGAGGCATTGGACCGGTTGGAGGTGCAGTTCTTTCAGTTGTCTCAGGTGATGCGGTTAGTGCGGGAGCTAGACTTAGAGTTCAGTCGGCTTCTATGTTATGGGGGTCGGGCTATGGAGCCGAAGGAGGCCCAGATCAGGAGGTTTATGAGGGCTCTTCATGATGACTTGAGGGTCCATTGTAGAGGACGTAGCTGGTTGAGACTGCAGCAGAGATTGAGGAGGATATCCAGGCACAGTCAGTGGCGGTTAGTCCAGCTGTTCAGCCTAGTAAGGCTCAAAATAATGGAGGTTCTAGCAGGGGCGGCAAACCTGTGCAGGGAACCAAGAGGAGGTGGGAAGCTACGCAAATGCAGAGTGGCGCGGGTTGCTTTAAGTGTGGGAGAAAGGATCACAAGTTTGCTAGTTGTCCCAAGAGGAGTGTTCCGACGGCAGGGGTTCGTGTATGGTATCATTGCAGGGAGCCAGGGCACATCAGTCCCTTGTGTCCCAAGTTGCAGCCGACAGTAGTGGCAGCGTTGCAGCAGGTGCAGCCTGGAGGTCAGCAGGTGGCTCGAATTGAGCAGGCGCCATGGGTTTACACGACTGCAGAGACTGGTGGAACCAGTGCTGGGGTGATCATAGGTATAATTTCTGGTACTTAAGCTTTGCGAATTTTAGTAGGTTCAGATTTTATGTTTTTCCTGTGATAAAGTGTTAGGTTCTCAACACATGAGGTTTGTGTAGGGACCTTGTTGGTGGGCGGGTTTAAGTCCCACGTTATGTTTGATTCTGGAGCTTCTCATAGCTTCATTACTCCGGAGTGTGCAGAGAGTGCAGGAATCAGAGGGGATTCCGGGTAGCGTGCCGGATTTGTCAGAATTGCGGGAGGCAAGTTTCTGAGGGTTATTGGACGAGCTATAGGAGTTGATATTCATATCGCAGGGGAGTCGTGGCCAGCGGATTTACTTATCAGTCAAGTGGAGTTGTATGATGTTATTCTCGGGATGGATTGGTTGCATCGGCATATGGTGCATTTGGATTGCCATCGTGGTAAAGTGGAGTTCGAGCGTCCAGGAGGGAAGTTGGTTTTTCAGGGTATTAGACCGACTTTGGGAAGTCTCGTGATCTCAGCCATTCACGCTGAGAAGATGATCGAGAAGGGCCGTGAGGCTTATCTGGTTACTATATCTATGCCAGAGTCAGTTGGGAAGTCTACGGTTAGCGGTATTCCGGTAGTGGAGGAGTTTGAGGATGTGTTTCAGTCATTGAAGGGATTACCACCATCTCGGTCCGATCCTTTTACTATTGAACTGCAACCGGGGACAACACCATTATACAAGGCTCCATACAGAATGGCTCCAACAGAGATGGCAGAGCTGAAGAAACAGCTAGAGAATTTGTTGAGTAATGTATTCATCCGTCCTAGTGTATCACCGTGGAGAGCGCCGGTATTGTTTGTGAAGAAGAAGGATGGGAGTTTTTGGTTATGTATTGATTATCGGAGTTTGAACCGGGTCACTGTGAAGAACAAGTACCCTCTTCCTAGGATCAATGAGTTGTTGGATTAGTTGAGGGGGGCTACTTGGTTCTCCAAGGTAGATCTAGCGTCGGGTTATCATCAGATACCGATAGATGAGGCAGATGTGAGGAAGACGGCTTTCAGGACGAGGTATGGGCATTATGAGTTTGTGGTGATGCCTTTCGGGTTGACTAACGCGCCAGCAGCGTTTATGAGATTGATGAACAGCGTGTTTCAGTAGTTTCTGGACTTGTCTGTCATCATTTTCATCGACGATATCCTGGTATATTCTAAAAGTCCTGAGGAGCATGTAGTGCATTTGAGGGCAGTTCTGGAGAAGCTGCGGGAGCATAAGTTGTTTGCTAAGTTGAGCAAGTGCAGTTTTTGGCAGCGTGAAATGTGTTTTCTCGGTCACACTGTTTCTGCAAAGGGGATTTTTGTAGATCCGGAGAAGATTCAGGCTATCAGGGATTGGCCTAGACCGCAGAATCCCACATAGATCAAGAGTTTTCTTGGTTTGGCAGGTTACTGGAGGAGGTTTATGTAGGGTTTTGCAAGTAGAGCACGCCTTATGACTAAGTTGATAGGGAAGAATGTCCCTTTTGTGTGGTCACAGGAGTGTGAGGAGGGCTTTGAAAGCCTTAAGGTGAGGTTGACTACTACGCCATTGGCGTTGCCTGAGCAGGGAGAACCCTATGTGGTTTTTTCTGATGCATCTACAGTTGGTTTGGGGTGTGTGATGATGCAGCATGGGAAGGTGATTGCCTATGCTTCGCGGCAGTTGCAGAAGCATGAGGGCAACTATCCTACTCATGATTTGGAGATGGCTGCTGTAGTTTTTGCCCTGAAGATTTAGAGATCTTATCTTTATGGTGCGAAGGTCCAGGTGTTTAAAGATCATAAGAGCCTAAAGTACATATTCACTCAGCCTGAGCTGAATTTGAGAGAGAGGCGGTGGATGGAGCTTGTGGCAGATTATGATTTGGAGATAGCTGATCACCCTGGTAAGGCTAACACGGTTGCAGATGCTAAGAGTCGGAAGAGGGTAGCTTCGGCTCAGGAGTAGGAGATGGAGTCTCTGGTAGGAGAG
The DNA here is from genome assembly GCA_023657505.1 of Camelina hispida. Lineage (NCBI taxonomy): Eukaryota > Viridiplantae > Streptophyta > Magnoliopsida > Brassicales > Brassicaceae > Camelina > Camelina hispida. The sequence goes on along the minus strand of CP094631.1, from coordinate 27,337,250 downwards.
ATTAGTGCTTTGACTTTTGATGCTATTTGCGTTATTGTGGACCGGTTGACTAAGTCAGCACATTTTATGGCCATTAAGAAGACTGATGGAGCAGCGGTCTTGGCTAAGAAGTATGTGAGAGAGATAGTCAGATTTCATGGGGTGCCAGCGAGCATTGTGAATGACAGGGATTCTAAGTTCACTTCGGTGTTCTGGAAGGCATTTCAGGCAGAGATGGGCACTAAGGTGCATATGAGTACAGCATATCATTGAAACGACCGACCTTTTTTTTAAAAAAAAATAAAATAAATATATATATAATATAATAAATAAACTACAACTAGTGGTCCCATACCCACTAGTCACCTAACCTCAAACACAACCAACAGCGGAAAATAATAATAATAATAACCAATAAATATCAATCCAATAATATAAATATCCAATATAATTCCATCCTTAACTAATGATCCAAAACATCATGAAAACAAGTAACCAGCAACCTAAACCATGCTCTAAGACTCAACTCTAGCAACCTAACAATGCCAGATCAACAATCAACCGAGTCCCTAGAACATCCTCCTCTTCACTGCCTGGATCCCACGGTCACACTTTGCCTTTACCTGCACCACAAACACATATTGCAATGCATGAGTATTTTACAAACACTCAGTAAGGCAATCCTCCCATCTACTGGGCTATACACACAAGCAATAGAGTATCAGTAATCTTCACACAACAATCAACAAACAATAACAAAACAGGACGTAGCATCGACCGATGCCACAACTGCATCGATCGATGCCAACAGGAGAAGCATCGATCGATACAGAAGCTGCATCGACCGATACCCAGTCTGCATCGACCGACGCATGCTCGACGCACACGAAAAACCCTAAAGTTCATCGCGCCGTCCTCGCACTTGCATCGACCGATGCAAGCTATGCATCGATCGACGCAACATCGAGCACCGTGATTTCTCCGAAGTTTCTCGCCGGATCTCGTTCCTACAACCACAGAAACTCAATCCCAAGCCACAAGAAAGCTTCCTAACGTCCATAACAACAACCTAATGCGTCTAACAACAAACAACAAGCAAATCACTGAATTCTCTAGCTTAGATAAGCCATGGTCCTGCACTTACCTGTGCCAAGACGAATCTAAACAATAAACCAGCAAGAACACGCTTCCAGGAAACTCCTACAGCAATCCCCGCTACAGATCTCCTCAAAGAAAGCCCCAAATCTCCAGAAAACTCAAGAACACTCAAGGACAGTTTCTTTCTCTTTCGTTTCTCTCAAATGCGGCCAAAACACGCGAATGAGACAAAACTCTCGAGTTAAGGGTTTTCCTTCCTCAAAACGCAGCGTTTGACTTAAGTCAAAACGCACAGAATTGAGTCAGCATCGATCAATGCTCCTACTGCATCGATCGATGCACACCCTAAACCGGAATTCCGGTTCACGGATGTTACAATTCTCCCCCACCAAACTGGATTCGTCCTCGAATCCCAAACAACCATCAGCCAAGGACTCCCGTGCAACCGTCTCCACGGCCCGCACTCCTCCGACCGATCTACAGAAGGTCACCTCTAGGCGATAGACTCACGCTCCAGGCGTCATTTGCTCTCGACTTTTGGACTTTCCTTTTTCTCATAGGCCTAAACCTTGAGTTTCATTGGCTCCTCATCAGACCTAAGTCTGCATGCCAATGTTGGCTCCTCATCGGGCCTAAGCCCGCATGCCATAATATATATATAAGGAAAATCCAAACTCGTCTCTCGGGTCGTCACCCTACAGCGCGCCTCCGGACCGTCGTCCGAAGTCGATATACCAACCATACTCCAAAGTCACAAAGTCTCTGAATATGGCAGTACTAGGAGAACCAAAGTCCTCCAAGAGCCGCGAGCAAACGATTCTGAACACATCTGAGTCCTATCCCTATCCAGGTTTCCTTCCCGTGGCTCGCGTAAAACATCACAATGTCCTACCAACCACATATTCCCTCACTGGAATACCTCATGACCACACAAGGATCATATACCCGCCACAAGGGCCGCCACAAAGGCCAAACAAAATGTCCTAAAGAGGACCGCCACCAAGGCCAAACAAATGTCCTAAAGAGGACCGCCACCAAGGCCAAACAAATGTCCTAAAGAGGACCGCCACCAAGGCCAAACAAATGTCCTAAAGAGGACCGCCACCAAGGCACTCTGGCTACACAGCCCCGCCACAAAGGCCATCTGTCCCGAAGGACCGTCACAAAGACACTCTGGCTAAACAGCCCGCCACAAAGGCATCTGTCCCGAAGGACCGTCACAAAGACACTCTGGCTAAACAGCCCGCCACAAAGGCATCTGTCCCGAAGGACCGTCACAAAGACACTCTGGCTAAAGAGCCCGCCACAAAGGCCAAACAAAACGGCTAAACAGCCCGCCACAAAGGCCAAACAAAACGGCGAAACAGCCCGCCACAAAGGCCAAACAAACGGCTAAACAGCCCGCCACAAGGCCACACCCGGCTAAACAGCCCGCCACAAAGGCCACACACAAGCCCCTCCAAGGCTTTCCACCGCTAAACTGGACAAATTCTCTCTCCCGAGAAACTTTCCATATTTAGCACTTTCCATTTCTGGAAACTTCCCACTTAAGGAAACTTCTAATTCAGAAAACTTTTCCCCCAAACCCCGCCTCACGGAAACTTTGTACCCTGAGCACCACCTCATCTTGTTACTGAGTCGCACAACCAACCACCCCAAGCGACCGAGTAACAAGAGAGATGGGCTGGAATACTCCATTCCCGCTCCAGCCACGGATTACAGACGGGACCAGACTAGGCAAGCTCAGGTCGTGGTTGCTTCTCATACCACTTCTTGAACCTTGCCTTCATCCTTGCCTCAGGTTCCCAAGTCTGCTCCTCCACACCATCACAGTCCCAAAGGACTCTCATCAAAGGAACCTTCTTCTTCCGAAGTTCCTTGATCCTCCTCTCGAGAACCCTCACTGGTCTCGCCTCCAAAGTCATGTTAGGCTGAAGATCTTCTGGAATCTTAGCCAATAACTGATCATCCTCACGGAGACACTTCCGCAACATAGACACATGGAACACCTTATGGAAAGCACGCATAACCTCAGGTAACTCCAGTCTGTATGCCACTGGTCCAACTCGCTCAATCACTCTGAACGGACCCATATACCTCGGACTCAACTTAGTCTCTGTCAACGACCTGTTCGGACCCCGCAACATGGCCATCTTGAGGTACACTCTGTCTCCTACCTGAAACTCCAGGTCTCTTCTCCTCTTATCAGCATAACTCCTCTGCCTATCCTGAGCCTCTTTCATGTTCAGCTTGAGAACCCGAATCTTCTCTGAGGTCTCCTGAACAAAATCCGCCCCGTACATGCTCCTCTCCCCCACCTGAGTCCAGCATAACGGTGTACGACACGGCCTCCCATACAAAGCCTCATAAGGAGCCATACCAATACTCGCCTGATAGCTGTTGTTGTAAGCAAACTCTACCAGGTTCAGGTGATCTGCCCAATGGCCACCCCAATCCAAAACACACATCCTCAGCAAATCCTTCAATGTCTGGATCGTCCTCTCAGACTGTCCATCTGTCTGGGGATGATAAGCTGTACTCATATGCACCTTAGTGCCCATCTCTGCCTGAAATGCCTGCCAGAACACCGAAGTGAACTTAGAATCTCTGTCAGACACAATGCTCGCTGGCACCCCATGCAATCTGACTATCTCCCTCACATACTTCTTAGCCAAGACCGCTGCTCCATCAGTCTTCTTAATGGCCAGAAAATGTGCTGACTTAGTCAACCGGTCCACAATGACCCAAATAGCATCAAAGGTCCGTGACACTGGCAATCCTACCACAAAGTCCATGGTAATCATATCCCACTTCCACTCAGGAATGGGTAAACTCTTCAGTAACCCGCCAGGAACCTGATGCTCAGCCTTCACTAGCTGACACACATCACACCTCGAAACCCAACCCGCTACATCCTTCTTCATCCCGACCCAATGATAGTACCTCTTGAGGTCACGGTACATCTTAGTCGCTCCTGGATGAATAGATAGCTTGCTCGAATGAGCCTCTCTCAGAATCTCCTGCCTCAACCCCTCATCCTTGGGCACACAAATCCGACCATGCACCAAGATAGTGCCATTATCTGAGACCTGATACTCTGACTCAACATCCTTTGAGGCATTCACCAGCCCCAAATCCTTCTCTTGTGCCAACCGCACCCTACTCAAAAGATCTGCTCGGTCAACTGCTTCCAAACCCAACGGTTCCAGTGAAACAGCACACAAGCTCAACGCACTGATCTCTCCTACTAGAGACTCCATCTCCTGCTCTTGAGCCGAAGCTACCCTCTTCCGACTCAGAGCATCTGCAACCGTGTTAGCCTTACCTGGATGATAGGCTATCTCCAAATCATAGTCTGCCACAAGCTCCATCCACCGCCTCTGCCTCAAATTCAACTCAGGCTGAGTGAATATATACTTCAGGCTCTTATGATCTGTATACACCTGTACCTTTGCACCATACAGATAAGACCTCCAAATCTTCAGGGCAAAGACTACAGAACCCATCTCCAAATCATGAGTAGGATAGTTGCCTTCATGCACCCGCAACTGCCGCGATGCATAGGCAATCACCTTCCCATGCTGCATCAGAACACACCCCAAACCAACTCTGGATGCATCTGTATAAACCACATAGGGTTCTCCCTGCTCAGGCAAAGCCAATACTGGCGCAGTAGTCAACATCTCCTTCAGGCTTGCAAAGCCTTCCTCACACTCTTCTGACCAGACAAAAGGAACATCATTCCCTGTCAACTTAGTCATAGGACGTGCTCTGCTTGCAAACCCCTGCACAAATCTCCTGTAATAACCTGCCAAACCGAGAAAGCTTCTGATCTCTGTAGCATTCTGCGGTCTAGGCCAATCTTTGATAGCCTGAATCTTCTCTGGATCCACAGAAACCCCTTCTGCAGAAACGATATGACCCAGAAAACCCATCTCACGCTGCCAGAAACTACACTTGCTCAACTTGGCAAACAACTTCTGCTCCCGCAGCTTCTCCATAACCGCCCTCAAATGCACTGCATGCTCCTCAGGACTCTTAGAATAGACCAGGATATCATCGATGAAAATGATGACAGATACATCCAGAAACTCCTGAAACACACTGTTCATCAATCTCATAAACGCTGTTGGTGCGTTAGTCAACTCGAAAGGCATCACCACAAACTCATAATGCCCATACCTTGTCCTGAAAGCAGTCTTCCTCACATCTGCCTCATCTATCGGTATCTGATGATAACCCGACGCCAGATCCACCTTAGAGAACCAAGTAGCTCCCCTCAACTGATCCAACAACTCATCGATCCTAGGAAGAGGATACTTGTTCTTCACAGTGACCCGGTTCAAACCCCGATAATCAATGCATAATCTAAAACTCCCATCCTTCTTCTTCACAAACAACACCGGCGCTCCCCATGGTGATACACTAGGACGGATGAATCCCTTACTCAACAAATCCTCTAGCTGCTTCTTCAGCTCTGCCATCTCTGCTGGAGCCATTCTGTAAGGAGCCTTGGATAACGGTGTCGTCCCCGGTTCCAGTTCAATGGTGAAAAGATCCGACCGAGATGGTGGTAATCCCTGCAAAGACTGAAACACATCCTCAAACTCCTCTACTACCGGAATACCGCTAACCGTAGACTTCCCCACTGACTCTGGCATAGATATAGTGACCAAATAAGCCTCACGGCCCTTCTCGATCATCTTCCCAGCCTGAATGGCTGAGATCACGAGACTCCCCGAAGTCGGTCTAATTCCCTGAAAGACCAACTTCTCTCCTGGACGCTCAAACTCCACTCTACCCCTATGGCAATCCAAATGCACCATATGCCGATGCAACCAATCCATCCCGAGAATGACATCATACAACTCCACTGGACTGATAAGCAAATCCGCTGGCCATGACTCTCCTGCGATCTGAATATCAACCCCTCCAGCTCGTCCAATAACTCTCAGGAACTTGCCTCCAGCAACTCTAACAACGCCTGTACGCTCCCCGGGATCCCCTCTGATTCCCGCACACTCTGCACACTCCGGGGTAATGAAGCTATGAGAAGCTCTAGAATCAAACATAACGTGGGACTTAAACCCGCCCACCAACAAGGTCCCTACACAAACCTCATGTGTTGAGAACCTAACACTTTTCCACAGGAAACAGAAAATCTGAACCTACTATAAATTCACAAAGTTAAAGTTTCAGAAATTATACCTGTGATCGCCCCGGCACTGGTTCCACCAGTCTCTGCTGTCGTGTAAACCCGTGGCGCCTGCTCGATCCGTGCTACCTGCTGCCCTCCAGGCTGCACCTGCTGCAACGCTGCCACTGCTGCCGGCTGCAACTTGGGGCAAAAAGGCCTGATGTGCCCTGTCTCCCTACAGTGATAACAGACCCGAGGCCCTACCGCCGGGACACTCTTCTTGGGACAAGTAGCAATCTTGTGATCCCTGCTCCCACAGCTGAAGCAACCAGCACCACTCGGCTTCTGCGTAGCCTCCCACTTCCTCTTGGTTCCCTGGGCATGCCTACCGCCCCTGCTAGAACCCCCCTGCTGCTGAGCCTTACTAGGCTGAACTGCTGGAGTAACCGGCACTGACTGTGCCCGGATATCCTCCTCAATCTCTGCTGCTGTCTAAACCAGCTCAGCACGCGTAGCATAACTCCGCCCTCTGCAGTGGACTCTCAAATCATCACGTAGAGCCCTCAAAACCTCCTGATCTGAGCCTCCTCAGACTCCATACTCCGACCCCCATAACATAGAAGTCGACTGAACTCCAAGTCCAGCTCCCGCACTGACCGTGTCCCTGAGACAACTGAAGAAACTGCACCTCCAAACGATCCAATGCCTCTCTAGGAAAATACTTGCGGTTGAACTCCAAAACGAAGTCAGCCCAAGTCATCTCCCGCTGCACCCTCCTAGCAGCCACAGACCTCCACCACAACTCAGCATCTCCACTCAAAAGTAGACCCCTATGTCCACCCAGAACTCCTCAGGACATCTCAGAGTGTGGAAGTTACGTTCCACTCTCGTCCTTCACGCATCCGCAGCAGTAGGATCTACACCTCCTGAGAACTGCTCAGTACGCAACTTGCCCATCTCTGACAACATGTTGAGATAACGAGCATGAACCCCCACATCTGCAGCCACTGGCTGCCGCTCCTCCGCCACCACTGGTGGCACTACCCGAGCCTGAGCCGGTACCACAGGTGGTAACCGCTCCAACACCTGTGCTAGCAAAGCCGCAATGTCAACACCAGGGACTCCACCCGCTGGGGCTCCCACACCCGGGACCCTAGCATCACCGACCACTGGAGCATCAACACCGCCCCCTCCGGCCACACTCACTGAATCCCCCGGTACACCCTGCGACTCGCCAACACCCTCAGCTGTCACACTCTGGTCCTCGGTCTCACTAACCACTGGGGCTCTCCCCCTACCACGACCACGACCACGACCGCGACCACGACCGCGTCCACGACCTCGACCAGCAACAGCACCACCTCTAACCATCTGCACTACCATGAACAGAAGGCTAAGCAACAATTACTATTTAACACAGAAATAGAAACTCACCGTGGAATCACCAATAGGCTCGAAGAGGATGTTCTAGGACTCCATGCCACACACAATTGACTAACTCACATAATCAATCAAGACATGCAATCCCAAACATCTACAGCACAAAGCCTAGTGAACCCAAACCTAGAACCGTAAGGGCTCTGATACCAAAATGAAACGACCGACCTTTTTTTTTTAAAAAAAATAAATAAATATATATATAATATAATAAATAAACTACAACTAGTGGTCCCATACCCACTAGTCACCTAACCTCAAACACAACCAACAGCGGAAAATAATAATAATAATAACCAATAAATATCAATCCAATAATATAAATATCCAATATAATTCCATCCTTAACTAATAATCCAAAACATCATGAAAACAAGTAACCAGCAACCTAAACCATGCTCTAAGACTCAACTCTAGCAACCTAACAATGCCAGATCAACAATCAACCGAGTCCCTAGAACATCCTCCTCTTCACTGCCTGGATCCCACGGTCACACTTTGCCTTTACCTGCACCACAAACACATATTGTAATGCATGAGTATTTTACAAACACTCAGTAAGGCAATCCTCCCATCTACTGGGCTATACACACAAGCAATAGAGTATCAGTAATCTTCACACAACAATCAACAAACAATAATAAAACAGGACGTAGCATCGACCGATGCCACAACTGCATCGATCGATGCCAACAGGAGAAGCATCGATCGATACAGAAGCTGCATCGATCGATGCAAGTGTAACTTGCATCGACCGATACCCAGTCTGCATCGACCGACGCATGCTCGACGCACACGAAAAACCCTAAAGTTCATCGCGCCGTCCTCGCACTTGCATCGACCGATGCAAGCTATGCATCGATCGACGCAACGTCGAGCACCGTGATTTCTCCGAAGTTTCTCGCCGGATCTCGTTCCTACAACCACAGAAACTCAATCCCAAGCCACAAGAAAGCTTCCTAACATCCATAACAACAACCTAATGCGTCTAACAACAAACAACAAGCAAATCACTGAATTCTCTAGCTTAGATAAGCCATGGTCCTGCACTTACCTGTGCCAAGACGAATCTAAACAATAAACCAGCAAGAACACGCTTCCAGGAAACTCCTACAGCAATCCCCGCTACAGATCTCCTCAAAGAAAGCCCCAAATCTCCAGAAAACTCATGAACACTCAAGAACAGTTTCTTTCTCTTTCGTTTCTCTCAAATGCGGCCAAAACACGCGAATGAGACAAAACTCTCGAGTTAAGGGTTTTCCTTCCTCAAAACGCAGCGTTTGACTTAAGTCAAAACGCAGCGTTTGACTTAAGTCAAAACGCACAGAATTGAGTCAGCATCGATCGATGCTCCTACTGCATCGATCGATGCACACCCTAAACCGGAATTCCGGTTCACGGATGTTACAATCATCCCCAGACAGATGGACAATCAGAGAGGACGATCCAGACGCTGGAGGATTTGCTGAGGATGTGTGTGTTGGATTGGGGTGTGATAGACTAGTTTTCACCAAGGGTATCAATTCCCTATGCAGTTGTAGTACAAAGGGTTATCAATCCAAATGGTTGTGTATTACTAGCAGATACGATGCAATCAGGATCAAGTAAGTCAAGCCAAGCAATAGGGGGTTTTGTTCTAACAGTCCTAATATAAACAAAGTAAAAGAATATAGACAAGTAAACCACACGACCTAAGCACTCGATGCAAGCAATCGAGTAAAGGATCGAGTGGGGTGATCGAGTATGCAAGTGAACTATGAACAGCTCGAGGTATTACTCGATGCAGGTTATCGTGTACCTGATCGGGTAAGTGGTCGAGTAAGTAAGGAAAATGCAAGGAATAAAATACGAAAGTTCCTAAGGATGGGGGTAATTGAATCCTAAGTGTTCTAGACCGATACAGATGCCTTACATGCCTCAAGCAATTATTTCCTAGACAATGAACCTCTAAAACCTTGTCACCACACTGTCGCACTAGTAACAATCAACCTTGAACATACTACCACACTGTCGCACTAGCAATATGAACAAGCAGGCATTAAGAACAATTCATTTTTGTCAATATACTTAGACTTATCTGATTTTGTCACTCAAAGTTAAGTATACCTCTTGCATTGACCTAATCAAGCATTTTATCTACTCCTTTCGGCCTGTAACATTATAAACGCCCTAGATCTAGTCTCAACCTGTCGGTCTATTGACCGCATTAAGAACATCAACATAGAAGGAAATTTATCTATCATAACAATCAACTAAAGCATCCTAACCGATCAAGAACACCCAATCATCTATCCCATCCCTAGAAACTTTGCTACACTACTCGGACATAGAAACAAATGATAAAGCCATAGAAATAAACGAAAATGACATTATTAAAAAGATAGAGTAGAGTAGAAAAGAGTAGGGATAAAAGATCTATGAAAAACTACAAAATAAAAGTGCAAAAACAAGAAAAAATAATGTTGAGTCACTCAGTTCTTTCACAGAAGCTCTCGCTCTCTGGTTTGAGGATCTGCGGCATGCTCGTTTTCGAGCTAGGGAAAGTGGGGGTTTATATATGGAAACCCATTTGACCTAGCTTCCCAGACCTGCCCGATGGTCTACTCGATGGGGTACACGAGGCTTGAGTCAGGTAACTCCTCGGGTGGATCTTCGGGTTGCTCTTCGCGCTCTTGGATCCTCTTCGATCGTGCAGGGGTTCGAACTTGTTCTTGTAGCTCGATGGCTCCTTCGGGTACATGCTCGAGTTGTCCTTGTTTTTCCCTATTTTTTGCTCTTTAGTACCTGTTTTCATCCAATATATACAAATGCAGAAATGCAACACCCTAAATGCTCTAAAACTTGATTCCTACAGTAAATGGTCTAAAACTGCTAAGTTAGAGGTATGAACAATGCAAAATATGGACAAAAAAGGATGCTAAAAACATGTAAATTAGAGTGTTATCAGACCCCGAAACTTAAATCTTGCTAGTCCTCTATCAAGTAAGTAAGAAGGTACAGTTTGAAAGTGGGGCTTCATAACCTTAAAATGCTAACCGTAGAATGCAAGCTATAGTCCTTAAAGATAGTTTAATGGTGCTAAGATCAATCAACATACTTACAAATATTTTTCTATGCTTATTGCCATGCATCGACCTAGCTCAACCTCCAACTAAAGATAAGTAACATCTCTTTCACATTCAATTAAGTGTTTGGCGAATTCTTGCAAATGGAAAGTGAATCAAGCTCAATCGGTTTCAAGGGTAAGGATTTTTGATAAGCTGGTTTCAAGCAAATTCTTTAGGTGGTTTCTCTCAAAAAGTGGAATGCTAGACAGTCGTGAAAACTATCTAAGACTGAAAACAATTTGGGCATACAAAGTTTAACTCTTGATGATATACCCTTTTCTCATACATTCATCATATATTTTTTTATTTAAACCTCCTAGAATTTAACTACTCACACCCTTGATTTTAACTCCTTTTTTTTTACTCCCTACGGTTTAGACTTTTAGACTTTAAACTTCTAGCTCTTAATCTCCCCTTTTTTTATATTTTTTTTCTTTCTTTGCTAAACTCCTAATATACATATATTCTTTTCTTTATTTCGAGGAGACTATAGCAAGAACTTTTTTTTTTTTTTTTTTACTTAGAGACTTAGAGCTAATTAATTCTAACCTTAGGGACTTTCTTTCCTTTTCTTCTTTTTTTTTATTCCACAACCCAACCCCAAATAAACATTCTAACCACCTATCTTTCAAAACCAAATCTATTAGCTAGTTCAAATCTAACTTAGCTAAATCAAGAGGCAGTTCTTTGTCGTTCTTAATACTCTCAAGGTTTCACAACCTATAGCACAATGAAAAAGGCCTCACTAAACAATTCACAACAAGGTTTGAAAGAAGGTTTTGGGTTCACGGGTAGGACAAATGAGTCGCGTTAAACGAAAAGATTGGTAAAAATGAGGAGTGCTAACCCGAATTTTAGAGTCACCATGAGCAAGTATTCAAGTTCCATAAGCAAGACAATTAAAGTTCAAATTAAATCCAATAATATAGAGATGTTCTAATGTTCAAGCAAGTGGAGGAAGCATTCAATCGACACAAAGGATCAAAGCAAAGATTTTTCATTTTTTTCCAAAGATTGATCTAGCAACAATGAATTGTGACTAAGGGCTATAGCTTCAATCCTAAGGTTTGATTTTTAAACAAGGTGGTTTTAATCAATGTCCCCTAAGATGCATATGCAATAATCCTAAATGGAACAAACTAGACTCAATCCTAATATGCAAATGCAACTACATGAACACTCTTCTATTTTTTTTCTTTTTTTTCGAAATTTTTCAAATTTTTTGGGTTTTTTAATGCACATAGATGCAGACTCGAATGAATAAAACTAGCATGCAAAAATTTGAAATAATAAAAATAAGAAAATAAAACACAATGTTAAATACATTCTAGGACCCTCCCCCAAACTTAAATTACACAGTCCCTGTGTAAATAAAAGTTGGAGAAGAATCCAAGAATCACACAAAATGAACGAAATGCAATGTTATTTACAAAGTTTGGATGAATGTGGTACCTCATGGGTTGGTGAAGAAGGAGGTTGCAGCAGCCTCCATGCTTGCCAACATATAGCCAGGGTCGTCGCTGGCTTCAGCAGGTGCCGGTGTTTGCTCGTCAGAGAGCTCAGTAATGTGCATGGACGATTTACTCGGACCAGCATCCGAGGTGTTGATCGAGTGTGGGATCGCGTAGCTCATCGGGTAGGACATCGGGTAGTAGGACGGAAATGGCGGAAGAGGCCCAGAATGATCACCGGTGTATCCACTCGCATGGTGCATCGTGTACGACATCGTGAATGGCATCTGGTATGGTGGAGGAAAAAGTCCAGCATAATCACCCGATTGGGTGCTCGATAGGTGCATCGGATAGTGCATTGTGTACCCCATCGGATTGGGTGTCGGGTAAGCGTCAGAGTGGCTTTTCCTCGATGCTTCTGGTCGGGTGAGGTCTTCCTCAGCTGGGGGCTCGTACGATGATGCTCTTTGAGGTTCTGGAGGTGGCAGTCCTCGAGTTCCTCCTAGTGGTCCGCTTCTCCCCATCCAAGTAGGTGCCTGTGCTGAGGTAGGAGCTGAGGCACAGCTTGCCTTGTCTTGCAACTCCTTGATTTGACCTCCCATTACCTTCACTGAACCGGCAAGATCCTTCACCTTTTTCACCAAGAACTTGTTCATCTTCTTCAGCCAGCCAATTCTCTTGTGAGATTCCCTCATTCCTACTGGTTGCTTTTGAGAGCATGCATACTCCTCAAAATCAAACTCCCCCGAGCTATTTCCTTGTCTCTGCCTGGTCTCCTCTCTCTTCTCAGCTTCGGACTCCTCCTCCGGGTTGTACAGCTCTTCCAGCGGCGGTGCAAAGTCGATGTTGTGTCCTAACCGAACCTTGGTGTATACGACATTGGGTAAAACCATTTGAGCAGCTCCAACGGTTGGATGGACATACTTGAACAATGTCAAGTGATTAGGCCTTTCATAGGCCAAGAATCTCGCCAGCACGAGATAGTCCGTATCCAGCCACCTTTGTTCGTGGACAATTCCCCTTAAGGGCACAGCGCATGCCACTAAGATTGGTGTGACTAGTCCCCCAATAGAGATCTCTCCACCTCCTTCTCTTCTTTTCACAGCCCACGATTTCAAGTACATGAATTGATCGAGTAGTACGAACAACATACTAGTATCAGCTATGTCTTCTACTAGCGGTGTTCCATCCCTAGCACTATCCAAAACTCCACACAATGCAACATCCAATAACTGAAGCTCATGGTCGTTCACATTCCCAGTCTCTTTTATAGCAAAAAGAGTGCATGCGAGGGACTTGTGAAAATACCTCAAAACAGGGCTCCTGATTTGGAGATCGTGGACTTGTAGGGGTGCTTGTCTCCTATTGTCAGCCATAGGGACCTCATCTCTTCCTTGCTGACCTCCATACCTTCCCCACTACCAGCCTTGAAGCCATACAGTGTCTCCATCTCTTTGAAAGTCAGCCGGTATTCCGTGTTCCGAACGAAGAAGTTGATGAACTCGATCCCCCCATCGGGTAGTAGGGTCGGGTGGTCCTCGAAATAGTGCAGCTTCAGGGTTGAAAGGAAGTGGACCGTCTCCTCTTCATAAGCTTCTAGATGGGATCGCATCATATTGCCCAGGTGGCACATATCGAACAAAAATTCAACATCTCTAGCGATGCCCAATTGCTTCATTGTCTCACGGTGAGGGTATCGGGTACCAACGAAGCTCATCTTCCGGAAGACTTTGAACAATCTCGCCGGAGTGTCGACTTCCTTTTGCTTTAGCCTCCGCGAGGCTTGGCGGGTCCTCTCTCTATTCGCCTCCTCTCTTTCTCTTTCCTCCTCCTCAGCGTGTTGATTTTCTTCAACCACTGCTCTCTGAACCACCTTCTCTGCCTTCTCCGAAGCTGGTCTCTTCCCCCTTGCTATTGCGGCTCTGCTCCTTGATCGAGAGGTTTGGATCTCACCTTGTTCTTCTCCTCCAGCATTATAGTCGACCTCCATAGGGTCGGTAAGCGTCTTTTCGGACGTAGACAAGTCCCTACGTCGAGGAGAACGGCGGACAGCACTAGCCATTGGACTCGGTGAGCGAACTCGGGGGCTTACTCGATCGGTTACTCAAGCATTTGGTCAGGTGGTGGATCGAGTTGTGCATCGGGTTTGGGAGGCTAAACGTCCACCTAACTGTCGGGAATGTGGAACGTTTCCTCTTCCTTGGGGTTGTTGAACATCGGTGGCGTCTCCTCCGATTGTAGCAACGGTGGAGGTGGATCTTCTTCCTTTCCTTTGGTAGGTTCTAGCGGTTGGCTCCATATCGATTACTTGAAGAAAAGAAAAGCTAGTTCTTGGGATTAATAGGGTTAGTCTCCAAAGAAAATCGAGTAAGACTTGAGGTTGAGAGATAATAGAAACTATGAAACACAAAAGCTTTAGGGTTGAGAGAAACTTATCGGTGATGCTTGGGGAGAGAAAGTCGAGACCCTTAAATAGGCTAGAGTTTGGTTGGTGGGCTTCACCGAGAGTGGGCTTGGGGAATTCGGACTCCACTCGCTGCCCGAGCAGGGACACGATCAGGCGCGTCGAGTACGGTGTCAGGTTGACCCTCGGGTTTACCAATTTCCTCTTCCCATTTTTTTTTTTTTTTTTTGAAATAAAATTGCAAAAAATAGAAAAATTAAATAAAAGTAAATAAAGCTAATAGACTAAAATTAAAAGATACCTTTGGGATTTCCTCCCAAGTGAGCTTGTTTAAAGTCACTAAGCTTGATTCTTCATGCTCCTTAAGCATGGGATCCATGTGGAAGAGGATCTGGAATCCTCTCCACTACAGTAGGTTGGTTCAAAAGATCTTCAAGAATTTGTCCAGGTTCCATGGCAAATGTGGTGTTGACCTCTTCAAGATGTAGTATTTTTCTTTGTTTGGTCCTGGTGGAAAAAGCCTGACCATCTATGGTTGGCCTCTTAAACCCTTTCTTCACCTCAAACTCCATCTTGAGGTGTTCACCATGTTTTATCCTGATTTTGCCTCGTTTCACTTCGATCACCGCACCAAATGGTTCCAAGAATGGTCTTCCTAAAATCAGTGGATCATCCGGTTCCTTATCCATATCCAAGATCATGAATCCACATTCCGGCACTTCCAGTCTCCCAATCCTTAGGGGCAGATTTTCCAAAATGCCTATCGGATGTCTTACCGTTCTATCAGCTAGAACCAGATATTGCTTACTTGGTTTAAAAGCGGTGAATCCCAGCTTGTTAGCAACTGAAAGCGGCATAATGCTGACCGAAGCTCCAAGATCACACAAACAGCTCTTGAAAATCTGAAATCCTATTGAACACGGCAATGTGAAAGAGCCAGGATCTTCAAGTTTTTCCTCAATTCTTACCTCGGGATCCAAACAAATTTTACTTCTCAGAATTTCAAATCCGATCTCCTTGACAGCCTCCTTAACCTCATCCTCCAATCTAGCTCCTTCCTTTGCAGCTTGCTGCTGAAACTCATGTGGGGGCAAAAGCTTAGGTGGTGGAGCTTTGCGCTTAGCCATTTGCTCTGCAAGCGCCTCCAACTGGATCTCAAGTGCAGCACTGAACCTTTCCTCCAACTCCCCTCCTAACAGTGCATGTGGTTGGGGCTGATCTCTCTTCTCAACATCTACTCGATGCATCATCCGATCAACACCATCGTGTAGGTCATCGGGTTCCACTTCAGGTTGTTCTTCAGTTTGATTCTCGAACCAGTACTCGATCATCAACTCGATCAGTCTCTTCGGGTGAAGGCTCGGGTTCATACTCGAATATATAGTATTTGGCCTGATTCTTCATTGAGTCATCCACATCCTCCCCATCTTGATCATCACTGTCCCCATTGAGGTAGTCCTCATAATCATCATCCAGGAAAATGGCTTGAGCAGTCGCATAATCCTTGGGGTTTTGAACAGCTTTACCCGGCAGTTTATTGATCTTTAGTGCGGGTTGGTTGTTGTGGTGGCCTTCCAGGTATCGAACCTTTGTGTTGAGTGATTCGTACTTAGCATTGAGGTCATTGTATCCTGAGTCGATCTTGTTGCTCATTTCGGCGAATCGTTTCGCGATGTCCATAAAAGCTGTAGCCTGTTGCTGAATCATTTGCTGAATAAGACCACGTAACTCTGCTTCTTGTGACTTATTCGGTTGACCTTGGTGTTGTGGGAACCCTGGTGGTTGGTTGTAGGTCCCTTGGTATTGTTGTTTAGGCACATAGCCTTGGTTGTACTGGACAAAAGGCTTCAGTTGGGTCTGGTTCTCTTGAACTGCAGATGGGTAGGTTTGATCTTGAGGATTCGCAACACTCGGGTTCCGATAAGACAGATTCGGATTCAGCTTGAAGTTGTTTTACCCTCTGTTGTAACCCCCATGGTTGTTGATGTAGTTAACATCCTCTATCTGCATAGTCTCCCCATCTTGTTGTTGAAACTGCTCTTCCTCTGATATAGCATGTACATGCTTCGTTGGTTGAGGAGCTGATCGAGCTTGTCATTGAGGGCTTTCATGTCCCTCTTGTACTTGGCATCTTCCTCTTTGTAGATCACACGAGCGTTCATATTCCTCATTGTAGTTGCCATCAGATTGAGCCAAGTTCTCAACTAGGTCCCAACCTTCATCAACATCCTTGTTGAGGAAGTTACCATTGCTTGCGGTGTCCAACAACATCCGTATCTTGGGGACCACTCCTCGGTATAGTGTGCTCAGCAATGAATCATTACTGAATCCGTGATGTGGACATCGAGTTGTGTACCCCTTGAAATGTTCCCAAGCTTCATTGAACGTTTCGTTGTTCTTCTGTACAAATCTGGAAATTTCATTTCGCAGCCTTGCGGTTTTGGAGTTTGAGAAGAATTTGGCCATGAATGCCTTCTTGCATGCTTCCCAAGTGGTGATGGACTCCTTAGGGAGCGATTTCGCCCATATGTGTGCTTTATCTCCCAAAGAGAATGGGAAAAGCTTGAGCTTATTGCCATGCATCGACCTAGCTCAACCTCCAACTAAAGATAAGTAACATCTCTTTCACATTCAATTAAGTGTTTGGCGAATTCTTGCAAATGGAAAGTGAATCAAGCTCAATCGGTTTCAAGGGTAAGGATTTTTGATAAGCTGGTTTCAAGCAAATTCTTTAGGTGGTTTCTCTCAAAAAGTGGAATGCTAGACAGTCGTGAAAACTATCTAAGACTGAAAACAATTTGGGCATACAAAGTTTAACTCTTGATGATATACCCTTTTCTCATACATTCATCATATATTTTTTTATTTAAACCTCCTAGAATTTAACTACTCACACCCTTGATTTTAACTCCTTTTTTTTACTCCCTACGGTTTAGACTTTTAGACTTTAAACTTCTAGCTCTTAATCTCCCCTTTTTTATATTTTTTTTCTTTGCTAAACTCCTAATATACATATATTCTTTTCTTTATTTCGAGGAGACTATAGCAAGAACTTTTTTTTTTACTTAGAGACTTAGAGCTAATTAATTCTAACCTTAGGGACTTTCTTTCCTTTTCTTCTTTTTTTTATTCCACAACCCAACCCCAAATAAACATTCTAACCACCTATCTTTCAAAACCAAATCTATTAGCTAGTTCAAATCTAACTTAGCTAAATCAAGAGGCAGTTCTTTGTCGTTCTTAATACTCTCAGGTTTCACAACCTATAGCACAATGAAAAAGGCCTCACTAAACAATTCACAACAAGGTTTGAAAGAAGGTTTTGGGTTCACGGGTAGGACAAATGAGTCGCGTTAAACGAAAAGATTGGTAAAAATGAGGAGTGCTAACCCGAATTTTAGAGTCACCATGAGCAAGTATTCAAGTTCCATAAGCAAGACAATTAAAGTTCAAATTAAATCCAATAATATAGAGATGTTCTAATGTTCAAGCAAGTGGAGGAAGCATTCAATCGACACAAAGGATCAAAGCAAAGATTTTTCATTTTTTTCCAAAGATTGATCTAGCAACAATGAACTGTGACTAAGGGCTATAGCTTCAATCCTAAGGTTTGATTTTTAAACATGGTGGTTTTAATCAATGTCCCCTAAGATGCATATGCAATAATCCTAAATGGAACAAACTAGACTCAATCCTAATATGCAAATGCAACTACATGAACACTCTTCTATTTTTTTTCTTTTTTTTCGAAATTTTTCAAATTTTTGGGTTTTTAATGCACATAGATGCGGACTCAAATGAATAAAACTAGCATGCAAAAATTTGAAATAATAAAAATAAGAAAATAAAACAAAATGTTAAATACATTCTAGGACCCTCCCCAAACTTAAATTACACAGTCCTGTGTAAATAAAAGTTGGAGAAGAATCCAAGAATCACACAAAATGAACGAAATGCAATGTTATTTACAAAGTTTGGATGAATGTGGTACCTCATGGGTTGGTGAAGAAGGAGGTTGCAGCAGCCTCCATGCTTGCCAACATATAGCCAGGGTCGTCGCTGGCTTCAGCAGGTGCCGGTGTTTGCTCGTCGAGCTCAGTAATGTGCATGGACGATTTACTCGGACCAGCATCCGAGGTGTTGATCGAGTGTGGGATCGCGTAGCTCATCGGGTAGGACATCGGGTAGTAGGACGGAAATGGCGGAAGAGGCCCAGAATGATCACCGGTGTATCCACTCGCATGGTGCATCGTGTACGACATCGTGAATGGCATCTGGTATGGTGGAGGAAAAAGTCCAGCATAATCACCCGATTGGGTGCTCGATAGGTGCATCGGATAGTGCATTGTGTACCCCATCGGATTGGGTGTCGGGTAAGCGTCAGAGTGGCTTTTCCTCGATGCTTCTGGTCGGGTGAGGTCTTCCTCAGCTGGGGGCTCGTACGATGATGCTCTTTGAGGTTCCGGAGGTGGCAGTCCTCGAGTTCCTCCTAGTGGTCCGCTTCTCCCCATCCAAGTAGGTGCCTGTGCTGAGGTAGGAGCTGAGGCACAGCTTGCCTTGTCTTGCAACTCCTTGATTTGACCTCCCATTACCTTCACTGAACCGGCAAGATCCTTCACCTTTTTCACCAAGAACTTGTTCATCTTCTTCAGCCAGCCAATTCTCTTGTGAGATTCCCTCATTCCTACTGGTTGCTTTTGAGAGCATGCATACTCCTCAAAATCAAACTCCCCCGAGCTATTTCCTTGTCTCTGCCTGGTCTCATCTCTCTTCTCAGCTTCGGACTCCTCCTCCGGGTTGTACAGCTCTTCCAGCGGTGGTGCAAAGTCGATGTTGTGTCCTAACCGAACCTTGGTGTATACGACATTGGGTAAAACCATTTGAGCAGCTCCAACGGTTGGATGGACATACTTGAACAATGTCAAGTGATTAGGCCTTTCATAGGCCAAGAATCTCGCCAGCACGAGATAGTCCGTATCCAGCCACCTTTGTTCGTGGACAATTCCCCTTAAGGGCACAGCGCATGCCACTAAGATTGGTGTGACTAGTCCCCCAATAGAGATCTCTCCACCTCCTTCTCTTCTTTTCACAGCCCACGATTTCAAGTACATGAATTGATCGAGTAGTACGAACAACATACTAGTATCAGCTATGTCTTCTACTAGCGGTGTTCCATCCCTAGCACTATCCAAAACTCCACACAATGCAACATCCAATAACTGAAGCTCATGGTCGTTCACATTCCCAGTCTCTTTTATAGCAAAAAGAGTGCATGCGAGGACTTGTGAAAATACCTCAAAACAGGGATCCTGATTTGGAGATCGTGGACTTGTAGGGGTGCTTGTCTCCTATTGTCAGCCATAGGGACCTCATCTCTTCCTTGCTGACCTCCATACCTTCCCCACTACCAGCCTTGAAGCCATACAGTGTCTCCATCTCTTTGAAAGTCAGCCGGTATTCCGTGTTCCGAACGAAGAAGTTGATGAACTCGATCCCCCATCGGGTAGTAGGGTCGGGTGGTCCTCGAAATAGTGCAGCTTCGGGGTTGAAAGGAAGTGGACCGTCTCCTCTTCATAAGCTTCTAGATGGGATCGCATCATATTGCCCAGGTGGCACATATCGAACAAAAATTCAACATCTCTAGCGATGCCCAATTGCTTCATTGTCTCACGGTGAGGGTATCGGGTACCAACGAAGCTCATCTTCCGGAAGACTTTGAACAATCTCGCCGGAGTGTCGACTTCCTTTTGCTTTAGCCTCCGCGAGGCTTGGCGGGTCCTTTCTCTATGCGCCTCCTCTCTTTCTCTTTCCTCCTCCTCAGCGTGTTGATTTTCTTCAACCACTGCTCTCTGAACCACCTTCTCTGCCTTCTCCGAAACCGGTCTCTTCCCCCTTGCTATTGCGGCTCTGCTCCTTGATCGAGAGGTTTGGATCTCACCTTGTTCTTCTCCTCCAGCATTATAGTCGACCTCCATAGGGTCGGTAAGCGTCTTTTCGGACGTAGACAAGTCCCTACGTCGAGGAGAACGGCGGACAGCACTCGCCATTGGACTCGGTGAGCGAACTCGGGGGCTTACTCGATCGGTTACTCAAGCATTTGGTCAGGTGGTGGATCGAGTTGTGCATCGGGTTTGGGAGGCTAAACGTCCACCTAACTGTCGGGAATGTGGAATGTTTCCTCTTCCTTGGGGTTGTTGAACATCGGTGGCATCTCCTCCGATTGTAGCAACGGTGGAGGTGGATCTTCTTCCTTTCCTTTGGTAGGTTCTAGCGGTTGGCTCCATATCGATTACTTCAGAAGAAAAAGAAAAGCTAGTTCTTGGGATTAATAGGGTTAGTCTCCAAAGAAAATCGAGTAAGACTTGAGGTTGAGAGATAATAGAAACTATGAAACACAAAAGCTTTAGGGTTGAGAGAAACTTATTGGTGATGCTTGGGGAGAGAAAGTCGAGACCCTTAAATAGGCTAGAGTTTGGTTGGTGGGCTTCACCGAGAGTGGGCTTGGCTTGGGGAATTCGGACTCCACTCGCTACCCGAGCAGGGACACGATCAGGCGCGTCGTGTACGGTGTCAGGTTGACCCTCGGGTTTACCAATTTCCTCTTCCCATTTTTTTTTTTTTTTTGAAATAAAATTGCAAAAAATAGAAAAATTAAATAAAAGTAAATAAAGCTAATAGACTAAAATTAAAAGATACCTTTGGGATTTCCTCCCAAGTGAGCTTGTTTAAAGTCACTAAGCTTGATTCTTCATGCTCCTTAAGCATGGGATCCATGTGGAAGAGGATCTGGAATCCTCTCCACTACAGTAGGTTGGTTCAAAAGATCTTCAAGAATTTGTCCAGGTTCCATGGCAAATGTGGTGTTGACCTCTTCAAGATGTAGTATTTTTCTTTGTTTGGTCCTGGTGGAAAAAGCCTGACCATCTATGGTTGGCCTCTTAAACCCTTTCTTCACCTCAAACTCCATCTTGAGGTGTTCACCATGTTTTATCCTGATTTTGCCTCGTTTCACTTCGATCACCGCACCAAATGGTTCCAAGAATGGTCTTCCTAAAATCAGTGGATCATCCGGTTCCTTATCCATATCCAAGATCATGAATCCACATTCCGGCACTTCCAGTCTCCCAATCCTTAGGGGCAAATTTTCCAAAATGCCTATCGGATGTCTTACCGTTCTATCAGCTAGAACCAGATATTGCTTACTTGGTTTAAAAGCGGTGAATCCCAGCTTGTTAGCAACTGAAAGCGGCATAATGCTGACCGAAGCTCCAAGATCACACAAACAGCTCTTGAAAATCTGAAATCCTATTGAACACGGCAATGTGAAAGAGCCAGGATCTTCAAGTTTTTCCTCAATTCTTACCTCGGGATCCAAACAAATTCCACTTCTCAGAATTTCAAATCCAATCTCCTTGACAGCCTCCTTAACCTCATCCTCCAATCTAGCTCCTTCCTTTGCAGCTTGCTGCTGAAACTCATGTGGGGGCAAAAGCTTAGGTGGTGGAGCTTTGCGCTTAGCCATTTGCTCTGCAAGCGCCTCCAACTGGATCTCAAGTGCAGCACTGAACCTTTCCTCCAACTCCCCTCCTAACAGTGCATGTGGTTGGGGCTGATCTCTCTTCTCAACATCTACTCGATGCATCATCCGATCAACACCATCGTGTAGGTCATCGGGTTCCACTTCAGGTTGTTCTTCAGTTTGATTCTCGAACCAGTACTCGATCATCAACTCGATCAGTCTCTTCGGGTGAAGGCTCGGGTTCATACTCGAATATATAGTATTTGGCCTGATTCTTCATTGAGTCATCCACATCCTCCCCATCTTGATCATCACTGTCCCCATTGAGGTAGTCCTCATAATCATCATCCAGGAAAATGGCTTGAGCAGTCGCATAATCCTTGGGGTTTTGAACAGCTTTACCCGGCAGTTGATTGATCTTTAGTGCGGGTTGGTTGTTGTGGTGGCCTTCCAGTATCGAACCTTTGTGTTGAGTGATTCGTACTTAGCATTGAGGTCATTGTATCCTGAGTCGATCTTGTTGCTCATTTCGGCGAATCGTTTCGCGATGTCCATAAAAGCTGTAGCCTGTTGCTGAATCATTTGCTGAATAAGACCACGTAACTCTGCTTCTTGTGACTTATTCGGTTGACCTTGGTGTTGTGGGAACCCTGGTGGTTGGTTGTAGGTCCCTTGGTATTGTTGTTTAGGCACATAGCCTTGGTTGTACTGGACAAAAGGCTTCAGTTGGGTCTGGTTCTCTTGAACTGCAGATGGGTAGGTTTGATCTTGAGGATTCGCAACACTCGGGTTCCGATAAGACAGATTCGGATTCAGCTTGAAGTTGTTTTACCCTCTGTTGTAACCCCCATGGTTGTTGATGTAGTTAACATCCTCTATCTGCATAGTCTCCCCATCTTGTTGTTGAAACTGCTCTTCCTCTGATATAGCATGTACATGCTTCTGTTGGTTGAGGAGCTGATCGAGCTTGTCATTGAGGGCTTTCATGTCCCTCTTGTACTTGGCATCTTCCTCTCCTGTAGATCACACAGAGCGTTCATATTCCTCATTGTAGTTGCCATCAGATTGAGCCAAGTTCTCAACTAGGTCCCAACCTTCATCAACATCCTTGTTGAGGAAGTTACCATTGCTTGCGGTGTCCAACAACATCCGTATCTTGGGGACCACTCCTCGGTATAGTGTGCTCAGCAATGAATCATTACTGAATCCGTGATGTGGACATCGAGTTGTGTACCCCTTGAAATGTTCCCAAGCTTCATTGAACGTTTCGTTGTTCTTCTGTACAAATCTGGAAATTTCATTTCGCAGCCTTGCGGTTTTGGAGTTTGAGAAGAATTTGGCCATGAATGCCTTCTTGCATGCTTCCCAAGTGGTGATGGACTCCTTAGGGAGCGATTTCTCCCATATGTGTGCTTTATCTCCCAAAGAGAATGGGAAAAGCTTGAGCTTGAATCCATCTTCGCTGACTCTATTTATCTTAGTTAGGCTACAGAGCCTAACAAATTCATCCAGATGATCCAATGGGTCCTCCATTGGCAGTCCATGAAACTTGTTGCTTTGTATCATCTGGATGAGACTACTCTTGATCTCAAAATTGTTTTTCTGCACAGCTGGTGGCACAATGCCAATCCTCTGAGTGTGAGTAGTCGGAGCATCTCCTGCTCCTATGTTGGTCCTTGCTTGAGAAGCTGGTGGACTGTTCTGATTATTCATCGTCTCCTCAATGGTTGCTAGTTCCGGTTGAACTTGTTGTCGTCTGAGTAGCCGAGGTATGTCGATGTCGTCGATGAAAGGATTCAGGTTCTAGCTACCTCTGGATCGCGTTTGCATGCACAGGCAAGTATCCGAGTGTGTACTCGAGGATCAACTCGATCCAGGTGATCGAGTGACGGGTCGGGTGGGTGCTCGGGTTGTACCTGAGATTCAAACAAACAAAGGCGAAAGCAAACAAGTCAGTATCCAAAACAAATATAAACAAACGAACTTGATCTAGCAAGTCCTGAAATCCTAAACGTAGCAAAAAGAAACAACCAAATGGCAACGGCGCCATATTGATAGACTAATTTTCACCAAGGGTATCAATTCCCTATGCAGTTGTAGTACAAAGGGTTATCAATCCAAATGGTTGTGTATAGCTAGCAGATAGGATGCAATCAGAATCAAGCAAGTCAAGCCAAGCAATAGGGGGTTTGGTTCTAACAGTCCTAATATAAACAAAGTAAAAGAATATGGACAAGTAAACCACACGACCTAAGCACTCGATGCAAGCAATCGAGTATAGGATCGAGTGGGGTGATCGAGTATGCAAGTGAACTATGAACAGCTCGAGGTATTACTCAATGCAGGTTATCATGTACCTGATCGGGTAAGTGGTCGAGTAAGTAAGGAAAATGCAAGGAATGAAATACGAAAGTTCCTAAGGATGGGGGTAATCGAATCCTAAGTGTTCTAGACCGATACAGATGCCTTACATGCCTCAAGCAATTATTTCCTAGACAATGAACCTCTAAAACCTTGTCACCACACTGTCACACTAGTAACAATCAACCTTGAACATACTACCACACTGTCACACTAGCAATATGAACGAGCAGGCATTAAGAACAATTCATTTTTGTCAATATACTTAGACTTATCTTATTTTGTCACTCAAAGTTAAGTATACCTCTAGCATTGACCTAATCAAGCATTTTATCTACTCCTTTCGGCCTTTAACAGTATAAACGCCCTAGATCTAGTCTCAACCTGTTGGTCTGTGACCGCATTAAGAACATCAACCTAGAAGGAAATATATCTATCATAACAATCAACTAAAGCATCCTAACCGATAAAGAAAACCTAATCATCTATCCCATCCCTAGAAACTTTGCTACACTACTCGGACATAGAAATAAATGACAAAGCCATATAAATAAACAAAAATGATATTATTAAAAAGATAGAGTAGAGTAGAATAGAGTAGGGATAAAAGATCTATGAAAAACTACAAAATAAAAGTGCAAAAACAAGAAAAAATATGTTGAGTCGCTCAGTTCTCTCACAGAAGCTCTCGCTCTCTAGTTTGAGGGTATGCGGCGTGCTCGTTTTCGAGCTAGGGAAAGAGGGGGTTTATATATGGAAATCCATTTGACCTAGCTTCCCATACCTGCCCGATGGTCTACTCGATGGGGTACACGAGGCTTGAGTCGGGTAACTCCTCGGGTGGATCTTCGGGTTGCTCTTCGCGCTCTTGGATGCTCTTCGATCGTGCTGGGGTTCGGACTTATTCTTGTAGCTCGATGGCTCCTTCGGGTACATGCTCGAGAAGGCCAAACAATCGACCAGACAATCGACCATTTGGTCGATCAACACATTGTCAGATTCGCGGACTTCAAGCAATCGAGCAACCGATCGACCATTTGGTCAATCAAAACTCTATCAGATCCTTCGGACATGGCACAGGACATAACGATCGACCATAACAATCGACCGAATGGTCGATCGTGACGCGAGCCGAGACTTTGGAGACCAGAACGATCGATCGAGCAATCGACCAAATGGTCGATTGAGACGCATGCAAGACTTCAGACTTCAAGGTGCGAGACTTTGGGACTTCAGCCGATCGACCAACCGATCGACCAAATGGTCGATCACGACGAAGGACCAATCGACCAAATGGTCGATCATGTGGTCGATCGTGTGCCTTTTTGAGACCAAAACCCGGTTTGTTCCGGTTTTCTCTGAATTGTTTAATTTTAATCCGGTTTGTTCCGGTTTAGTTTATGTTTTCCTATAAATACTCCAACCCTAATTGTGGAGACTTATCTCTTATCTTATCATTTATCTCTTGTATTAGTTTTTGTTAAGCAGCCACCTAGGGTTCTTAAGCATTTCCATACTTGGTTTTGTTGAATCTTTGGTGGATTTTCCAGTTTTAGTAGCAATTTGTCTTTCCAATCTCTTAATCTACAAGCTTTTATTATGATTTCACAAAGACAAACCTCTTTCCTTTGTGTGATCATGATGATTAGTGGGTAGATCTTTTAAGAACTTTGGGCTTGGTAGATTAGGGAGATAGATGGTTCATCTTTGATGTCTAGGGTTAATTTTATGCATTTCCTATCTTGATTAGTGATAATATTGCTAGATAGCCTTGATCAAGCTTAAATCTAGACTTTAGGATTTACATGCCCACAAGGTGTTTGATGAAATTCTTGAACCAAACTTTTCAAGAGTTTTGCATTCCTAGCCAATGGAAATTGATGATTAGGGTGCTTAGTGGTATTTAGACTTGATATTAATGCATGCTACCTTGTGATTGCCTTTGGAAATTGTTGATTATCACTTGAATAGCATAGAATCTCTACCATGGAAATGGATTGATTTGCATAAGTGTTCTTAGCCATAGGATTGTTCTTGATTGTTGCTTAGACATCTAGGATTGATTAGCTATCTCCCAAGTCAATTACCTTGCCCAAGGTTCTCTTGTTAATTCTTGATTTTCAGTATATTTGCTATTTGAGTTTGTTTGCCTTGAGTTTGCATTGTCTTGTTTACTTTATTTGAGTGACTTTGATTAGTTAAGTAGTAACATAAGAACCTCTTACTTGATTAAGAATAGATTAAGCATTTTGTGTATTCTTGGTGTGTTGGTTGATTGCAAATTGTGGATTGATAAACAATTGATACTGAAAGTTACTACATCAGATATGTGGTTGGTAGAACATTGTGATGTTTTACGCGAGCCACGGGAAGGAAACCTGGATAGGGATAGGACTCAGACGTGTTCAGAAATGTTTGCTCGCGACTCTTGGGGGGCTTAGGTTCTCCTAGTACCGCCATATTCTGAGACTTTGTGGCTTGGGAGTATGGTTGGTATATCGACTTCGGATGACGATCCGGGGGCGCGCTGTAGGGTGGCAACCCGAGAGACGAGTATTGGATTTTCCTTATATATTATGGCATCCGGGCTTAGGCCCGATGAGGAGCCAACATTATGGCATGCAGACTTAGGTCTGATGAGGAGCCAATAAAAACTCAAGGTTTAGGCCTATGAGTAAAGGAAAGTCTAAAAGTCGAGAGAAAATAATGCCTGGAGCGTGTGTCTATCGCCTAGAGGTGACTTCCATAGATCGGTCGGAGGAGTGCGGGTCATGGAGATGGTAGCACGGGAGTCCTTGGCTGATGGTTCTTTGAGATTCAAGGACGAATCTAGATTGGTGGGGGGAAATTGTAACATCCGCGAACCAAAATCCCGGTTAGGGATTGCGTCGGTCAATGCACAATGTGCATCGGTCAATGCACAATGTGCATCGGTCGATGCAAGGTTGGTTTTCTGGCGATGAGTTTAGTTAAACACTGCGTTTTGGGTTAGGAAATCCTTAAGTTGAGAAATAGAAAGAGAGAAAGAGTTTTGTGAGAGTTCTTGAGCATTTTGGAAGATTCTTGGAGGTTTGTGGCGTTTTCTGGTGAGATCTGAGGCTTAGAACGTTGTAGGAGCTTGCTAGGAGTGTTTCTTGCTTGTTTGAGGTTCTGAATCGTCTTGGCAAAGGTAAGTGCATGACCATGGCTTATCTAAGCTGGAGATCTCTCTAATTTGCTTGTTATGTGTTGTTAAGCTTGTTAGATGGTTATTTAGGACGTTAGGAAGCTTTTTTGTGGCTTGGGATCGAGCTTTGTGGTTGTAGGAACGAAGATCCGGCGAGAGGCTTCGGGGGAAGACGATGCTCGGCATTGCATCGGTCGATGCATATCTTGCGTTGGTCGATGCAAGTGCGAGGACGGTGCGTAAAACCTAGGGTTTTCGTGTTATATCGAGCATGCGTCGGTCGATGCAATGGGAGCATCAGTCGATGCAAGTTAACCTGGCATCGGTCGATGCATATCTTGCGTCGGTCGACGCAATCCCCAACTGGTGTCGGTCGACGCATACTTGGTGTCGGTCGATGCAGAGTCCTGCTTTGTTATTGTTGATTGTTGATTGATGGTTAGAGATGTCTCGATTGCTTGTGTGTACAGTCCAGTAGATGAGAGGATTGCCTTACTGAGTGTTTATAAAATACTCATGCATTGCAATTTGTGTTTGTGGTGCATGTAAAGGATGTTCTAGGGACTCGATTAGTTGTTGTATGGCATTGCTAGGTTGCTAGAGTTGGGTCTTTATAAACGTTGCTAGGTTGCTGGTTCTATTTTCTTGTTGTTTGGTATTTAAATATTGTTTATTATTTTAAAACACTTGGTGGACTCTATCCAACCGGCCCATTATCAGTCCGTCCATACACGGTCCACTCGACCATACTTGGTCGAGTGCTTACGGCCCATTGGTTGAAGCCCATTCGGCCATTGCTTTAGTATGTCGGTTTTAGCTTTGAGACTTGTAACACTATATATATTGTAACCTCGATTCCTATGATTAATAACACAAGAGATTTACTTCCTAAACTCCCTAAATTACAACACGTTATCAGCACGATAGCCTCTATCCCTAAAACCCTAAAGCAGCCGCCTAAATCTCTTCTTTCCTAAAACCCTAAACCGCCTTTGATCTTCTTCTTCTTCTTCTTCGAGACTTACCCTCTTGTCTCGGAGATCTCTTGTTGATTCACGAGCATCCTTAGCTCGTGATCAAGTTCTATCCCAAAACCTACCGAGGTTCGTTGGTTCGCGGTTTCGGGGGTGAATTCGCGAGAAGCTGTTCGCAGGAAGGAGCTGTTCGCGGTAGCAGTTCGTGGTCGAGAGAGAGAAGGAATTACCGAGGTCTTTAAAACCCTATAACTCGAATTTGGACTTAAAGCTAAAGAACTCTAAAACATCCAAGTACACAATCTAACAAAGTTTAAATTCCCTAAAATCCTAAAACTTAAAATCGGATTGCTTAGGTTGTTAGATTGTTTGCTAAATTGCACAAATAATATCAAGCTTGAAATTTGGTTGATTGTTGCTTGATTGTTGCATAAGAACCTAGAACTGATTTAGATTCATAAGGATCAAATTAAAACAGCTTGTTCTAGGAAATTAAAACTTGGATCATTCATGCATAACAATTAAAATCGGACCATGTTTAGATTGTTAGAAAATCGATTGCATGAATTAAAATTTTAGGATTGTTTAAACTGTTCTTGAGAAATTCAAGAAGAAAAAATTTCTAGATCCTAAATTCATAAACTCGAAAATTTTAGAGTTGTTCTGGGATAATTTACAAATTAAAAATTATAGTAATTATCCTAAATTAATCCGATTAAATAAAACTTATGTTAAGTTTTCCATAATTTAAAACTTTAAATCGAAAATTAAAATATTAGTTAGGATAAGTTCCTAATTAAAATAGTAATTATCCAAATTCCTTAAAATCGAAAAAATTTAATCCTAAATCAAATAGGAAATTATAAGATAAGGAAATCCTATCTAGGAATAAGGAAATTGTTGCATGCATTTAGCTATTTAGTTTTGTTGTCTTGCATGCATGAATTTAAACCGAAAATCTATAAGAGGCAAGGCATGTTTCGGTCTCAAATACTGCATGACCTAAGGCATGGTTCGGTCTCAAATACCGCATGACCTGAAAATTACTTGTTGCATGGTTCGGTCTCAAATACCGCATGCTAACCATCGGTTGTCTATGTTTATGCAGATGGCTAATCTCAAGAGCCTAGACTACCCTATCCTGCAAGCTTCCGGAAAGAACTACTTGCAATGGGCTAATGACACCGAAATCTATTTTTCATCGAATGGCCTGAAAGGGTGCATCGACGAGGATGTTGAGTCTACGGACAGAAACAAGAGTAATTGTCTGCAGCACATACATCATCACATTGCTGAGAGTATCAAAAGTCAGTACCTCTTCCTAAGAGATCCTCTCGCCCTTTGGACACAGCTTAAACGCCGTTATGGGCACCAAAAGACGGTGCTCCTTCCAAAGGCCGAGTTTGATTGGAAGAGCCTAAGGATCCAGGATTACAAATCCGTGGAAGAGTATAACTCTGAGCTCTTTAGGATTGTCTCACTCCTTAGGCTGTGCGGGAGAGAGGTGACTGAGCAGGAGCTGATTGAGAAGACATTGTCTACCTTCACCCCTAATAACAGAGTACTCCAGCAACAATATCGGCATCAAAAGCTTGCTGACTATGGGGAACTCATTGAGTGTTTACTGCTAGCTGAGCAGAACGATGAGTTGCTAATAATGAACAGTGTTATGCGACCTCCTGGTACAGCCCCATTACCAGAAGCAAATAAGGTCGACTTGGGAAAGAAAACTGTAGTTGAATCTAATGAGCCTAAGGAGCCTAGTGAGATCAACTACGTCCACAGAGATAGACACTATGGCCATGGTGGCCGTGGTGGCAGAGGACGTAGTGGTCGTGGAGGCAAGGCTGGTCGAGGAGGTCGCGGACGTGGTGGTAAGGGCCGTGGGTCCTTTAAACCAAACTCCAAGGCCAAATCTACTTGCCACCGATGTGGTATGTCAAACCACTGGGCTAAGAACTGCAGAACCCCCAGACACCTCATTGATGCATATCAAGAATCTCTTAAGAAAAATCCAGAAGCAAACTATGTACACATCGATGATGAAGGAGACTTCGATCATGAGAATGATGATTTGCTAGGATATGAGACTTCCGACTGCCTCAAAGATATTGAATGAATTTCGAATTTATTTTGGTTTATTTTCTATGCTTTTATGATTTAAATTTCCTTTTTAATGTAATGGATAATTGCTTTGATTTAAATTCAATGGATTTTATTTTATAAGTTATTAAAATCCGAAACTCTTGTCCTATTTTATAGACATGGCCGAGGACATGAGTGAATTAGTAGTGGATAGTGGCTCTAGCCACACCATACTTAAAGATAAAAGATATTTCATAAATCTTAAAATGAAAAGTGCAAATGTTAATACAATTGCGGGTATAGCAAAGCTTATAGAAGGCTACGGCCAAGCACACATACTGTTGCCTAACGGAACCCATATTGAGTTATGTGATGCTTTATATTCACCCAGCTCTAAGAGAAGCTTATTGAGCTTTAAAGACATAAGGTCTAATGGTTATCATATTGAAACCAAGGGTGAAGGATCTAAAGAGTTCCTCACATTACGAAAATGTGAAAGGACAAAAGAAGATCCTAGAGACTATACCTGCCCTAGCCTCTGGTCTATACCATGCGAAAATTAACATGATAGAAGCCAACATGGCTAAGCACAAAATATACAAAGAGAGTTTCACTCTATGGCATGACCGACTTGGCCATCCGGGAACAAACATGATGCGTAAATTAATAAAAAGTTCAAAAGGGCACAACCTTAAAGAAAGAAAAGTTCTCCCTAAGAATCTCACATGTGTGGCATGTGCACAAGGGAAACTTATTGTAAGACCATCACCAGTAAAAGTCACAAAAGAGACTTTGCATTTTCTGGAAAGGATACAAGGTGACATATGTGGGCCAATACACCCACCAAGTGGGACATTTCGATATTTCGTGGTGATGATAGATGCATCAACCAGATGGTCCCACGTATGCTTGTTATCCACGAGAAACTTAGCATTTGCTAAGCTCTTAGCTCAAATCATTCGATTAAGAGCACATTTTCCAGACTTTCCACTTAAGACTATACGTCTAGATAATGCTGGTGAATTTACATCCCAAGCGTTTAATGATTACTGTATGTCCATGGGGGTGAGTGTGGAACATCCTGTGGCACATGTACATACACAAAATGGATTAGCTGAATCCTTCATTAAACGAATACAATTGATAGCTCGACCATTGTTAATGAGGTCAAAGCTTCCTGTGTCGGCTTGGGGACACGCAGTCTTACATGCAGCAGAACTCATACGCATCAGGCCATCTAGTGAACACAAATATTCCCCATCCCAACTCCTATCGGGTCAAGAGCCAGACTTATCCCATCTTAAGACATTTGGTTGTGTCATTTATATACCAATTGCTCCACCACAGAGAACAAAGATGGGACCACAGAGGAGAATGGGAATATATGTGGGGTATGAGTCTCCCACCATAATAAGGTAACTCGAGCCACGACGGGAGACTGTTCAAGGCCGGATACGCGGACTGTCAATTTATTGAGTCCGAATTCCCTATGCTAGGTGGAGAGACCAGCAAGCTGAGCAAAGAATTGACATGGAATCAAACATCCTTAGAATGGCAAGATCCTCGAACTATAGCATGTGATGCAGAAGTTCAGAAGATTATACATCTTCAGCAGCTAGCTAATCAATTGCCATTCCTTTGCTGACCCGAAAAGAGTAACAAAATCGTACATACCAGCTTGCAATGCACCTGTACGTATTGATGTTCCCAAGGAACACAATAATCAAGTTGCTACAGAGTCTACACCACGTTTGAAACGGGGTAGACCATTAGGTTCCAAAGATAAGAATCCTCGGAAAACAAAAAGTGCAAAACAGACCGAGGCTATGGGAATTACAGAAAAGCCAGACGTTGTCAAAGAAATTCCTAAGGCAGCAAATGAGACTCAGGACGCTGAACCTCAAGAGCCTGAAGGAATTGACAACAATGAGATCTCGATAAACTATATTATGTCTGGAACAAAATGGAACCGAAAGGATGTCGACATTGATGATATATTTGCATACAAGGTAGCACTTGAAATAAATGAGAATCATGAGCCCACATCTATACTAGAGTGTACACAAAGCAAAGATTGGCTTAAATGGAAAGAAGCCATTGATGTGGAGCTAAACTCTTTAAAGAAGAGAAGTGTGTTTGGTCCGACCTTAAGGATAACACCAGAAAATAAACCAGTAGGACACAAATGGGTCTTTGTAAGAAAGAGAAATGAGAGAAACGATATTGTCAGATACAAGGCAAGGCTCGTAGCACAAGGATTCTCTCAAAGACCTGGCATAGATTATGAGGAGACATACTCCCCTGTGATGGATGCAACTGACTTTTAGATATCTAATAAGTCTGGCCATAAGAGAAAGTTTAGACTTGCGGTTAATGGATGTTGTAACTGCATATCTACACGGTCCACTGGATAGTAAAATTTACATGAGATTACCAGAGGGTATAGAACTCAAAGATAAGAAGGGTTCTAGAGACCAATACTGCATAAGGCTAGACAAATCGCTTTATGGACTGAGACAGAGTGGTCAAATGTGGTATAACCGGCTAAGTGAGTATTTAGCCAAAGAAGGTTATAGGAATGACCCGATCAGTCCCTGTATATTCATAAAGAAATTCGCGAATAAGGGATTTGTGATAATAGCAGTATATGTGGATGATTTAAACATCCTTGGAACCTCTCGGGAAATCGCCCAAACTGTAGAATATCTCAAGAAAGAGTTTGAGATGAAAGACCTAGGCAAGACAAAATTCAGTTTGGGGTTGCAGCTTGAGTACATAAACAATGGGATCCTTGTGCATCAAAAGGCATACACAGAAAAGGTACTCAAGAGATTTAATATGGAGCAAGCTCACTCATTGACTAGCCCAATGGTTGTGAGAAGTGTAAAAGTGGATAAAGATCCATTTGCTCCTAAGAAGGACAATGAAGCAATTCTTGGTCCTGAAGTGCCTTACCTCGTGCTATAGGAGCATTAATGTTCTTGGCTAGCCACACTACCTGACATATGCTTCGCAGTAAACCTTCGGCAAGATACAGTTCTTGTCCGACTAAAAGGCACTGGAACGGTATAAAAATATTCTGCGTTAACAAGACGACAGATTTATTTTACACTAACCATAACAAAGAAGGTTTAGTTGGTTTTGCTGATGCAGGTTATCTGTCCGATCCACACACTGGTAAGTCACAAACAGGTTATGTGTTTACACACGGTGGTACAGCAATCTCCTGGCGTTCTATGAAGCAGACTCTAGTAGCCACATCCTCAAATCACGCGGAGATCCTAGCTATGCATGAAGCCAGCCGTGAGTGTGTTTGGTTGCGGTCAATGACCCAGCACATTCGGACAGACAGTGGCATGAACGAAGACAAATCAGCAACAGTCATCTATGAAGACAATGCAGCCTGCATCGCACAACTCAAAGACGGTTACATAAAGGGAGATCGGACGAAGCACATCCTGCTAAAGTTCTTCTACACACATGAACTACAAAAGACCGGAGAAGTTCAAGTGGTGCAAGTTCAGTCATGCAACAACTCAGCCGATCTCTTCACCAAGGCATTACCGACTACGACGTTCAAGAAGCTCACGCACCAGATTGGAATGCGGAGGCTTAAGGACTTGGAGTGATGCTTGGAACAGGGGGAGCAATGTGTGCTGTACTCTTTTTCCTTCACTAAGGTTTTGTCCCAATGGGTTTTCCTGGTAAGGTTTTAATGAGGCAGCATCCCCTAAGCACATTGCATCGATCCCTTCCTCGCATAGGCACGGTTGTATCGTCCAAGGGGGAGTGTTGTAAAACACTTGGTGGACTCTATCCAACCGGCCCATTATCAGTCCGTCCATACACGGTCCACTCGACCATACTTGGTCGAGTGCTTACGGCCCATTGGTTGAAGCCCATTCGGCCATTGCTTTAGTATGTCGGTTTTAGCTTTGAGACTTGTAACACTATATATATTGTAACCTCGATTCCGATGATTAATAACACAAGAGATTTACTTCCTAAACTCCCTAAATTACAACATTTATGTTATAATATTGGATTATTATTGAATATTGGTATTGTTATTCCGCTGTTGATTGTGATTGTGGTTAGGTGGCTAGTGGGTATGAGACCACTAGTTGTATTTTATTTATTATATTATATTTATATATTTATTATTTATTATTAAAAAAAAAGGTCGGTCCTTTCACAGTTAAATTTTGCTATAATTGAAAACAATAATATACACCGACTTTTAATTGATAACATGAATTTAACACCAATAATTGAATAATCTCTTGATATAAAAAACCTTTAAATATTTCTGTTTGTTTTGAAAAGAAAAACTCTGATTTTTTTATCCTAATAATTGTAACTCTTGAAAGTAATTGTTGTTCCTTTAAATATATGATAGCTTTATTTTCCCCCTATTTCTATTCTTTTACAAACATTTACACAATTTTTATGTATTATGATAAAAAAATCTAATTATATATATATATACACATATATATATATATAATCTCTATTTATATTTTACTTTGATATTTTTGATTGTATTTTTTTCATTTCATTTTTATTTTATATTTTAGTTTAAATTATTGTTTTTAATAATAATATCAATATTACAAAAATGAGTGAATTAATTGATGCATCAACTTTAGATTTTATGTTCTTTGATGATGTAGATTAATTTGTTAAAATAGAAAATAAGAAGTGATGAGGTGGAGGAAGGAGAAGAGAGAAAAGCCAACTTTATATTTATAGATACACTAGGTACCAACCCGCACTATATGCAGATTAAAACGATTTAAATAAATTATTATGAGTAGAATTATTATTTGAAATTTAAGATTTGTTTGTATAAAACAAAATATGTAAGTTAAGTTTTTTTCGTTTATTCAAAATAGCATTTATTTTCTGTAAAATATGTTTCACCGGTGAAATATTTGAACTTAGAAAATAATTTTAAGGGGGTGTAAAAAGCTTTGATGTCTTTTTGTGTTTCTAAAAAACAAATTCACGTATTTTATGTTCACATTATTATCTATATCACTACACCATTAAATATATAAAACAATATTTTTAGACTAACCGATTTAATTTAAATTAATACTAAGTCTAAAAATGTAATGAGAAAAATGATAAAAGTGGTAAATAAATAAATATTTTTTTTCTTTGTTTGTGAAATGTAATTTACTTTTAATAAGTAAATAAGTTATGACAATGATAATTAAATAAATTTTTAGATTTAATAGTTGATTAAATATTTATTTTAAAAAATAATCAAAAAACATTAGTCATAATATTTCAGTGGCATATTTATGTAAATAATAATAAAAAATAAAGGTATTTATTAAAAAAGGTACATGAACTCTCTAAGCGCGACACCTCAGCTTTTTTATGAGAGTGCTTTTCTTAGGGGAATATAGAGGATGTTTTGACATTAGACTTAGACCATGGGCATTGGTAGTCCTTCAATATTGGTCCCTCAATTATAATAGTAATATTTTGGAAGGTTCTTATTATTAGTATGAGCATTGGTGTCTACTTCTTTTAAGTCCCCCGAATAAAATATTAATATTTTTAAAATTGAAAACATTAATTTTTTAAATTTCTAAAACAAAAACATACAATTAAAAAGCAAAACGATGTGAAGGTGTTGAGCTTCTTCGGTTTTCTTACTTGTTGAGAGATAAAAAGGCATGACCCCATTTGAATTTTCCTAGCAAAAGTTCTGCAGTTTCCTCCTCCCCACTGATTTGGAAAACAAATGGAGCAAGACATATTAGAAAACGGGATAATGTATGACCAATCAATTGAAATGGGTTTCAGGAGAAGAAGATAATGGACTCACCATAGTATTAAAGCTGCAGATAAAGCCTCAACACAAGATAGCTCACAAGGTCTTCCATAATTAACTGGATTAGCTGCTACTAACCATGGTACTAGAATCATAAAGAAACAATAAACATTTACAAGAGATCTGCCTAAATCTTAAATATATAATAGCAAAGATGATTGATTTTAACTTCTTACAGAGACGAGGAGCAGTACAACGCAGCTTTGCAAACGGGACATCAGTTAGACGTGCCCAAGAACAATCAACTACAGCTAATCCTTTCCTTTTAATCAGATCATAGTCTTCCCTTGAAACACATTGTCTACCAACTGGACTGCCAAAATCATCAGACACAGATTGCAGATGATTAAGAATGTGTCATCTAATGACATTGCAAAATGACCCTAATAAGATACAAGTAGAGAGATACCTTAAAACAACTCCTCCAAAGCCTGTGTTAACCCGTAATTCCGCAACAAGAAGATAACACATAAACTTTCACAAGCTCATGATACTTACTTTTAACAAGTTGAATCTAGCAAGCTTACGACCTGTGCACCTCTTTGCATCACATTGACCAAAATCCTAACACAACACATAACGCGACAATTACATGAATGAGTAGTGAAACAATCTGATCTTTGGATTATAGAATTTTGTATTAAACCTAAGGTATTAAACATAAAGGAAACTATGCATACCCACATTGCCAATTGAACATTTGGAACTGCTGGTGCTTCATCCTCAGGCTCTACGAAAAGTCACCAAGTAAGAGCATTACTTACTCGTATATTCAACTAACCCACCACCACCAACAACAAAAATAATAACTTTAATACCTTGATCAACCGGAAGTGACTCATCTTCCCTACAAATTTTTCAAAACGAAATCGTTAACACTCGCCAAACAGAGAGAATCCTGAATTCGCAAAAGATAAGAAATTTACCTTCCAAGATCAGTCCGACTGGTTTGGCCTCGACTCGAATTGCCTCCTTTAGATCGATTGTGCTTCCCGTAACCCATTTTTTACCGGCGATATTTCCGACAAACGCAGATGTGATTTTTTTGATTGTCGAAAGAAATGTTTTTGGGAAAACCTTGAGATATTCTACACCCAATCACAACAGAACAGAACACGTGGCGAAGTCGACAGACAGAAACGTCCCGAAATAAGAAGCGTCCTTTCGTTAATGGGCCTTTTTGATTTAAATTTAAATCAAAATAAACGGGGACGGCCCGAATCAACGCCAATGCACTTACTCTTAGGCTTTGAATGGTTGATATATGCACTTCATATGGGTCTTGTCCTTCACACAATCTCAAGACACATTCGTGTTGGACCTCCAAAATTTTTGAGTTTTTTTAGTAACAAATATAGGCCCCAATTTTTTTGTTAATGTAAACATTGACCCCATTTTTATGAAATTTTAAGATTTGACCTCAATTTTTAATTTTATCTATTTTGTGTTATTGCAAAATATGCTCTTTTCTAAATTTTAAAGATTTGGTCTTAGTTTTAAAATTTATCAATAAAACCCATAAAAACATATGTTCTGTATTGGGCCACAAATTTCGTAAATTGCATATTAGACAATACATATTAATAATTTGGTATGATAAACTCCATACTATAGAATGCAATATTTTTAAAACAGATAAAAAAAGTGCGGATGAATAGTTATATTCTAGTATAGAGTTACAGTTCACCGCATTCTAACATGTGTTTTATTGGTCTGGAGTTGGTCTAGAATTGGTATGGAATATATGTGAATAGTAGAAAATAGCGGAGTGGTTTAATTTTAATCTGTTCAGGAGCGTACCGACCTGATCGTATGAACTATAAAAACTTATTTGCAACAATCACATTCTTAGCGAAAAGAGAAGTGGTTTAAGTCTTGCCTCCAACAATCAAACCGTCTGATATTTTTGCTTCTTTGGCTTAAGGAGAAAGAAAAGCATTTTTTTGACAACGAATAGTCGTAGTATCTTTACTAACTTGGTGGTCTTAGAATTACTCCAAATTCCCCTAATCAATTTAATATCTGGTTCGGTGGCATTGGCTACTATACATTTAATGATGGATATTTATTAGTATTGTTTTCTGCAATTATTTATAAAATATCTCATCGGCGGTCTCACCACATTTTGGTTGATTCAAAAGTCTCCAAAGCCTTTGGAACCTTCAAGTTTCTCTGTTCTCAATTCATCAATCATCATCATCCCCTTTCTCCTCGAATTATCCAAACCCAGAAAGAATCTTTCTTCCACAGAGATTACCCACAAAATCAATTTCTCTCCTTATTCACTCAGGTAAAAAAAAAAAATGGAACAATCTTTTTCATTCTATAAGGCCATTGTTGATGAACCCTCGATTCAATTCTTGCATTTTACTTTATTTTTGATTGAATTCTGCTTAAATTGTTTGTTGAAATCGTGTTATAGTTTGAGTTCTACAAGTAAAGCTTGACTCTTTCGTGGTGGGTAATCTCATTCTCGCGCTAAACGTGAGACCGACCTTTTTGTTCCATGATCTTCTCTTGCGTTTTCTCGTTTTATATGAAACGGTTGAGATTAGATAAACCTTTCTTTTTCCGATTTCTTTAAAAATATATATATATATACATATATATATATATATATATATATATATATTTATTTGCCTCTTTGGTGTATAAAAGTGCAGCTAACTTTCTTCTCTACCTGAGGATTGACTGGTCGGTGCTTCAAACTTTTGTTTTGCTGTTTACAGCGTTTTCCAGGAAGAGACATTAGCATCTACAAGGCGCCTTTGATCGTTTTAGGAGAGTGTTAGTGAGTATAGATTGTTGCTGCAACTGATTGTGTGGGAATTGGGGGCAGTGAGAGCTGTTTAGTTAAAATTCAGTTTTTTTAAGTCATGGCGAGTAATGTATTTGATCATCCACTTCAACAAGTAGAGGATGGGAACA
The DNA here is from genome assembly GCA_023657505.1 of Camelina hispida. Lineage (NCBI taxonomy): Eukaryota > Viridiplantae > Streptophyta > Magnoliopsida > Brassicales > Brassicaceae > Camelina > Camelina hispida. Next base: position 27,297,756 of record CP094631.1, on the reverse strand, counting down.
GGTCTGGGAAGGATGATTCTGATGGAGATAATGGTGTACACAGCGAGAAAGCGAGTTTGTTGGAAACATCTAGTTCTGTAGAGACTGCTCCTCAAGGTTCTGGTCGTTCTTCTGATTGGCGTAGGGGTTAGTTCTCTCATCTATTCAACCTTCTGTCATTCCACTTTCTGAACAAGTTGTTATATCTGCATAATTCACCCAGGACTTTGGATCTCCATTGTGTTACCAGTGTTCTGAAATAGAGTATAACCACTGATCAAGATTGTATCTTCTTGTAGGACTAGACCACTGCGGAACTGCACCTGTTGGTCTCTATGGCGATATGCTAGTCGATGACAGTGAGATTAAGTACTCTCGGTCCTTGACAGAGAAAGGGTCTCCTGCAAGTCATAATCTAAAATTGGATAGATTATCCGAGCGGGAAAAGGTACGAAACTAAACCCTCATGTATCCATCCAGTTGTTTCTATGGCTATGTAGCATGAACATAAGAATAACATTTATCTTATTATTGCCAATTCCCTCATCATGGTATTAATCTTGGATTCTATTTTTGTGCTGTAAGAATCACTAGGATATGTTTCTCAGATGCAGTACACTGCAATCATTATTCTATTCTCATGATTCCTTTTTGTTAATATCTTGTGGTTCCAGCAAAAACTCATTGTTGAGCTAGTCAGAATACAAAATGACGGGAGAGTGGAAGTTATAGATAACGGTACTCCGGTATCGGAGTTATGGGAGTTCGAGCCAACGAAAGGGCAGTCCACAATCACATATGAAAAGTCCTTAACGGAGTCCTTTAGATCCATTCCAAGGTTAAAAATTGTTATACTTGTGGTTGGAACTCGAGGTGATGTGCAGCCTTTTTTGGCTATGGCAAAGCGCCTCCAGGTATCATATCTTGAACTTAAGATGTATTAAGAAGCATTGTGCCATTAAATAGGCTCATGTGCCTACACTTTTAGTTTAGTTTGATTTCTTCATCACTTCCTCATATATGTTCTTGGCTCATTTCCGTTAGAGCTAGGGAATAGGTACCCAAGATTCTTAGTCAGACATTTTGAATAGATTTTTCATGACATTGAGTGATTGAGGAAGGTTAAAGTTAGACATAATATTTGTTCTCCGTTGCAGGAATTTGGTCATCGTGTTAGGTTGGCAACTCATGCAAATTTCCGCTCTTTTGTACGGTCTGCTGGAGTAGAGTTCTACCCCTTGGGTGGTGATCCCAGAGAGTTAGCTGCATGTAAATAATTCCTCCACTAAATGATTCATTTATCCTTTTGTTTCTCGTTTTTTTCTTTTCTGATGAAAGCCTTATATGGAAACACAGATGAGCTGTCAGAAATATTCTTCATGTGGAAATATAATTAAAATGACATTTATGAGTATCTTTGAATGTAGATATGGCTAGAAATAAAGGTCTCATTCCTTCTGGGCCTTCAGAAATATCAAAACAGAGAAAACAGTTGAAGGCAATTATAGAGTCTCTTCTTCCGGCATGTGTAGAGCCTGATATGGAAACTGCTACCTCTTTCAGAGCTCAAGCAATAATTGCAAATCCTCCTGCATATGGTAAGTCCCTCACCGACTTCAGAATGTTTTACTCATCAGCACCTCATTGTTTCTAAACTTTTCTATAGCAAATATACTTGGTTGTTTTCATTCCTCCTTTAAGCTGATGATATGTTTTTGGTTCTAATTGCAGGACATGTGCATGTTGCCGAAGCTCTTGGAGTACCAATTCACATTTTTTTCACAATGCCATGGACGTGAGTTGACGTTTTTGCGTTTTAATCTCAGGGTCTGTACACCAGCCTAAACGTGTTATTTATTTTCATGCTTTCTTACATCCTTTTTCTGTAGGCAGGCCAACTCATGAATTCCCCCACCCTTTGGCGCGTGTTTCTCAGAGTGCTGCATATTGGGTAATGTTATTATGTAGTGCGGCCTTAACTGGTTCTTTCTATGAATATGCCCACCCTTTAAAAATGATTAAAAGCATTCTGAGGCTGATTCTTTCAAAACATTTTCTTGTCTCAGCTATCATATATAGTTGTTGATCTGATGGTATGGTGGAGCATAAGGACATATATAAATGATTTTAGGAAGAGGAAGCTAAACCTTGCACCTATCGCATATTTCAGCACATACCATGGCTCAATTTCGCACTTGCCTACTGGTTACATGTGGAGTCCCCATGTTGTGCCAAAACCAAGTGGTAAGAGCACAGATTTTTCCCTTGTACATCTATTCCTCTTCAGGTTTATCATATGTTTCCTTGCTACCATTTTGCATTATACTTTCTTCTTCTGGCTATGGCAAGACCATCATGCGTTGTCAAATTTTGCATTCGTAATATTCTTTGAGTCTCAGCTCATTATCTTTTCGTTGATAGATATCTGAAAGATTATGCTTTTGTTCAACTAATATGCAGACTGGGGTCCTTTAGTCGATGTTGTTGGCTATTGTTTCCTGAACCTTGGATCAAAGTACCAACCTCGCGAAGAGTTTAGCCACTGGATAGAAAGAGGATCACCGCCCATATATATTGGTTTTGGAAGCATGGTACGGCGAAGACCCTTAATAGTGATATAATGTGTTCCTCTCTTTGGTAGTATTCAATGATGGACATAGTGTTGACAGTGAATCTTGGTAGTATTGGTTAGGCGGTCACATTAAAATCTTTGATTTGCAGCATGTTAAACTTTATCAACTTGAAACGTATCATACCAGTTCTACTGTATTTTTATCGATAGATTTATCTCCCTATATTGTGGTCCTTGTCCGTCTTGATTGTTTAACTGATGATCACTAGCTTTAGCTCACAGTATTGTTGCTTTGTTATTTCTTCTCCTTTACACAACCAGCCTCTTGATGATCCAAAAAAAATAATGGACATTATACTGGAAACACTGAGAGATACAGAACAGAGAGGGATAGTTGATCGAGGTTGGGGTGGCCTTGGAAACCGTAAGCAGCTTCTGTGCCTTCTGTCTTGGCTCTCTGTGCCTGAACCAGTTTTCTTCTTGCTTTTACGGATTCAGGATACATTTTTACCAGCTAACATTTTGCAGTTGCTACTGAAGTTCCTGAAAATGTATTCCTTTTGGAGGACTGTCCTCACGACTGGTTGTTTCCTCAATGTTCGGCTGTGGTAAGCCCTCCCTAGATTATTCCCACTGTATTACTACATTGATGTCTCCGAAGATAATATTTTCTAATTGAGGCTTTTTCTTGTGTTATGGATATAAAGATTCACCATGGTGGTGCTGGAACCACAGCCACTGGACTAAAAGCAGGGGTAAAGAATTTTAATTTTGAAAATCTGGTTGTCTGACTTTTCATACCGATCATTAACGTGTCCTGTGGTTAAATCTTTATCAGTTTTCTTGACCTCATAAAAGAACTATTGGTTCCTTATTACATTTGTGTCTGCAGTGTCCAACAACAATCGTGCCATTCTTTGGGGATCAGTTCTTCTGGGGTGACAGGATCTATGAGAAAGGACTTGGGCCTGCGCCAATACCGATAGCTCAGCTCAATGTTGAGAACCTCAGTAATTCCATAAGGTTCATGCTACAACCAGAGGTAAACAAGACTTGCTTTCCCTTTTTTTCCAAGCCCAGTAATTAGGATGTTAAGAGTAATGAATCACAATAGAAGTAAAACCAAAACGCTCTCTGTATTACAAAATCAAAAGAACCATACAAAACCCAAGACGTAAAGCTTTGTGACGATAAACGAAGCTCCAAAGTATCTCACTATCTCTAGCTTTGATGTGTCTCACAAGTGAGATCTCATCCTAAATAATATCCTAAGTCTTCTAGAAAGCGCAGGCATCATAGGACACGAATCTCTTGTGCTTTCAGGTGAAATCACAAGTGATGGAACTAGCGAAAGTACTAGGGAACGAGGATGGTGTAGCTGCAGCAGTTGATGCATTCCACAGGCATTTGCCACCGAAGCTGCCACTGCCCGAGTCCTCACCTGAGAAAAAGGATGAAGATGATCAACCAGACCTGTTACAATGGTTCTTTATTCAGATTGGCAAAAAGTGTTGCCTTCCATGTGGTGGCGTGTGATATCAAATTTCCTTAGGTGTGTTTTATCTTTCAAAAATCTTGTCTATGCAACTCAACTCAATTCATTTCATTCAATGCTCAGGAATATGATTAGATATTGTTTGCACAGTTGCTTTAAAATTGGATATAATAAAATTATTGTGATGGATTTGAGCATCTTTATAAAGATATTTTTACTTACTCTCAGTCAGAAGTCAGAAGCAGCATTATGTGCAAGGATCAGGTATCAATGGCCTCAAATCTTTACAATCTAACTCCTCTTCGAATCTTTTGTGAGCATGTTTAAGGAACATCAAAACATATGCCAATGATCCTTTGCGTCGGCTCTCGTCTTTCTTCTCTTCTGCGTAAGATTCCGACATTGTACCAGCGTCTCTGAAATATTTGTATCTGGTGATCTGCAACAAGTTTCTCTGGTGATAAGGCCAAACATCAACCGTATCATCCACAATCACCACTCTACACTTATCAGCGTTAACAAGATCAAGTGTCTTATAGTAAGGACTTGCTTCTCTAGTTATGACTCGGTTTCGAAAGTATACTTTATCCGGATCAATCCACTTCAGCACCATCTTAGCGTAACTTGAACTGCCCATTGTGTAAACGTGCATGGTGAAAAGCTTCTTGGCTTCTAATAGAAAGGTCGTAGCTTTATCATATATTCGTTGCATCTCCATAGATCTAGCCTTGAATCATCTTCTTCGTGTAGATACTTCTCCTTGTTAGAAAGGTCTGAAACAAGCTTTGTGTGGATAAGCGTGTGGTCCAAGTCAAGGACTAGGTGAAGCTTTTTCTTCTTCTTGTCGTTGTGACATCTGAGTTCTGTCTTTATAAACCTCGCAGTCGCAACATCGTACGCGAGGTTCAATTGTTGTAATCTCTTGACAAAATCATCGATCAAGCAAAGCGACGACGAAGATGACTCCTCTCGCCTTTTGGATTTGGGTTGTGGTGGATTCTCTACAGACATTATCAACACAAAACCCTATAACAAAAATAATTTTATCGGTGCCCTAGAGAGGAGACACCAAGGACTGTTATTACTTTTATATGGCAGTAACTTTAAAAATTTAAATGCTGTGACTTCAAAAAAAAAAAAAAAAGTCACAAAGAATAGGCTATTAAAAAAAAAGCATAATGTGAGAAAATTAAGAGAATTTGTTAAAAATACCCCTTTTGATATACCCCTTTTCAAAAATACCCTCTTTTCTGGCAATTTTTATTTTTGCCCTCCTTTAATTTTTAATGACCATTTTACCCTTAAATAAAAAATATTTTATTTAATAAAAAGAAAAAGAAAATTTTCCCGCCAAAAAATTTCCGACATATTTTCCCGCCAAAAAATTTTCGAAAATTTTTCCCGCCAAAAACTTTTTTGTCCAAAAAATTTTGATAAAAATTTTCGACAAAAAAATTTCCCGCCAAAAAAATTTTACAAGGTTTTTAAAAGGTTTTTAAAAGGTTTTATAAGGTAGAAAAAACCTTATAAAAACCTTATAAACACCTTTTAAACGCTTTTACAAGATTTTTAAAAGAGTTTTAAAAGGTTTTAATAGGTTTTTAAAAGGTTTTTTAAACATCTCGTAAACGCTTTTACAAGGTTTTTAAAAGGTTTTCAAAATGTTTTTAAAAAGGTTTTTAAACACCTTGTAAAAGCTTTTACAAGGTTTTTAAATACCTTGTAAATGCTTTTAAAATGTTTTTATAAGGTTTTTAAAAGGTTTTTAAACACCTTGTAAACGCTTTTAAAAGGTTTTTAAACACCTTTGTAAATACTTTTACGAGGTTTTACAAGGTGTTTAAAAGGATTTACAATGTATTTATAAGGTATAAATTTCATTTTTTTGGCGGGAAAATTTTTCGATTTTGGCGGGAAAATTTTTTTTTTGGCGGGAAAATTTTTTTTGACGGGAAATTTTTTTGATTTTGGCGGGAAAAAAATTTTTGGCGGGAAATTTTTTTATTTTTGGCGGGAAAATTTTTCATTTTTGGCGGGAAACTTGATTTTGGTGACTGTACATTCTTGTTGTCATTTAAAGAAAGAGTAATTTGGTCATTTTGTTCATGAAGAGGGGTAGTTTTAAAAATGGTCAACATGGAGGGGTATTTTTAAAAAGGAAATTGAAAAAAGGGGTATTTTTAAGAATGCCCCGAAAATTAAGGAGTGCTTTGAAGGCTGTTAAAATAATAAAGTGTGATCGGAGAAAATAAAACTTTAAAAACTTTTTTTTAAACAAATAAAAGCTTCTTCTACAGCCCATCTCCAATCGCCTCTTTTTGTGAACATCAATCAAAATACTTTGGCTCCTATCCTTAAACAAATGAACAATGCAACGAAATAAACAGTTTTTGAAGAATGAAAGAAAAATGTATATATAATGCATTTTACATTTGGTTTCAAATAAAGTTTGTGAATTAAATTTTAGATATGTCATATTCAATATTAATAATAAATATTAACCTACAATAAAAAATTTAAGAGTAATTTAAAATATTTTTAGTTTTTATCTACGATATAAACATCTCTTAAATTTATTTTACTATTCATACAATTTTCAAATAGAGCCTTAAGATTAGTTTAACATAGAATTCATATCAAAAATATTTTTTCTGTCAATACATTGTGAAAACATGAAAATTGAAATCTATATATATATTTTTGGAGAAAATTATGAAAAAAATCCTGAAGTTCAATACTATTTACAGGAAATGCCACTGACATTAAATATTTAATTAAATTTATTTTTTTGATATAACTAATTGTTATATATAGTAATTATTAGAGGAGCATATGCCATAAATTTTGGTTTAATTGTTATAAATAAATTTGAAATGTATTTATATAAACTAATTAGTTCTACCTAAATTATTAAATAAAATAAATATATCTTTTTATATTTTAACACCATTTAACAAAAAAGATTATTTCTATGTTAAACTTAAGAAAAATTAAAATATTATGAATCTTTAGATTTATTAATATTAAAAATCTCATAAAACAGGGTTTATTTCAAAACGGGTTATAACAACATTAGCATAAATTTTAAATATTATTAATCAAATGGAGAACATGGGTTAAATTTTAATTAATGTATAAATATAAGGGATAAAGATTTAAAATATGCAAAGCGTTAGTCATATACTCATATATATATATATATATAGTTAATCTACTAATCAAATTATATTTTTTTTTCTAAAATAAAATATAGCTCCGCGGTGTACCGCAGGATAAAATCTAGTATTATTAATAAACATAATTTTATTTATTTTAAAATAAAAAAAAATATATATATATATATATATATATATATTTTCCTTTTTTGTTCTATTTGTTACTCATCAATTTAGGAGAGGAACATTTTTGTTCTATTGTTCCTTGTTTTTGAAGAATGTAGAAGAAAAAAAATTACTTTTAGTAGAAGATTTGAGGAATGAAGAAGAATATCACATTCTTCCTTGTTCTTTTCCTAAATTGTGGTTACCAATGGAAGCCTTTGTATATATTTAGAGCAGACTAGATTATGCCCTGAAATTTTTTTGACTTGTATGTAAGAAAACCAAAAAAAAAGAAACAGAAAATAAAATCAGTTGATATGTGAAAACAATAGAAAATAATTATTTTGATTTCTATATATTTATAATTAATTTTCAATTGAATTTTCACATATATTTTCAAATTTTTAGGTTTTCTTATTCATATGTGATTAAGATTATACTGAATGGCAATTCTCATAAACACCACTAAAATGAGTTTTCTTCCACAAATACCATTATTAGTTTTCTTTTCTAAAAATACTACTAAAATAGTTTTTTTGTCCCTTCGGGGACATCCGATAAAAAAAAAATAGTTTTTTTTTACCAAAAATTTCTAAAAATAATTTTTTTCTCAGAAATACAACAAAACTATCTAATCTTTTCTCTATTAGTTAATTTTTTTGAATAAATATTTAATCATATATATTATGTAAAGTAACAAAACATTTATTATTTATTAAGCATTGTGCTTTTAACTAGAAAAACTTATATACTGGAACAGAGGGAGTAGTACTCTATATATTTATGAAAACTATTTTTGAGTTTTTATTGTAAGAAATATATATAATGAAGAAATGCAATCATAAGTGAAAAAACAAAACAAAAAATCATAATAACTTTCTAATGTTTATTAAAAGCAATTATAAATATAAAATCTATTTTACTAAAGAGAGGCAAAGCATCTGAACTCTGAAGCATCTTTTTGTAGATTTCTTTTTGAGTAACATAGTTGACATCTTAATTAGAACTCTTTATCTAAACCTTTTGCAAAATTTGTATAAATCCATAGTCTTTTCAAAATTACTCAAACCTAATAAATTTTGTTAAAGTCCATATGTGAAGATCAAAACTTGAGCACCAAGCTAAGTTTAAATGTCAAAGCAATATGTTCTTTGGAAGCTAACCATGGTGAAGTAAATCAAACCCAGGTTAAGTTTATTTTTGGGACCACATTCATGGGGAACCGGCAAAAGGAAACTTGCAGTGGTTCAGCCATAAGGACTATTTGTCTGTTTGTGCTCAGAGGTGATAAGGATGTTTTGGCTTTGACTTAGATAAAGCGTGTTTTCAAGTCTGCAGCCGGCAATACGGATTGCAGGAAAGCGATATCCCTAATTTATATGTTTATAAATAGGTGCTTAAGTGATGAGAGGGGTTTGGTGTGAGAGAACTTTGAGATTGTTTGTAAGAGAGAAAACCTTGTCGCTTTTGGTTCTTTGTTTTCTTAGTGAGGGAGAGTTCTACAGAGTGAGTCTAAGTACTAGTGAAGGGTATTAGACGGTCACTTGTAAACTCTAATTTGTAAGCAATCTCTGACTTTAGTGGATTCCGAGCTGTGACTCGGCCCAGACGTAGCTACCCTTTTGGGAGTGAACTGGGTTACCAAACTTGCTTGTGTTCTCTCTTTTACTTCTCTGCAACTCATCTTCTTCTTTCTCTTTTCTTTCTCTGCATCAAAACTTCTGCTACTCTGTTTTGAAGTTCCGCTAAAACAGAGCAAGCTTTCTCCTTTCTTGTTTTTGTTTGGTCTTCTCCCGGGGAAAGTCGACGCCTTTGGGGTCAAGGAGTTTTAAAAAATTGGTATTAGAGTCGTGTTTCCTGTTCTGTTCCAAAGAGTTACCCAACACTAAACCATGTTTGGGGTGAGAATCGAGGTTGAAAAGTTTGATGGTCGTGGAGACTACACGATGTGGAAGGAAAAGCTTTTGGCTCACATGGATATGCTGGGCTTGAGTGCTGCTCTCAAAGAATCTGAGACAGGTGGCGAGAAGAGTAAGGATTCGAAAGAATCAACCGAGGATGACAAAGAAGAATGTGAGAAAGGTGAAGCGTTCGAAGAGAAGATAAAAAAAGCTAGAAGAACCACTGTGTTAAGCATGACGGATAGGGTTTTGAGAAAGATCAGGAAGAAACATCTGCTGCAGCGATGTTGAACGCATTGGACAAGCTGTACATGTCCAAACAAAGCTCTCCCAAACCAGATGTATCTGAAGCAGAAGCTCTACGGCTTCAAGATTTCTTAAAATCTGTCTATTGAAGGTAACATAGATGAGTTCCTTCATATATTTGCAGATCTAGATAACCTTAATGTAGTTATCTCTGATGAGGATCAAGCAATTTTACTGCTTATGTCACTACCTAGACCTTTCAACCAGTTAAAGGGTACTTTGAAATATAGCTCTGGTAAGTCTATATTGTCTCTAGATGAGGTCACTGCTGTTATTTACTCGAAGGAACTAGAATTTGGGTCGGTTAAGAAAAGTATCAAAGGTCAGGCTGAAGGGTTGTATGTCAAGGATAAGGCTGAGAATAGAGGTAGAAGTGAACAGAAGGAAAAGGGTAAAGGGAATAGGGCTAGGTCTAAGTCTGAGTCTAAACGAGGATGTTGGATCTGCGGTGAAGATGGCCACTTCAAGGCATCCTGTCCCAACAAGAATAAGACTCAGTTCAAGCAGAATCAGGGAAACACAAAGGGTGAAACATCAGAGGGACAAGGGAACTTTGTTGAAGCAACTGGTCTTTATGTATCGGAGGCTCTGTTCTCAACTGACATTCACCTGGAGGATGAATGGATAATGGACACTGGGTGTAGCTATCACATGACTCATAAGAGGGAATGGTTTGATGAGCTCGACGAGAATGCTGGAGGTTCTGTCCGGATGGATAACAAAAACAACATCGAGAGTCAGAAGAGTTGGGACTCTCAAGATCAAGAGTGACACTGGTCTCGTGGTGACTCTCTCGAATGTGAGATTCATTCCTGACATGGATAGGAATCTCCTATCTTTGGGAACTTTCGAGAAAGCCGGTTACAAGTTTGAATCAGAGAATGGGAGGCTGAAAATCAAATCTGGCAGCCAAGTCTTACTTGAAGGAAGACACACGCTGTACCTGCTCCATGGAAAACCTGTAACTGATGAATCACTTGCTGTGGTGAAAGCAACCAATGATACAGTTCTCTGGCATAGAAGACTGTGTCATATGAGTCAGAAGAACATGAACATCTTGGTGAAAAAAGGTTTTCTGGATAAGAAGAAAGTGTCAGTCCTAGATGCATGCGAAGACTGTATCTACAGAATAGCTAAGAAGGTGGGATTCAACTTGGCACAACACGACACAAAGGAGAAACTTGAATACGTCCACTCTGACCTGTGGGGAGCACCGTCGGTACCACTGTCGTTGGGAAGCTCTCAATACTTTATCTCATTCATCGACGATCATACAAGAAAGGTCTGGGTTTATTTTCTGAAGACTAAAGACAAGGCTTTTGAGAAGTTTGTTAGCTGGGTTAGTCTAGTAGAGAATAAGAGTGGAAACAAGGTGAAGACTCTGAGGACTGACAACGGCTTGGAGTTCTGCAATAAATTGTTTGAAGAAAAGGGAATTTTAAGACATCGAACATGTGCGTACACACCGCAGCAAAACGGTGTTGCAGTACGCATGAACAGAATGATCATGGAGAAAGTTAGAAGCATGCTCAGTGATTCAGGATTGCCAAAAAGATTTTGGGCTGAGGCAACACACACTGCAGTGCTTCTCATCAACAAGACTCCTTGTTCAGCACTTAACTTTGAGTTTCCAGACAAGAAGTGGTCAGGGAAAGCTCCTATCTACAGCTACTTGAGAAGGTATGGGTGTGTCACTTTTGTTCACACTGATGATGGCAAGTTAAGTCCTAGAGCTAAGAAGGGAGTTCTAATTGGTTATCCTAGTGGGGTTAAGGGTTAAAAAGTTTGGCTTATGGATGAGAGTAAATGCCTGGTGAGCAGAAATGTCATTTTTCAAGAAAATGCAGTTTATAAAGATCTGTTACAGAGGAAAGAACAAGATTTTGGTGAGGAAGATCAGCAACCTGAATCTTACCTTGATTTGGATCTCGAAGCAGGTAGTGATATCAGCTCAGGTGGAGATAGTATATTTGTACAGAACACACCCCCATCCAGAAGCCCTGCAACACGTACTCCACTTCAAAGAGCAAGAAATGACATTATCGAGACTGGAGTACTCCAATCTCCATTAAGTTATCGTCTTGCTCGAGACAGAGAAAGAGAGATACGAGCACCAAGAAGGTCCGATGATGAAGATTACTTTTCTGAAGCTCTTTACACAACGGAGGATGGAGATGCAGTAGAACCTGCAGATTATAGCGAGGCGATATGAGATACCAATTGGGATCAGTGGAAGCTAGCTATGACAGAGGAGATTGATTCTCAAGTTAAGAACCTGGACAGTTGTAACCAGACCAAAGAATCAGAGAATCGTTGGCAGCCGATGGATATAGAAGTATAAGCTAGGCATTCCTGGGGTTGAAGAACCAAGGTTCAAAGCTAGGCTCGTCGCCAAAGGGTATGCTCAAAGGGAGGGGGTTGATTATCATGAGATCATTGCTCCAGTGGTCAAACATGTTTCGATCAGAGTGTTACTCTCTATAGTGGTTCAAGAAAATCTTGAATTGGAGCAGTTGGATGTTAAAACGGCATTCCTCCATGATGAACTAAAAGAAAAGATCTACATGACACCTCCAAAAGCTTTTGAATCTATGATTGAAGAGGATGAAGTGTGCGTCCTGAACAAATCGCTGTATGGACTGAAGCAGTCACCAAGACAATGGAACGAGAAATTCGACAACTACATGGCTGAAAGTGGTTTTGAAATGAGTCACTATGATAGTTGTGCTTATATCAAGTCGTTGGTTGATGGTTCTATGGTGTATCTACTGTTGTATGTCGATGACATGCTTGTGGCGGCAAAGAACAAGGAAACTATAACTGCCCTAAAAGAAGAGCTAAGCAAGAAGTTTGATATGAAGGATCTGGGAGCTGCTAAAAAGATCTTGGGTATCGATATCATCAGAGATCGTAGTGCTGGTACTCTATGGCTGTCTCAATAAAGCTATTTATGCAAGATCCTCAAGACATTCAACATGTCTGAAGCAAAGCCAACAGAGACTCCACTAGGAGCTCAATGGAAGTTGCGTTCTGCTACAAAAGAGAAACTGGACCGAGATGAAGAGTATATGAAGTCAGTTCCTTACTCCAGCGCCATGGGAAGCATCATGTATGCTATGATCGGCACTCGTCCTGACTTAGCCTACCCAGTAGGCATTGCGAGCAGATACATGAGCCAACCTATAAAGGATCATTGGCTTGGAGTCAAGTGGGTATTAAAGTACATCAAGGGGACTCTAAACACAAAGCTGTGCTACAAGAAAAATTCAGAGTTCATTATTGAAGGATATTGTAATGATGACTATGGTTCTGATCCTGACCGAAGATGATCTATCACAGGCCCGGTGGTTACTCTAGGAGATAACACCATAAATTGGAAGTCTGGTCAGCAGAGAGTTGTATCTCTCTCTACAACTGAGTCTGAGTACATGGCATTAACAGAAGCTGTAAAGGAAGCAGTTTGGCTAAGAGGGTTACTGAAAGATTTCAGTTATGAACAGAATAGTGTGGAGGTATTCTGTGATTCGCAGAGTGCCATTTCAATCTCGAAGAACAATATGCGTCATGAAAGAACGAAGCACATTGACATAAGGTACCACTACATCCGTGAAGTAATTGAAGATGGAATGGTGGAGGTGACAAAGATATCCACCGAAACGAATCCTTCAGATAAATCTTCACCAAGATCTACCTGTGTGCAAGTTTAAAGCTGCTTTAAACTTGTTGCGGGTCAAGTCTTAGAAGTAAACTCAGGGAAGCTGAGTCAGGAATCCGGGAAACTAAAATTTAGTTCTTACTAATCTCTCTCTATCGTTGTGTGTTGTTGATTAGCTTGATCCCCATGTCTTCAGGTGGAGTTTTGTGAAGATGAAGACTTGAGCACCAAGATAAGTTTGAATGTCAAAGCAATATGTCCGTTGAAAGCTAACCATGGTGAAGTAAATCAAACCCAGGTTAAGTTTATTTTTGGGACCACATTCATGGGGAACCGGCAAAAGGAAACTTTCAGTGGTTCAGCCATAAGGACTATTTGTCTGTTTGTGCTCAGAGGTGATAAGGATGTTTTGGCTTTGACTTAGACAAAGTGTGTTTTTAAGTCTGCAGCCGGCAATACGGATTGCAGGAAAGCGACATGCTGCGACACAAGGAAGCCCTAATTTATATGTTTATAAATAGGTGCTTAAGTGATGAGAGGGGTTTGGTGTGAGAGAACTTTGAGATTGTTTGTAAGAGAGAAAACCTTGTAGCTTTTGGTTCTTTGTTTTCTTAGTGAGGGAGATTTCTACAGAGTGAGTCTAAGTACAAGTGAAGGGTATTAGACGGTCACTTGTAAACTCTAATTTGTAAGCAATCTCTGAATTTAGTGGATTCCGAGCTGTGACTCGGCCCAGACATAGCTACCCTTTTGGGAGTGAACTGGGTTACCAAACTTGCTTGTGTTCTCTCTTTTACTTCTCTGCAACTCATCTTCTTCTTTCTCTTTTCTTTCTCTGCATCAAAACTTCTGCTACTCTGTTTTGAAGTTCTGCTAAAACAGAGAAAGCTTTCTCCTTTCTTGGTTTTGTTTGGTCGTCTCCCGGGGAAAGTCGACGCCTTTGTTGTCAAGGAGTCTCAACACCATATAACTATATATGTCATAACCCAAAAAAAAAAAAAAAATCCTCTTTCTAAAACGACCTAAAACTAGGTTTAAGAGCTTGTTATAAAGGTTAAACTAAACTAGAATTAGATGATCTTCCTGCTAAGTAGCTTTACGAGTGCAAGTGCAAGTGTGCAGCACTCTGGATTGAATCTACTTACTCCCTGTCAGAAGCAACGTTGTGTGCAAGGATCATGTATCAATAGCCTCAAATCTTTAGAACCTAACTCCTCTTCAAATCTTTTGTGAACATCTTTAAGGAACTTTAGAACATTCGTCAAGGATCCTTTGCGTCCACTCTCGTCTTTCTTCTCTTTTGCGTATGATTCCCCCATAGTACCAGCGTCTCCGAAATATACGTATTTGGTGATATGTAACAAGTTTTTCTCATGATAAGGCCAAACTTCAACCGTATCATCCGCAATTACCAGTCTCCTCTTATTAGCCCTAACACGTTTACGTGTCTTAATGTTAGGACTTGCATCTCTGGTTATGACTCGGTCTCCAAAATATACTTTATCCGGATCAATCAACTTCAACACCGTCTTAGCGTAGCTGGAACTGCTCATTGTGTAAACGTGCATGGTGAAACGCTTGTTGGCTTCTAATAGATTAGAAACTCATGAACAAAAGGTCGTAGCTTTATCATATATTCACAGCAATTGTCGTAGCTGCATATCCATAGATCTAGCCTTGTTTCAGCTTCTTCGAGTAGATACTGCTCCTCTCTAGGAAGGTCTCGAACAACCTTCGACTGGATAAGCGTGTGGTCCAAGTCAAGGACTAGGTGAAGCTTCTTCTTCTTCTTCTTCTTCTTCTTCTTATTCCTCTCCTTCTCCTTCTCCTTCTCATCGTATGCCAGTTTGTTTATTTTTCTGTCTTTTTTGATGATTTTTTAAAAGTTGTGTAGTAATAGATGATTTTTAAGACTCGCAGTATCGTAGCTCAGTTGTTGTAAACTCTTGCCAAAATCATCAAAGCAAGGCAGCGACGACGAGGATGACCCCTTCTGCCTTTTGGATTTGGGTTGCGGTGGAAGTTGTTTTACTAGAGGGGAAAATTCCCAAAACAAATACCAACTAATTTTTGTTTGGAAGAAAAAAACACCAACTTTTAAAGCTTCCAAAAAAATACATTAACTAATTTATTTTGACTGATAAAAACCCAAACTATAAAATGTCGGCAGATTCATAAGTACAGTATGATATCAAACAAAAAAAAAAATTCAATTTTATCCTTTGAAAAAAATCTTAATTATATTTGTTTAAATTAAAAAAATAATAATAATAAACAGAAAAAACGTTTTTTCTTCCTCCTTTGTTCATGTTCTCCGAGCTGTAACAACAATGACACCATCTCTTTTCCGTCGCTTACAAAAACGTGACCTGAGATTAAGCAGAAGAACATTCAGAAGCTTCCATAGTAAGAACACGACACGAGCTCGAGATTAAGGGTTAACCGAGAGCCGCCGCAGCCGGTGGAGATTGTAAATTACCCGGTGGTCCATCTGCTTATGGTTCATCTAACACCATTGCATCTGCGTCTTCCAAATTTTTTCGCATTGGAAACTCGCTGATTCTAAATTCCTAACCAACGAGGGAAACAACGAAAACCTAGGTGTGACATCACAAAGCTTAAGAAGAGGGGGAATAGTGGTGGTGAATCGAGTGATGTTGAAGTTGAATGATATGAAGCGATTGAATTACATTTGAGGATTTATGTGATGAGGATAAGATTCTTCTGTAAATCATTTTACTTCACTTGCTCTGTAAATTGGTGCTGTCATTGTTGTTAAGCTCGAAGAAGATGAACAAAGGAGGAAGAAATACATTTTTCGACTTTTCAAAGAGTAAAATTAGAATATATTTTTTGTTTGATATCATATATATGAATCTGCCTACATTTTATAGTTTGGATTTTTATTAGTTACAAAAAATTAGTTGATGTATTTTTTTGGAAACCTTAAAAGTTGGTGTTTTTTTCTTCCAAATAAAAATTAGTTGGTGTTTTGTTTAAGAATTTTCCCTTTACTAGAGACATTATGAAGAAAAAAAAGCTTCTGAAATAAAATAGCAAAAGAAAAAAAACCTAATTTGATAGGAACCCCGGAGAGAAAACAACGAGTGGCATAATCTTTGTATACATACTAAATTTTAACTCGTGGTACACCGCAGGACAATTCTTTTATATAATAAATTTTTAATTTCGATTTGTTTGTTATATTTAGTTAAATAGTATTTGGATTGTTCATTATTAGTATAAATCATAAAATACATAATAAGTAATTTATAAGATATTATCTAATTAAGAAACAATTTTGCTAATGATTTAATTGTTTAAAGAATTTAGTTAAATTAACTTGAATTAATATGTCTAATAGTCTAATATTTGTAGTGTTAACCAAATAATTAAATGAGGATTTAACCCGTATTTTAACACCAAGTTATTTTAAATTTATATTAATGTTAATTCAAACCCGTCAAGTCTATAACTCATCCCGCTATATAACCACATTATATAATATTTTAAACTATTCTCTCCTAGTGATGGATCGTGGTGTTCAGTGTGATACCTAGTGTAAACGTTGCGAGTCTGCGCGTGAGACAATTAACCACGCTCGGTTCAATGAACAATTACAGAATTTAGTTAAAGTACATCAGTATTTTCAAATTTGGGTTGTATTATTGGAGAGGAACACCCAAGTAAGAGGATCCAGATTTTGTCCTTCAGTTACCTTGGATATTATGGTCGATCTGGAAAGATAGGAACAAAAAAACGTTTTCAAGCCACGCAAGCTGCGTCAACTGAGGTAATTAATCAGGCTATCAATGAGAAAATATTATGGGAAGAGGCGTAGTCTCAGATTGAAGTGGCTTCTGGTTTAAGAATCCCATATTCCTTGGATCCTCCGAGGAGTCAGGGTCAAGGTCCCTATTGTCAATTTGATGGCTCCTGGAAAGCCACAGACCCGAATTCCGGGTTGGGGTGGTGTTGTTATGTTGGTGATGCTGGGACTTTGTTCTTGGGCTCTAAATGCCTTCGACGAAGTCCTTCCCCGCTTCATTCGGAGTTGGATACCCTGTTTTGGGCCATGTAGAGTATTCTTGTTGTGGGAGGCTTTTGTCAGAGATTTGAGACGGACTGTGCAGAACTAATTGCAATGATTCAAGCTCCGGACGACTGGTCAGCCTTCTCTAATTTTCCGGACGATTTCCATCTTCTCCAAGCTTCCTTTCCTCTGTTCTCTCTGTCAAAGATTCCTCGATCATCAAATCAGCAGGTGGATTGCCTCGCTCAGTCTTCCCGTTCTTTTCTCTATCATACTTCTTTTGTAAACACTTTTTCTCTGGTTTGGGCTACCTCTCCTGGAGTTACTTTCTAATTATTGTTTGGTTGTCAAATATATATATATATATATATATATATATATATATGAAACTATTTATAAGCAATGATTGAAAGATTTTAATTGATAAAGAAAAATAGCAATAAAGTGGAGATATTATAAGGATAATACCCTATTCAAGATATCAATTTAGGAATATGATGTTAAATATAAACATTGTATAAGTTTAAACAAAAATTGAGTTAGGAAAATATAAATTATATTGGAAGAGACATTTTACGAATCAACTTGGTTTAACGATTTTATAGACATATTAATTGAGTACTCGAATTTTAATTACCATATAGTTATTATTTTGTGCAATTTTCTAAGGATTAGTTTCATAAATAAATATAACTTAAAAAGTATAATAAAAATATAATTCAAACATGTTAATATAGATAGAGATAGCTGTCAATTAGGGTTGGCACACAGATTTTTAACCATAACCGCAGCAGGCTCTTTTTTTGGTTTTGATGGGTCAGCCAGCTTCGATCTGCAGTCATAAAACTCAAAATCCTAGTCTAACCAGCTTAATATTTGTGGATATGCAGTTCAGCCCGCAGACTATTAATTTAACCAGAATACAAAAAAAAATAATGAAAATTATAACTAAAAGAGAAATATTTCGATTTTGATTTCATTGTTATTGGAAAAAAAGTTTTTATGTTGTTTGTTAGTGTATGCAACTTTTTTTTTGTCAACTATTGGGCCACAACTGGCTGGCCCATTAGCCAAATTCCTACATTCGTAGGAATCGGGATTCGATCTCGGGTGTGATGATGTCTTCTACAAATGGACTTACCTCCTGCCACTACACTAAGGCCACTTCACAATATGCAACTTATAATAACAATTAAATAAACCACCAATCATTGAAGAAGATTATGATTTAGGGAGTAACATAATTCATATTAACCAAGAGGTGGTGGGATAGTAGTTCTAGCTTGGTGGAAAATTAGCCATGTTGATCTAGGCTATAGATCGATTCTTCTCGAGCGCAGAATTGCTCAGCTTTATCCCTATACCCACATGGATATGAGCATATTGATTACGACCAATTTGCAAATTTTGGGGACCCGTGGGATATCTTTTCCCAAAACACTAGTCTTGGATCCTTCCATAGGTCCGGAGATTTTATCCGTTTTATCAAAAAAAAAAAACATAGTTTATATTTGACTTATATTCAAAATCACCAGCCATTGAAAATTTCTTATTAATCTTACTTTCATAGTTTTTTTAAATGGTTGACAGAATAGCGAAGAAGTCTCTTTCTTTTATTAACTACTAGATTTATAACCCGCACGTTGCGCGGGACTATAATGAACCGTTGAATTTAATTATAATTATTCAGTATTAAAAATACAAATCTATAATTATGCGATACAGTAAGGTCAGGACCATGACCTTATTAATTTGCAGAGGTTTTAATTTTGTAACAACCCGTCCCGTGGACCCCACTAGCCTCACTGCTAGCCCACTAGCCTCACTGCTAGCTGCCCAAACGGACCCCAAGCTGGCCCTGCAGGGCATCAATCCTAACCCCTCACCGGGGACATGAACTATTCATCCAAATCCACAGTAGGTTATTGGTGCGCCAGGCATTCCTCGAACCCTGGTCCCCATCCTTTAACAACCTTCCCACAGGACAAGTTGCCACCAATTGATAAATGAAAGGACCGACCTTTTTTTAATAATAAATAGTAAATAATAATATATATATATATAAATAAACTAAAACTAGTGGTCTCATACCCACTAGCCACCTAACCACAATCACAATCAACAGCGGAATAACAATACCAATAACAATATCCAATAATATCCAATAATAAAACCAATACTATAGCATAAGCAATAACCAAATAACAAGATAACCAATAATCCAATAACCAATCATCAGAAAACGTGAAACCAGCAACCTAACAATGTTTCTAATGACTCAACTTTAGCAACCTAACAATGTCAGACAACATCCAATCGAGTCCCTAAAACATCCTCCTCTTCATTGCCTTGATTCCACGATCACACTTTGCCTTTACCTGCACCACAAACACATATTGAGATGCATGAGTATTTGATAAACACTCAGTGAGGCAATCCTCCCATCCACTGGGCGATACACACAAGCAACAATGATTCCAATGTTCCAAACAAACAACAAACAAAACAAACAAACCAGGAAATCGAACATCATCTCGCTGGAAGGGAGGTGTTGACCGACACCAGCCAAGTGTCGACCGACACTGGCCTCGGTGTCGACCGACAGTATCCCACAGTGTTGATCGATGCCCAATTTTCTGGTGTCGATCGATACTCCCTCTGCAACTGCGATCCGCGTGAAGTCGAGAGTCGAATCTCGCTCCCAAATCGTCCAATACTCGAAACCCAAGCCTTAAACAACCGTAGGAACCTATATCAACCAATCCCAGCAAGAAAAACACACAAACAAGCAACAAACAAGCAACAAACAAGCAAGAACAAGGAAATCAAAGGCTTATACTAGCCATGGTCATGCACTCACCTCTCTGCAGAAAGATTATGACCAATAAGAACGAATTCCCTCACTCCTAGCAAGCTTCTAGCACTTTTCCAGCCTTAGATCTCCCAAGAACAGCAAGGAATCTCACCAATCTCTCTCAAAAGCTCAAGGACAATGTTTTCTCTCTTTTCTTCTCAAAAACAAACAAACGGCGACAAACACCACTTCCCAAAACCCTTATGGTCGACAATTCCTTTAAATATCTCGGTTTAGTGGTTTACCCTAAACCAAACCGACCAAAATCGACAATTAAATCAATTCAATCGAACCGGAAAAACAATGGTGTCGATCGACACCCTCACCCAAAACGTACAAATTGGTTTGCGGGTGTTACAATTCTCCCCCACCAATCTAGATTCGTCCTCGAATCTCAAACAACCATCAGCCAAGGACTCCCGTGACGCCATCTCCATGGCCCACACTCCTCTGACCGATCTACAGAAGGTCACCTCTAGGCGATAGACTCACGCTCCAGGCGTCATTTGCTCTCGACTTTTGGACTTTCCTTTACCCATAGGCCTAAACCTTGAGTTTTTGTTGGCTCCTCATCAGACCTAAGTCTGCATGCCATAATATTGGCTCCTCATCGGGCCTAAACCCGCATGCCATAATATATAAGTAAAAATCCAACTCGTCTCTCGGGTTGCCATCCTACAGCGCGCCCCCGGATCGTCATCCGAAGTCGATATACCAACCATATTCCCAAGCCACAAAGTCTCTGAATATGTGAAACAACCCGACCCTTTTTTTTTTTAATAATTAAAGACAATATATAATTAAGCATCCCATACTACTTAATTAACCAACCCAAACAACAACTCAATATTAAACCAGCAATAACATTAAGCACAGCGGAAACATACCAATAATACAAAACCAACAACATCATTAATACAATAACATTCCTAACCATTCTATCCGGCAACCTACCATAACACTAACCAAGGTTCCAACAACATAACCAACAAAATCCAATAACACACAAACGAGACCCTAGATCATCCTCCTCCTCATTGCCATGATTCCACGTCACAAACCTGCACACCACAAACAACAATTGAGATGCGTAAGTATTATCACAAATACTTAGTGAGGCAATCCTCCCATCTACTGGGCTATACACACAAGCCATTGAGAAACCAATGCTTAACAAATAACAACCAAACACAAACAAACCAGGAAATCACAAAACAAGCAACTTGGTGTCGACCGACACAAGAGAGGTGTCGATCGACACTGACCAAACATGGTGTCGACTGACACCTAACTGGTGTCGATCGATACTCCCTTCGCAGACGCGAACTGCACAAATCCGAACGACGAACCTCCGTTTCCAATCATCTCCAATCCGTTCCAACCTCACCCAAAACCTTCAGGAACCTATAGGAACCATAACACAACCACCACAAGCAAGAACAACACCACTAACACAACCAATCAAGCAAGAACAACACCACAAAGCACCACCAATCAAGCAAGAACAACAAAGGATTCTCAGGCTTAGATAAGCCATGGTCATGAACTCACCTTATCAACTGATTATAACAACCAATACAACCAGTTGAGATCCTCCTAACGTCTGAAACAGCCCAGAAACGCCCTACAACAAGCCACACAACCAAAAACGACTTATAACAAAACTGGACAAAAACATCAGAAAAGAACAGTCTCAAAGACGAAACCCTAAAATAAAAACCAACCGTTAACTATCAAATCGCTCCGGTGAAAAGCTACCCCTAGACGTCGCGACGCTTCCCACCAAATTTCAGCACGATCAGGCACCACACGAGACCACGATCTCAGTTACAATCTCCGATGGTCCCAACTCGCGTCTGAGAAAACGTGTCTCACGAAACTGCCAATAACTCATCGAGTTTAAATCCAAATCTACTTCTGTAAAAAGGCGAATGACGATGAAAGACTTGGGAATAAACCTACCAAATTTCATTACCTTTGAGAACGATTTGATATGCCAAAACTGTTTCCTCCCAAACCCTAACGATTCTGATCTTTCTCCTTTAATCTCCTTCACACCACAATAGGCTCTCTCCTCTCTCTCTATCTCTGAAAACGGCGACAAGACACCCTAAAACCCTTAATTTGTCGCTTCTCCACTTATAACACGATTTAGGAATTTTCCTTGAACCAAACCGAACCAAACAGCAATTAAAACGTACCGGACCAAACCAGAAAACATGGTGTCGATCGATACACCAAGGGTGTCGATCGACACCCACACCAAAACCTTAAAAAATTGGTTCGCGGATGTTACAATTCTCCCCCACCAACAAGGATTCGTCCTCGAATCCCGCAAAACCATCCAACTGTCAAGGACCTCCGTGCCACCGTCAACACGGCCCGCACGTCCCCGACCAGACTAAATACCGTCAGCCAAGGTTTCCCGTGCACTGTCGCAACAGCCCGCACACCTCCGACTGAACCATGAGGTCTCCCTCTAGCCAATATACTCGCATCAAAGACACTATTTGCTCACAACTCAGTGCTTCCCCCGTCCGTGGTCGCAACCAACGAATCATGCCGGCTCGCTATCAGGCCAACCGCCTTAAGCTACGGCATCCAGGAAGTCAGTCACACACACTCCCTCCGCTCTCGGGTCGCAACCCTCGAGACATACCGGCTCACTGCCAAGCCGCGGCTCACAGCTACGGTATCCAGGGAGTCTCAAATATCCCGCTCTTGGGTCGTCACCCTCAAGCACGCTCTCGGATCGTCATCCGAAGCCTCATACCACTCCCACTCTCTGGCCACAAAGTCCATCGAGCTATCGGTATCACATGAGTTGGGCCCACACGGCCTTGAGCAAAACAAACCTGATGCCATCGAGTATCTCCCGGCTAGCTCTACCTCAACACTTCCCACAAAAATCCCCCTTTTAGAAACTTCTAATTCTGGAAACTTTCCTTTTGTGGAAACTTTCTATTTATGGAAACTTCCAAAAATAGAAACCCGAGCTATTTCTCTTTTTCCCATGACGACAACAGTCAAACATAAAGAAAAATACTCATCTTATTAATCTCAAAATGTCATAATCGTTACAACCTCAACGAAAACACAACAGAAACAATAAGATACAACGATCCAATCCATCAACGCGCATTCCGAGCACCACCTCATTTTAGTACTGAGTCGCACAACCAACCACCCCTAAGCGACCAAGTATCAAGAGAGATGGGCTGGAATACTCCGTACCCGCTCCAGCCACGGACTACAACTCAGACCCGGCTAGACAAGCTCAAGTCGCGGCCTGCTTCTCAAACCACTTCTTAAAGCTTGCCTTCATCCTCGCCTCAGGCTCCCAAGTCTGCTCCTCTACTCCATCACAGTCCCACAGGACTCTCATCAAAGGAATCTTCTTCTTCCGAAGTTCCTTAACTGTCCTCCCTAGTACCCTCAACTGTCTCGTCTCCAAGGTCATGTTGGGCTGAAGATCCTCAGGAATCTTAGGCAACAACCGGTCACCCTCGTGAAGACACTTCCTCAGCATCGACACATGAAATACCTTGTGGAACGCACGCATAACCTCAGGCAACTCCAGCCGATATGCCACTGGTCCCACCCGCTCGACCACTCTGAACGGACCCATGTACCTCGGACTCAACTTAGTCTCTGTCACTGACCTGTTCGGACCCCGCAACATAGCCAACATGAGGTACACTTTATCGTCAACCTGAAACCCAAGATCCTTTCTCCTCTTATCAGCATAGCTCTTCTGCCGATCCTGAGCCTCCCTCATGTTCAGCCTCAGAACCCGAATCTTCTCTGAGGTCTCCTGAACAAAATCCGCACCATATATGCTCCTCTCCCCCACCTGAGTCCAACATAACGGTGTACGACATGGTCTCCCATACAAAGCCTTATAAGGAGCCATCTTAATACTTGCCTGATAACTGTTGTTGTTAGCAAACTCTACCAGGTTCAGGTGATCTGCCCAATGGCCACCCCAATCCAACACACAAATCCTCCAGCTTCTGGATCGTCCTCTCAGACTGTCCATCTGTCTGGGGATGATAAGTTGTACTCATATACACCTTAGTGCCCATCTCTGTCTGAAATACCTTCCAGAACACCGAAGTGAACTTAGAATCCCTGTCAAACACAATGCTCGTTGGCACCCCATGCAATCTGACTATCTCTCTCACATACTTCTTAGCCATGACCGCTGCTCCATCAATCTTCTTAATGGATAGAAAATATGCTGACTTAGTCAACCGGTCCACAATGACCCAAATAACATCAAAAGTTTGTGACACAGGCAATCCTACCACAAAATCCATCGTGATCATATCCCACTTCCACTCTGAAATGGGTAGACTCTTTAGTAATCCGCTTGGAACCTGATGCTCAGCCTTCACCAGCTGACACACGTCGCACCTCGCGACCCAACTAGCTACAACCTTCTTCATCCCGACCTAATGCTAATACCTCTTGAGGTCACGGTACATCTTAGTCGCTCCTGGATGAATAGAATAACATGCTCGCATGAGCCTCCCTCAAGATCTCCTATCTCAAATCCTCATCCTTGGGCACACAACTCCAACCGTGCACCAAGATAATACCAATAGTTGAGACCTGATACTCTGAATCAACATCCTTAGAGACATTCACCAGCCCCAAATCCTTCTCCTGAGCCAACCACACCCTGCTCAGAAGATCCGCTCCATAAGCTGCCTCCTAACCCAATGGTTCTCTTGAAACCACGCACAAGCTCAACGCACTGACCTCTCGTACCAGAGACTACATCTCCTGGTCCTGTAGTAACCCGTCAAACCAAGGAAACTCCTGATCTTAGTGACATTCTGTTGTCTAGGCCAATCCCTGATAGCCTGAATCTTCTCCGGATCTACAGAAACTCACTATGCAGAAACAATATGACCTAGAAAGCCTATCTCACGCTGCTAAAAACTGTACTTGCTCCACTTAGCAAACAACTTCTGCTCTCGCAGCTTCTCCATAACTGCCCTCAAATGCACTGCATGCTCCTCAGGACTCTTAGAATAAACCAGGATATCGTCGATGAAAATGATGACAGATACATCCAGAAACTCCTGAAACACACTGTTCATCAATCTCATAAACGATGCTGGCGCGTTAGTCAATCCGAAAGGCATCACCACAAACTCATAGTGCCCATAGCTCGTCCTGAAAGCAGTCTTCCTCACATCTGCCTCATCTATCGGTATCTGATGATAACCCGATGCCAGATCTACCTTAGAGAACCGAGTAGCACCCCCCAGCTGATTCAACAACTCATCAATCCTGGGAAGAGGGTACTTGTTCTTGACAGTGACCCGGTTCAAACCCCATTAATCAATGCACAAGCGGAAACTCTCATCCTTCTTCTTAATAAATAACACCAGTGCTCTCCACGATGATACACTAGAACGTATAAATCCCTTGCTCCATAAATCCTCTAGTTGCTTCCTCAGCTCAACTAAAAAAATACCCAAGTATGCCGACATCAACTCGCCGCCACCTAAATATCAACCCTCTTGTTCGTCCAAGAACCTCTAGTAACTTGCCACTTAGGGAAACTTCCCCAAGATAACTTATTCCAGAATTAGCTTTTCCACTTGGCAATTCTCCACAGTAAATCATCAATACGAGCGTAATAAAACAAACAAGTACCATACGTTCGCATATTCTGATTCACCGCGTCAAATGCTTTGCAGGCAGCTAACTCAAACCACTTGACTTATTCCCTCCAACAAGCTTACCAAAACCTTGGATCTAGCAACCCTGTCCATCTCCAATGAACTTCATCCAGCATCGTTACAACGATTAGTTTATCCTGCCATGAAGGCTTTTCGTGAACTTATGTATCTGGCAAACATGCCTCTCCCAGCTCAATCCTGCTGTAACTCCCCTTCCTGGGACTCCGGCACCACCGGCCTCACAATCCTGGCGCACAGCCAAACATTCATAACCGCTATGGTCATAAAACCTTGTCCCAAAGGTCAACACATCCAAAACCCGAGATTAAACCACCGTCAATCTCTCAAGGTCTACATTCAATCGTTATGTTTATACTCACGTCCTAGGAATTGCTTGCTCCCAACTCTTCCACTCTTAGGTCGCAACCTTCGAGTCATACCGATCTCACTCTCAGACCAGCGTCTTCGAGTTATACCGTCTCACTCTTGGCCCACAATCCTCAAGATCTCGGTATCAGGGGAACTACTCATCCCCTCAGGAGAACAACATCCCCTCTGCCACTCTCGGAGCCCTCAGCCCCTCGAGCTATCGGTATTCAAGGGAATCACCATCCCCTCAGGAGCAACAATCCTTAACGACTATAAACATCTCTCGACACAAGTACCTCCTATGGTCCGAGTATAACATTGCAATGTTACACCTGCCCACTCAACTTATATCCAACTGGATTAACCACCAAGCAGAGAAATATCTGCTCCAACTGCATATGTCCACCTATCCGCCTCTCTAGGCCCGATACCTCTTGAGAATAATCTCATACCGGTCATCTACAACCGCCCCATCCTCTTAACATAAGGTGGAAAGTCCTCAACATCCGCAACCCTCGACTGCACCCCGCCACATGCGGCACAACTGGAGCCTACACTGGTACCCCTCTCGGTAACCGCTCCAACAGCACGCCAACAGATCCGCCAAGCGATCATCTCGACCCTGGGCTCCACCTGCTGCAACCCCACACCTGGGTTCCCAGCAACCTCGGCATGCTCACCGGCTAATCCCCTCTGGTCCCTCCTGATACGCTTGCGACCCTCTGACGTACCTCCTCGTGGAACTCTGGACCACACACTCGCTGGCCTCGGGACCCGCCCGACAATGACCACAACCACGTCCCCGCCCACGACCAACTACTCAAACACCTTAACCACTGATCTTCCAAGAACAGAGGCTAACAAGCAGAAAGCAAATCAATACCACACAAAGAAACATAACAATAACTCACTGTGGAATCTCATTGAAGGCTCGAAGAGGATGATACTAGGACTCCACACCGCAGACAAATTTATTAACTACTCATAATCAATTCCATCACACAACATCATGCATCAAGCAAAAGGAAAATAATTCATCTAATTAAATTCCTAACCGCTCTAACCATCCATTTAACTATCCTAGAACCGTAAAGGCTCTGATACCAAAATGAAACAACCCGACCCTTTTTTTTTTTAATAATTAAAGACAATATATAATTAAGCATCCCATACTACTTAATTAACCAACCAAACCACAACTCAATATTAAACCAGCAATAACATTAAGCACAGCGGAAACATACCAATAATACAAAACCAACAACATCATCAATACAATAACATTCCTAACCATTCTATCCGGCAACCTACCATAACACTAACCAAGGTTCCAACAACATAACCAACAAAATCCAATAACACACAAACGAAACCCTAGATCATCCTCCTCCTCATTGCCATGATTCCACGTCACAAACCTGCACACCACAAACAACAATTGAGATGCGTAAGTATTATCACAAATACTTAGTGAGGCAATCCTCCCATCTACTGGGCTATACACACAAGCCACTGAGAAACCAATGCTTAACAAATAACAACCAAACACAAATAAACCAGGAAATCACAAAACAAGCAACTTGGTGTCGACCGACACAAGAGAGGTGTCGATCGACACTGACCAAACATGGTGTCGACCAACACCTAACTGGTGTCGATCGACACTCCCTTCGCAGACGCGAACTGCACAAATCCGAACGACGAACCTCCGTTTCCAATCATCTCCAATTCGTTCCAACCTTACCCAAAACCTTCAGGAACCTATAGGAACCATAACACAACCACCACAAGCAAGAACAACACCACTAACACAACCAATCAAGCAAGAGCAACACCACAAAGCACCACCAATCAAGCAAGAACAACAAAGGATTCTCAGGCTTAGATAAGCCATGGTCATGCACTCACCTTATCAACTGATTATAACAACCAATACAACCAGTTGAGATCCTCCTAACGTCTGAAACAGCCCAGAAACGCCCTACAACAAGCCACACAACCAAAAACGACTTATAACAAAACTGGACAGAATCATCAGAAAAGAACAGTCTCAAAGACGGAACCCTAAAATAAAAACCAACCGTTAACTATCAAATCGCTCCGGTGAAAAGCTACCCCTAGACGTCACGAAGCTTCCCACAAAATTTCAGCACGATCAGGCACCACACAAGACCACGATCTCAGTTACAATCTCCGATGGTCCCAACTCGCGTCTGAGAAAACGTGTCTCACGAAACTGCCAATAACTCATCGAGTTTAAATCCAAATCTACTTCTGTAAAAAGGCGAATGACGATGAAAGAATTGGAAACAAACCTACCAAATTTCATTACCTTTCAGAACGATTTGATATGCCGAAACTGTTTCCTCCCAAACCCTAACGATTCTGATCTTTCTCCTTTAATCTCCTTCACACCACAATAGGCTCTCTCCTCTCTCTCTCTATCTCTGAAAACGGCGACAAGACACCCTAAAACCCTTAATTTGTCGCTTCTCCACTTATAACACGATTTAGGGATTTTCCTTGAACCAAACCGAACCAAACAGCAATTAAAACGAACCGGACCAAACCAGAAAACATGGTGTCGATCGATACACCAAGGGTGTCATGATCTCACACGGATCATCACACTGCCACAAGGCAAAACAAATGTCCTAAACAGGACCATCACAAAGACCAAACAAATGTCCTAATCAGGACCGTCACAAAGACCAAACAAATGTCCTAAACAGGACCGTCACAAAGACCAAACAAATGTCCTAAACAGGACCGTCACAAAGACCATCTGTCCCAAAGGACTGTCACAAAGACCAAACAAATGTCCTAAACAGGACCGTCACAAAGACCAAACAAATGTCTTAAACAGGAACGTCACAAAAACCAAACAAATGTCCTAAACAGGATCGTCACAAAGACCATCTGTCCCGAAGGACCGTCACAAAGACCATCTGTCCTGAAGGACCGTCACAAAGACCATCTGTCCCGAAGGACCGTCACAAAGACCATTTGTCCCGAAGGACCGTCACAAAGACCATCTGTCCCGAAGGACCGTCACAAAGACCACATAGTGTCTCAAAAGACCGCCACTAAGGCCACACAATGACTAAAAAGTCCGCCACTAAGGCCACACAAGCCCATCCAAGACTCTCCACCGCAAAAATGGACAAATTCTACCTCCTGTAAAACTTTCCATAATTAGCACTTTCCATTTTTGGAAATTTTCCCCTTTTGGAAACTTCTATTTCAGGAAACTTTCCTCCAAAAACCCCGCCTCACAGAAACTTTGTACCCCAAGCACCACCTCATCTTGTTACTGAGTTGCACAACCAACCACCCCAAGCGACCGAGTAAACAAGAGAGATGGGCTGGAATAATCCATTCCCGCTCCAGCCACGGATTACAGATGGGACCAGGCTAAACAAGCTCAAGTCGCAGCTTGCTTCTCATACCACTTCTTGAATCTTGTCTTCATATTTGCCTCAATCTCCCAAGTCTGCTCTTCAACACCATCACAGTCCCACAGGACTCTCATCAAAAGAATCTTCTTCTTTCGAAGTTCCTTGATCCTCCTCCCGAGAACCCTCACTGGCCTCGCATCCACAGTCATGTTAGGCTGAAGATCCTCAGGAATCTTAGCCAACACCTGCTCACCCTCACGGAGACACTTCCGCAACATAGACACATGGAAAACCTTATGGAATGCACGCATATTCTCAGGTAACTCCATTCTATATGCCACTGGTCCAACCCGCTCAATCACTCTGAACGGACCCATATACCTCAGACTCAACTTAGTCTCTGACAATGACCTATTCGGACCCCGCAACATGGCCATCTTGAGGTACACTCTGTCTCCTACCTGAAACTCAAGATCTATCCTCCTCTTATCAGCATAACTCCTCTGCCTATCCTGAGCCTCCTTCATGTTCAGCTTGAGAACCCTAATCTTCTTTGAGGTCTCCTGAACAAAACTAGCACCAAACATGCTCCTCTCCCCCACCTGAGTTCAGCATAATGGTGTACGACATGGTCTCCCATACAAAGCCTCATAAGGAGCCATCTTAATACTCACCTGATAACTGTTGTTGTAAGCAAACTCTACCAGGTTAAGGTGATCTGCCAAATGGCCACCCCAATCCAACACACACATCCTCAGCAAATCCTCCAACGTCTGGATCGTCCTATCAGACTGTCCATCTGTTTGGGGATGATAAGCTGTGCTCATATGCACTTTAGTGCCCATCTATGCCTGAAATGCCTTCCAGGAAACCGAAAGGAAGTTAGAATCCCTGTCAGACACAATGCTCGCTGGCACCCCATGCAACCTGACTATCTCTCTCACATACTTCTTAGCCAAGACCGCTGCTCCATCAGTCTTCTTAATGGCCAGAAAATGTGACTTAGTCAACCGGTCCACAATGACCCAAATAGCATCAAAGGTCGGTGACACTGGCAATCTTACCACAAAATCCATGGTGATCATATCCCACTTCCACTCATGAATGGGTAGACTCTTCAGTAAACCGCCGGGAACCTGATGCTCAGCCTTCACTAACTGACACACATCACACCTCGAGACCCAACTAGCTACATCCTTCTTCATCCCGACCCAGTGATATTCGCTCCTGGATGAATAGAAAACCTGCTCGCATGAGCCTCTCTCAGGATCTCTTGTCTCAACTCCTCATCCTTTGGCACACAAACCCGACCATGCACCAAGATAGTACCATTATTTGAGACCTGATACTCTGAATCGACATCCTTTGAGGCATTCACCAGCCCCAAATCCTTCTCCTGAGCCAACCGCACCCTACTCAGAAGATCTGCTCTATCAACTGCTTCCAAACCCAACGGTTCCTGTGAAACAGCACACAAGCTCAAAGCACTGATCTCTCCTACTAGAGACTCCATCTCCTGCTCCTGAGCCAAAGCTACCCTCTTTCGACTCATACCATCTACAACCGTGTTAGCCTTACCAGGGTGATAGGCTATCTCCAAATCATAATCCGCCACAAGCTCCATCCACCGCCTCTGTCTCAAATTCAGCTCAGGCTGAGTGAATATATACTTCAGGCTCTTATGATCTATAATCACATGTACCTTTGCACCATAAGATAAGATCTCCAAATCTTCAGGGCAAAAACTACAACAGCCATCTCCAAATCATGAGTAGGATAGTTGCCCTCATGCTTCCGCAACTGCCGCGAAGCATAGGAAATCACCTTCCCATGCTGCATCAGCACACACCCCAAACCAACTCTAGATGCATCAGTATAAACCACATAGGGTTCTCCCTGCTCAGGCAAAGCCAACACTGGCGTAGTAGTCAACATCTCCTTAAGGCTTTCAAAGCCCTCCTCACACGCCTGTGACCAAATAAAAGGAACATCCTTCCCTGTCAACTTAGTCATAGGGCATGCTCTACTTGCAAAACCCTGCACAAACCTCCTGTAGTAACCTGCCAACCCCAGGAAACTCCTGATCTCTGTAGCATTCTGCGGTCTAGGCCAATCTCTGATAGCCTGAATCTTCTCCGGATCTACAGAAACCCCCTCTGCAGAAACAATGTGACCCAGAAAACCTATATCACGCTGCCAGAAACTACACTTGCTCAACTTTGCAAACAACTTCCGCTCCCGCAGCTTCTAGAGAACTGCCCTCAAATGCACTGCATGCTCCTCAGGACTATTAGAATAAACCAGGATATCGTCGATGAAAATGATGACAGACACATCCAGAACTCCTGAAACACGCTGTTCATCAATCTCATAAACGCTGCCGGCGCGTTAGTCAACCGAAAAGGCATCACCACAAACTCATAATGCCCATACCTCGTCCTGAAAGCCGTCTTCCTCACGTCTGCCTCATCTATCGGTATCTGATGATAACCCGACGCCAGATCTACCTTGGAGAACCAAGTAGCACCCCTCAACTGATCCAACAACTCATCGATCCTAGGAAGAGGATACTTGTTCTTCACAGTGACCCGGTTCAAACCCCGATAATCAATGCACAACCTGAAACTCCCATCCTTCTTCTTCACAAACAACACCGGCGCTCCCCACGGTGATACACTAGGACAGATGAATCCCTTACTCAAAAAATCCTCTAGCTGCTTCTTCAGCTCTGCCATCTGTGCTGGAGCCATCCTGTAAGGAGCCTTGGATAACGGCATCAATCCCGGTTCCAATTCAATGGTAAAAGGATCCGACCGAGATGGTGGTAATCCCTGCAAAGACTGAAACACATCCTCAAACTCCTCCACTACCGGAATACCGCTAAGCGTAGACTTCCCCACTAACTATGGCATAGATATAGTAACCAAATAAGCCTCACAGCCCTTCTCGATCATCTTCCCAGCCTGAATGGCCGAGATCAGGAGACTCCCCAAAGTCGGTCTAATATCCTGAAACACCAACTTCCCTCCTGGACGCTCAAACTCCACTCTACCCCGATGGCAATCCAAATGCACCCTATGCCGATGCAACCAATCCATCCCGAGAATAACATCATATAGCTCCACTGGACTGATAAGCAAATCCGCTGGCCACTACTCTCCTGCGATCTGAATATCAATTCCTCTAGCTCGTCCTATAACTCTCACGAACTTGCCTCCCGCAACTCTGACAACTCCTGTACGCTCCCCGGAATCTCCTCTGATTCCCGCACTCTCTGCACACTCCGGAGTAATGAAGCTATGCAAAGCTCCAGAATCAAACATAACATGGGACTTAAACCCGCCCACCAACAAGGTCCCTACACAAACCTCATGTGTTGAGAACCTAACACTTTATCACAGGAAAAACATAAAATCCAAACCTACTAAAATTCACAAAGTTTAAGTACCAGAAATTATACATGTGATCACCCCGGCACTGGTTCCACCAGTCTCTGCAGTCGTGTAAACCCGTGGCGCCTGCTCAATCTGTGCCACCTGCTGACCTCCAGGCTGCACCTGCTGCAACGCTACCACTGCCACCGGCTGCAACTTGAGACACATGGGCTTGATATGCCCCGGCTCCCTGCAATGATAGCACACACGAATCCCTACCGTCGGAGCACTCCTCTTGGGACAACTAGCAATCATGTGATCCTTTCTCCCAAAACCAAAGCAACTCGCACCACTTGGCCTCTGCGTAGCTTCCCACCTCCTCTTGGTTCCCTACACAGGCTTACCGCCCCTGCTAGAACCACCCTGCTGCTGAGCCTTACTAGGCTGAACTGCTGGACTAACCGTCACTAATTGTGCCCGAATGTCCTCCTCAATCCCTGCTGCAGTCTCAACCAACTCAGCACGCGTAGCATAACTCTGCCCTCTACAGTGAACCCTCAAATCATCACGTAGGGCCCTCAAAAACCTCCTGATCTGAGCCTCCTCAGACTCCATATCCCGACCCCCATACCTCAGAAGTCTACGGAACTCCAAGTCAAGCTCCCGAACTGACCGAGTTCCCTGAGCTAGCTGAAGGAACTGCACCTCCAACCTATACAGTGCCTCTCTAGGGAAGTACTTGTGGTTGAACTCCAAGACGAAGTCAGCCCAAGACATCTCCCTCTGCACTCTCCTGGCTGCCACAGAACTCCACCACAACTGAGCATCACCAATCAAATGGTGGACCCCAATATCCATCCAAAACTCCCATGGACATCTCAGAGTATGGAAGTTACGTTCCACACTCGTCCTCCATGCCTCCGCGGCGATAGGATCAGTGATAACACTCTAATTTACATGTTTTTAGCATCCTTTTTTGTCCATATTTTGCAATGTTCATACCTCTAACTTAGCATTTTTAGACCATTTACTGTAGGAATCAAGTTTTAGAGCATTTAGGGTGTTGCATTTCTTCATTTGCATATATTGGATGAAAACAGGTGCTAAAGAGCCAAAAATGGGGAAAAACAAGGACAACTAGAGCATGTACCCGAAGGAGTCATCGAGCTACAAGAACAAGTCCGAACCCCAACACGATCGAAGAGGATCCAAGAGCGCATAAAGCAACCCGAAGATCCACCTGAGGAGTTACCCGACTCAAGCCTCGTGTACCCCATCGAGTAGACCATCGGGCAGGTCTGGGAAGCTAGGTCAAATGGTTTTCCATATATAAATCCCCTCTTTCCCTAGCTCAAAAACGAGCACCCCACAGACCCTCAAACCAGAGAGCAAGAGCTTCTCTGAGAGAACTGAGCGACTCAACATATTTTTCTTGTTTTTGTACTTTTAATTTGTAGTTTTTCATAGATCTTTTATCCCTACTCTTTTCTACTCTACTCTATCTTTTTAATAATGTCATTTTCGTTTATTTCTATTGCATTATCATTTGTTTCTATGTCCGAGTAGTGTAGCAAAGTTTCTAGGGATGGGATAGATGATTAGGTGTTCTTGATCGGTTAGGATGCTTTAGTTGATTGATATGATAGATAAATTTCCTTCCAGGTTGATGTTCTTAATGCGGTCAACAGACCGACAGGTTGAGACTAGATCTAGGACGTTTATAATGCTACAGGCCGAAAGGAGTAGATAAAATGCTTGATTAGGT
Organism: Camelina hispida; assembly: GCA_023657505.1. NCBI lineage: Eukaryota > Viridiplantae > Streptophyta > Magnoliopsida > Brassicales > Brassicaceae > Camelina > Camelina hispida. The sequence goes on along the minus strand of CP094631.1, from coordinate 27,263,039 downwards.
CAATGCTAGAGGTAGACTTACTTTGAGTGACAAAATCAGATAAGTCTAAGTATATTGACCAAAATGAATTGTTCTTAGTGCCTGCTTGTTCATATTGCTAGTGCGACAGTGTGGTAGTATGTTCAAGGTTGATTGTTACTAGTGCGACAGTGTGGTGACAAAGTTTTAGAGGTTCATTGTCTAGGAAGTAATTGCTTGAGGCATGTAAGGCATCCGTATCGGTCTAGAACACTTAAGATTCGATTACCCCCATCCTTAGGAACTTTCGTATTTCATTTCTTGCATTTTCCTTACTTACTTGACCACTTACCCGATTAGGTACACGATAACCTGCATCGAGTAATACCTCGAGCTGTTCATAGTTGACTTGCATACTCGATCACCCCACTCGATCCTGTACTCGATTGCTTGCATCGAGTGCTTAGATCGTGTGGTTTACTTGTTTATATTCTTTTACTTTGTTTATATTAGGACTGTTAGAACCAAACCCCCTTATTGCTTGGCTTGACTTGCTTGATTCTGATTGCATCCTATCTGCTAGCAATACACAACCATTTGGATTGATAACCCTTTGTACTACAACTGCATAGGGAATTGATACCCTTGGTGAAAACTAGTCTATCAATCAGTACCTCCCGAAAACTGCTCGGTACGAATACGGCCCATCTCTGTCAGCATGCTGATATAACGAGAATGGACTCCCACATCCGCAGCCACTGGTTGCCGCTCCTCCGCCACCACTGGTGGCACTACCTGAGCCTGCGCCGGTACCATTGGTGGTAACCGCGCCAACAACTGTGCTAACATAGCCGCAATGTCAGTACCATGGACTCCACCCGCTGGGACTCCCACACCCGGTACCCTAGCATCACTGGCCACTGGAGCATCAACACCGCCCCCTCCTGCCACACTCACGGAATCCCCCGGAACATCCTGCGACTCGCCAACACCCTCAGCTGTCACACTCTGGTCCTCGGCCTCACTAACCACTGGGACTCTTCCCCAACCACGACCACGTCCGCGTCCACGACCACGTCCGCATCCACGACCACGTCCGCGTCCACGACCCCGACCAGCCACAGCATCACCTCTAGCCATCTGCACTACCATGAACAGAAGATTAAGCAAACAATTCCTATTATAACATAGAAACATAAACTCACCGTGAAATCACACAGACGGCTCGAAGAGGATGTTCTAGGACTCCATGCCACACACAATTGACTAACTCACATAATCAATCAAGACATGCAATCCTAAACATCACAACAGAAACCTAGTGAACCCAAACCTAAAACCGTAAGGGCTATGATACCAAAATGAAAGGACCGACCTTTTTTTAATAATAAATAGTAAATAATAATGTATATAAATAAACTACAACTAGTGGTCCCATACCCACTAGCCACCTAACTACAATCACAGTCAACAACGGAATAACAATACCAATAACAATATCCAATAATAAAACCAATACTATAGCATAAGCAATATCCAAATAACAAGATAACCAATAATCCAATAACCAATCATCAGAAAACGAGAAACCATCAACCTAACAATGTTTCTAATGACTCAACTCTAGCAACCTAACAATGCCAGACAACATCCAATCGAGTCCCTATAACATCCTCCTCTTCATTGCCTTGATTCCACGATCACACTTTGCCTTTACCTGCACCACAAACACATATTGAGATGCATGAGTATTTGATAAACACTCAGTGAGGCAATCCTCCCATCTACTGGGCTATACACACAAGCAACAATGATTCCAATGTTCCAAACAAACAACAAACAAAACAAACAAACCAGGAAATTGAACATCGTCTCGCTGGAAGGGAGGTGTTGACCGACACCAGCCAAGTGTCGACCGACATTGGCCTTGGTGTCGACCGACACTACCCCACAGTGTCGATCGATGCCCAATTTGCTGATGTCGACCGACACTAAGTGGTGTCGATCGACACTCCCTCTGCAACTGCAATTCGCGCGTAGTCGAGAGTCGAATCTCGCTCCCAAATCTCCTCCAAATCGTCCAATACTCGAAACCCAAGCCTTAAACAACCGTAGGAACCTGTATCAACCAATCTCAGCAAGAAAAACACACAAACAAGCAACAAACAAGTAAGAACAAGGAAATCAAAGGCTTAGATTAGCCATGGTCATTCACTCACCTCTCTGCAGAAAGATTTTGAGCAATAAGAACGAATTTCCTCACTCCTAGCAAGCTTCTAGCACTTTCCCAGCCTTAGATCTCCCAAGATCAGCAAGGAATCTCACCAATCTCTCTCAAAAGCTCAAGGACAATGTTTTCTCTCTTTTCTTCTCAAAAACAAACAAACGGCGACAAACACCACTTCCCAAAACCCTTCTGGTCGACAATTCTTTTAAATATCTCGGTTTAGTGGTTTTCCTTAAACCAAACCGACCAAAATCGACAATTAAATCAATTCAATCGAACCGGAAAAACAATGGTGTCGACCGACACCCCCTAGGTGTTGATCGACACCCTCACCCAAAACGTACAAATTGGTTTGCGGGTGTTACAAATTTATCGATAAATTAATAATTATTAATTTATCGATAAATTAATATTTTATTAATTTATGAAGAGATTTTTAATTTTTATAATTTTGAAAATTTTATACTACATAAAAAATAATTTTGTTATCATTCATATTTTTAAAGAATTTTCTTTATTTATAATCTTAGCTGTTGTAATTACGACGTTTTGAGTTTAGGTAAAAATGATAAATGCTAGAAATTTAGAGTTTAGAAGAAATTGCTACTAGTTTCATTCATGGTAATGATGAAGTCGAAAAAGATATTGCGGTAATTTTAGAACCAATAACATGTAAATAATCAATTATTGCATTTAAGACTCTCCACAAATTTTGGATGCGATTTTGATATGACGACAATGAAAAAGATTAGAGATAAGCTCCAATAAGAATACAAATTCAAGAATATGCAAACAACAATAGAGTCATATTTCACTAGAGTTTCTTATATATATATATATATGATTATTAATTTATGATATTGATGGAACCATATTTTTACATAGGATTTCCAAAAAAGTTATTATCTTATTAATTTATCCAAATGTGTCATTTTTTACACCAGCTCAACTCGGGACCTTAAAAATTTATTAATTTATAGCAATTATTAATTTAAAAAGTATTAATTTATAGAGGTTCTACTGTATATTGTAATGTCCCGACTGCCACCTCTTAGTGGGCCCCATGTCTCATACCAGTCCATGGGCCCATTTTTCTTAATGGGCCTCACGTCCTCTCACTAGGCCCGTGAGCCCATCTATATCCGACGATCGGTTTGCTAGGTCTGGAAAGTTTTAACAACTTGTTACCATCCCTACAAATCACCACATGATCTTCCCCTTTTTTGTCCTCACTTGCACAATTCCGACAGTTACTTCCACGAAAGTCACCCATCCTGGGACTCTCCAGCTCAAGCACACTTAAATCTTGAGTTCTCTCAGGACCCTTGACCGAAAAGATAAGCCAAATCAATTCTTTTAAACCTCTCCGCAAGTCTCTGAAACCGGGTTGTCACATATATAATTGATCTATTTCTTTTAAGTTTTCCACAATTAATTGTTTATTTATTTTCCGGTATACACCCGTCATCTCTTGCTTCTACTCTCTTTTCACATTCTATTATCTCAATTATAATATATTGATTATGAAGACATATCATAACTATTTTCCACCTTTTTCATCTTTCAATATTATTTTTTTATCGGTTGAGTGAACATTACTTACTAACATAGACGTAAAATAGTTTTAGAGAATATACCCACCCTTTGTCGCGAAGTTTCTTTGATAATGTTGTACTACACGTAAATTTTGCTTCCTGGTAATGAATCTCATAATTGGACTCATTTCTATCCATAAACATCATATTATAACATCAAAGATTATATTTTATTTTAACTGTTTGACAAAAGAAAAATTATGTTCACATATATAATTTTTTCTACTTTAAAATATGTATAATCTACTATGTTCTTATATAGTGTTCTTTTATTTCGATTCTGCTAAATCTACAAACTCATAATATTACTCGTAACTTTTAAATATGTGTATCTATCCATAAATATAAGTATATAAATTTTAATTAAAATTCTACTACAAATTGTTTTTACTACAAATAGCTTTCTTAAATTTCTTCTTAGTATTTTTCACTATTAAAGAATTCTTATATGTTATGATAGAAATATCTAATTTTATATTTATGTAATCTCTATTCATATTTTATTTTAATGTTTTACTTTGCTGTATTTTTTTTCATTTCATTTTTGGTTTATATTATTGTAAATTATTATTTTTAACAATAAGAAAAAACTACAAATGAGTGAATTAATTTATGAATTAACTTTAGATTTTATGTTCCTTTAATGATGTAGATTAATTTGTTAAAATTAAAAATAAGAAGTGATGAGGCGGAAGAAGGAGAAGAGATAAAAGCCAGCTTCATATATATAGATTGATCAATGAAATATATATATATATATATATATATATATATAGATAATAACTAAAAGGACATTGCCAAAATGTTAAGATATTTTCTTAGGATATCTTTTATGTATATACTAGCAATCGACCCGCGCTACGCGCGGTAGTTAGATTAAGGTGTATTTCAAGTTTTGTTGTGTATAATGTTTTTGGTTTTTGTAAATTCATCTTTACGTTTGTTTTTTGTATTTAATTTTGGTTGCTTATGTTGTTTTGTTCGATATTTTAATAAAAATATGTTTTGCAGTAAGTATAATTTAGTTTGCTATTTTAAAGAAAAAATTGAGATAATCTTGTGTGTTTACAATGCTTTTAAAAAAAGTTATTATTAGAAGTTAACATTGTTTAGTTGAAGTTGTTGTTTTGTTGTAGCTGTTAGTTGTTATTAGTTTATTATTATTTTCTATTTTGTGGTTGGATTGTTATTTAATATTTTCATATATATATTGTAAACTATTGGAGTAATTTTTTTGTCAATGTTTTACTGTTTGGAGTGAAAAATATTGTGGATTTATTAAGAACAATAATAAAATCAATAACTTACATTCCTCTTTTCTAGGCTATTTTTGTTTGTTTCATTTGGGCCCAATTTCTCTGCAAAGCTTATAATTTGTGGGTTTATTGGGGCATTATTTGTATGTTATTGAGTTGAAATTGATTTGTTCTTTTTCAAAATCTGATGTCCTCGTGAACGGATAGGAGAAGAGCAATTTTCCGATCTAGAGGTCTGTTTGAGGATTGAACTTATGTCTTTGATGCTTGTAATCAATTTTTTAAGTCATTCCTATCGTAATCTTTTTTCCTTGATTTTTCTTTTTTTGGGGGTTTGCGTATTTGGTTGATTCCTTGCTCGCTTCGCATTTGTTAGGGATATTTGGTTATCCCATGTTGATTTTGTTAAAGGTGAATGTCCATTGGGTTGCAAATTTGTTTATACGAAAATATGTTGGCTTCTTTAGGTTTCCTAATTAAGTAGTGAGTTGTTTTGTGTTATTGGTTGTATTTTTTTTTTCTCATTTGTCCTGTGAGTGATTTTTTCGATTCGATGTGAGTTGTGTTTTGGGGAAAATTATTTTTTTGTTTATCTTGCTGTAATTTTATAAAGTCCGGGTTGTTTTTTTATTTCTTCGGTTGTCTTTTTCATATAATTTTGTGTTATGGTTATCTGATTGTGTCATTCATATTTCTGAATCTTTTTAGTTTATTAAATGTGTTTTCATCTCTTTGCGTCTTTGTCTTTGGTGATGGATTTCTGAAGTGCTGCCAAATAATTTTAATTGATTTCTAGTTGTGTTTCCTTGATTCTTTGAAAGTGTTGCTTGGGTTGCCTTGTTTTGATATTTGAAATTTTAAATTGTGATCAGTTTAATAGAAATCTTTAACTATATTATTACCACTAATGAAAAATTATAGTATTGTTTTCTTATTTTAACATTTAATTTATTTTACATAATTATTTTTTATATAAACTTTCGATTAATTATAATTAACAAAAAATATGTACTAAATGAATATTTTTAATTTATTTTAAAATAAAAAATTGAATTCATAGGATTTAAAATTAGTGATGGGTCTAGAGACTTTGAATAAAATAGTGTTGGGCCTACCGATTTTAGATGAAATTTAGTTGATCAGTTTGTCATTTGTATGATTGTTTAAAAAACTTATTAAAATCTGTAAGGTCCATAAAATTAAAGAAGAAGTGGCTGACGTGGCAGCTGAGGTGGCTGCACCAGGAGTGAGAAAAACTAACTTTATATATATAGAATCTTGAGAGGAATGAGTGCCACGTGTGAGAAATACACTAAGATAATGTTAGTTGAATACAAAAATTTATAAAATTTACAAACATATGTGAGGTTTGAGATATGAGGGTTATTGAGATGTGTGTCTTTCTTTTTATAGAAAAATTTGGAGTTAGAAGCCTATTATAAATTGATTATATAATTGGATAGTTAATGCACTAATCCTTATATCAATTTATATCTATAAGAAGTTACATATAAGCTGTATGAGAGTTACAAAATGCAATTAATGCACATTAATATATTTTTAATATTTATTATGTTTCTAATTGTTATTAGTCATTCATTACAATACTAATAATGTTATGGAAGTTACAAAAGTGTCAACATATAATAGAAGTAAATAATTTCAATAAAATGAAATTTAGTACCTTAAAGATGGATATGATTATTAATATGAGAGTTGCAAAAGATGTGATAGGATATGAAATTTACTAAAATATGCAAGAAGGTTCACCAAAAAATACATTTATTAGTTTTTCGAGTATTATTATTTTTAGTTAATATAACTATAAATATAACTATAAATATATTATAGGAATTTCAAGAAAACAAATTATATTTTTATATATACATATACATTTGTTTCTTTAAAAGATATATATTTTAGTTATTTTTTCTCTAAATATCAAATATATATATATATATATATATGTATATCTATTTAAATATACTTTAATATGTTTTAGTTAGAATCAGATTGAAAAATAATGTAATAATCATATTATGCTAATTATTTTTATTAAAGTTAAAAAATAAAAAAATAAAATCGTTATTTTGGACAATACTGATACACTAACACATCAATAGTGTGAATATAATAAGAAAACCGTAGATTGATAAAATAGTAACATTAAAAATACCAACATTCATATCCAAGTTTATAACCACAAATTCGCATATAAATTTTTTAAAAAGACGTGTTAAATCCCCCTACTAAAAGAGAAAAAAAATGTATCAATTAACGGGTATTTAAAACATAATCACTACATGTAAATAAAAATAGAGTAATAATAACATTAAAACCTCTCTCATAAAATTACAGATCTGTTTTCAGGTCGCCTTTTTCCTGGTGTTTCCGGCGGTCGAGTGTGCTATCCTTGGCTATGTCGTGGTGTAGTGTAATGCCCGAACTCGGTACCCGGTACTCCTCAACTGGTTGACTCCCTGACCCGACCCGAACATTCTTTAAATGCAAAACCACCAATTAACTATGCAAAACGGACTCTTCGCTTAACCAACCTGCAAAAAGAAAGGGGTGAGTAATTGATAATTACTCAGTGAGGGAAAGCCGTAGGGCTCCCGAAGTCTCCACACCCAAATACGCTTAGACAATCCAAAAGTCTAAACCTAAGACAAGCAGCAATCATTGTGTCCTAAACCCTGTGACACACAAACATAAGCACACATCACACAAATGGAACTACGTCCCATAACCGCCCTAAAGACGGGTCGGATAAAACATGTCAACACATGCTATCCTCGTGCATTATCAGATCCCTCATGCTTTCGCACTTCTTCATGCATCATGCTTACGGAACCTCCATGCCTCTTGCACTTCGTCCTAGCATCAATCACACGTGCTCATGCTTACGGACCCCAAGCGCCTCTTGCACTTGTTCCTAGCATTGCACACACGTCGGCTCGTCAGCCATCCTGATCTACCCGCATTCCGGCCCCATAGACCACCACAAAACTACAAGGAATTCTCCTTGCAGGACTCTCTACGGCTCACCCGCACCTATGTGCCCTTGGCACCTATCTCCTCAGACACAAGCACTTATTTTACCACAACAAAACATGCATCCACACAAATACATCAATATCAATCAACACACATTCATTTTCTATTCTCATATTTATTCTAGTTCTTATATATTATAATATATATATATATAAATATATACGTATAAACTAAATATACACTCAACCAAATATACGTTACTTATATACTAAGAAATTATCCAAACACATTTGAATATATAGAAGACACCAACTAGTCCTCACCTTAGCCACACGAATAGAATCCTTGGTTTATCATTTGCAACAATAAATCCCGCTTTGACAACAATCTCGGTCTGCAATGGTTTAGACCGGTCAAATATTATTTCCAAATAATATACAAAATCATATCCATGATTTAATCCATTTAATCCATGCTCCTCATTTTTAGTTTTTGATTAGGGTAAAACTCAACTCTTCCATTACTATGATTTAATCCAACGCAACATGGGGTGTCAAGTGTCATAGTTCCTTTAACTTTTCAACACTTAGTCATTATATCACACATCTTTCAATTAGTTCTCAAAGTTGAATAGAATTCTCCAATTCCATCAAAAGGTTTTTCCATTACCTCTAACAATGCTCAGAAGTATACACATTAATTGTGACCATTACGGTTTTTGCAACGAGTAGTTACATGATCCACCAAGCTTCCACTGCGCTCACTCTGTAAAGTTGACATCACTTGAAGGTTTCCTAGTTTTAAAAATTAGCATAGTGTTTCCCTAACACTTTTAGGATTTCCGTTCCTTCTAGGTTTCACGCTTCCATGTATTTTTTTCAATGTATTACTTCTCATGTAATCCAGCTTCACCACATCATGTCTATTCTGCATTCATCGAACACCAAATAGCAATTATGTCACCTCATAATATTTAGTGATCTCCATTTCACTATCATCAGTCGATTCCTATACAACCTACCAAACTTCATACACTGTAGACTTAGAAAATTCCTCTTCTTCCAATCTTTATTTATTTATTTATTTTTTTTTTCGTACAAAATCCATTTTCTAAGGCTCTCTCCAAAACCCCAATATAAGAATCAACCATTTTTTTTTTAAAACATCTTTCATTTTGACTCATCCAGCTCTCCAACTACCCAAGTTGCCTCCTTAGTGCTAGTCGTCCGCAGCAATCCACCAACAATCTCCATTTTCACCATACCCTTTCCCACTCGGTTTAAGACCCTTCAAATTATAAACAGTCTATCTCCACTGTCATAACACATTCTTTTTTATAATCATCTTTAACAACGCTTACACACAATACTATGTAGAAGTCCATAACCTACATTAATGTGTGGTGTCCTCCCACACTGCTCTTTCCACTTCCGCCGCTGCAATTCTCTTTTGTGCTCTCCTAGCACTAGAATAAACTCGACTAGTGAGCTAATACAAGATCCCATCTCTGAACACATAGCACTGACTTCAAAATGTCATTCAACAATATTAATTTCAAAATTTCATCAAATGTCCATTTGACTTTTAGAAGCTAGTATCCCACACCTTTGTCCACTCGGACATCATTTCCTTCCATGTGAGTCGAGTAATTGGTTTAATCATATTTGCAACCACATTAACAACTCCCAGTTGCCATATACGACTCCAAGAAAAACTATTGTCCTCGGTAGCATTCTTTACCGTTCACGTTAACTTCTCCAAGTCAACTTATCACTTCAGCTTCTAAGCCTACACGCCCCTCAGGACTGCCTCCAGGGTCTGAACCGGTTTGACATAACCTTGGGCTCTGATACCAAAATTGTAATACCCGAACTCGGTACCCGGAACTCCTTAACTGGTTGACTCCCTGACCCGACCCGAACATTCTTTAAATGCAAAACCACCAATTAACTATGCAAAACGGACTCTTCGCTTAACCAACCTGCAAAAAGAGAGGGGTGAGTAATTGATAATTACTCAGTGAGGGAAAGCCGTAGGGCTCCCGAAGTCTCCACACCCAAATACGCTTAGACAATCCAAAAGTCTAAACCTAAAAAAACCAGCAATCATTGTGTCCTAAATCCTGTGACACACAAACATAAGCACACATCACACAAATGGAACTACGTCCCATAAACGCCCTAAAGACGGGTCGGATAAAACATGTCAACACATGCTATCCTCGTGCATTATCAGATCCCTCATGCTTTCGCACTTCTTCATGCACCATGCTTACGGAACCTCCATGCCTCTTGCACTTCGTCCTAGCATCAATCACACGTGCTCATGCTTACAGACCCCAAGCGCCTCTTGCACTTGTTCCTAGCATTGCACACACGTCGGCTCGTCAGCCATCCTGATCTACCCGCATTCCGCACCCGTAGACCACCACAAAACTACAAGGAATTCTCCTTGCAGGACTCTCTACGGCTCACCCGCACCTATGTGCCCTTGGCACCTATCTCCTCAGACACAAGCACTTATTTTACCACAACAAAACATGCATCCACACAAATACATCAATATCAATCAACACACATTCATTTTCTATTCTCATATTTATTCTAGTTCTTATATATTATAATATATATATATATAAATATATACGTATAAACTAGATATACACTCAACCAAATATACGTTACTTATATACTATGTAACATATAGGTATACTCAGCTTAACCCTAGACTAAGAAATTATCCAAACACATCTGAATATGTAGAAGACACCAACTAGTCCTCACCTTAGCCACACGAATAGAATCCTTGGTTTATCATTTGCAACAATAAATCCCGCTTTGACAACAATCTCGGTCTGCAATGGTTTAGACCGGTCAAATATTATTTCCAAATAATATACAAAATCATATCCATGATTTAATCCATTGAACCAACCCAAACCAAAGTCTTTAATCAAAGTAACAAGAATTAGCTTAATAATTGAATCAAACCAAAATCTAGTAATTTAATAAACCCACGTAACCACGAATACGTTCGAGTTCAGTAATCCCAATTATACATGATCGCACAACACCACACTTTTCATGTACCCACATAATTAAGTTCGGTAATGGACCTTAGTTACACAAACTATTTCCGGTTTAGTTGGTTTATGCTCCCGGTTCAATAATCAACACAACAAACCACAACAACAACATACACGAGTGTTAGCTTAGCCGTTTACCTCGCTCGCCGTTCACTCTCAGCCAATCCTCGACGGTTCGACGTGACGGTTTAGTCACACGGTGGCTACTTCCCCATGGTTCAACAACATACATCACAAGCAAGCAACAAATGAAGGATTAGGTCTACACAGTCGGTAACTTCCAGCCCAAGTTATAAAACAAATCTAGGTTTCCTTACCTATAATGGCCTCGACGATGGCCTATGGCTGCTTTCGGTGACAGTGGCTGACATCTCCAGTGACAGCGGCTAACACATGGTAGCAACTCCAGTGATATACGATGGCTTGCTCACCAACGGTGGTGGTCGACGGTGGCGCACAACAAATCTCTGTGACCTCTTTCTCTTCTTCTCAACAATGGCAATGACAACCACATGAGAAAGACGGTGAACTCCGACATTGAGAGAGACTTAAGATTAGGGTTTACAAACTCTCTTCTCTCGACAAAACAAGGACGGCGATATGACTGCATCCACGTTAACACCATTACACACAATAACCCTTGTCGTTTTTGTGACTTAGCTCTACTTGGGCCTTTATGGGCTGAATTAGGATCCATAATAACACTATTTCAAAATTCGGGATGTTACAATTCTTCCTCACTTAGAATAAATTCGTCTTCGAATTTGCGAATCAGTTTCTCCCCCCACTTAGTTTCCATCCCAACCTCGAGTGTCCTTTTGTTTGATCTTTAATGTTTTAGATTATCTAATCCAATTTGGAGTGTCCTTCTCCTATATGTCCGGTTCCTTTTTTCCAAACTTTTTTGGTCTAACAACGAACGACAAGTTTCCAGTTAATTAAAACTAGTTTCCTTTTACTAGAATTAATTTCTTCATGCTCCTCATTTTTAGCTTTTGATTAGGGTAAAACTCAACTCTTCCATTACTATGATTTAATCCAACGCAACATGAGATGTCAAGTGTCATAGTTCCTTTAACTTTTCAACACTTAGTCATTATATCACACATCTTTCAATTAGTTCTCAAAGTTGAATAGAATTCTCCAATTCCATCAAAAGGTTTTTCCATTACCTCTAACAATTCTCAGAAGTATACACATTAATTGTGACCATTACGGTTTTTGCAACGCGTAGTTACATGATCCACCAAGCTTCCGCTGCGCTCACTCTGTAAAGTTGACATCACTTGAAGGTTTCCTAGTTTTAAAAATTAATATAGTGTTTCCCTAACACTTTTAGGATTTCCGTTCCTTCTAGGTTTTACGCTTCCATGTATTTTTTTCAATGTATTACTTCTCATGTAATCCAGCTTCACCACATCATGTCTATTCTGCATTCATCGAACACCAAATAGCAATTATGTCACCTCATAATCTTTAGTGATCTCCATTTCACTATCATTAGTGGATTCCTATACAACCTATCAAACTTCATACACTGTAGACTTAGCAAATTCCTCTTCTTCCAATCTTTATTTTTATTTTTATTTTTTTTTCGTACAAAATCCATTTTGTAAGGCTCTCTCCAAAACCCCAATAGAAGAATCAACCATTTTTTGTTTTAAAACATCTTTCATTTTAACTCATCCAGCTCTCCAACTACCCAAGTTGCCTCCTTAGTGCTAGTCGTCCGCAGCAATCCACCAACAATCTCCATTTTCACCATACCCTTTCCCACTCGGTTTAAGACAACTTCAAATTATAAACAGTCTATCTCCACTGTCAAAACACATTCTTTTTTATAATCATCTTTAACAACGCTTACACACAATACTATGTAGAAATCCATAATCTACATTAATGTGTGGTGTCCTCCCACACTGCTCTTTCCACTTCCGCCGCTGCAATTCTCTTTTGTGCTCTCCTAGCACTAGAATAAACTCGACTAGTGAGCTAATACAAGATCCCATCTCTGAACACATAGCACTGACTCCAAAATGTCATTCAACAATATTAATTTAAAAATTTCATCAAATGTCCATTTGACTTTTAGAAGCTAGTATCCCACACCTTCGTCCACTCGGACATCATTTCCTTCCATGTGAGTCGAGTAAATTGTTTAACCATACTTGCAACCACATTAACAACTCCCAGTTGCCATATACGACTCCAAGAAAAACTACTGTCCTCGGTAGCATTCTTTACCGTCCACGTTAACTTCTCCAAGTCAACTTATCACTTCAGCTTTTAAGCCTACACGCCCCTCAGGACTGCCTCCTGGGTCTGAACCGGTTTGACATAACCTTGGGCTCTGATACCAAAATTGTAATACCCGAACTCGGTACCCGGAACTCCTCAACTGGTTGACTCCCTGACCCGACCCGAACATTCTTTAAATGCAAAACCACCAAGTAACTATGCAAAACGGACTCTTCGCTTAACCAACCTGCAAAAAGAGAGGGGTGAGTAATTGATAATTACTCAGTGAGGGAAAGCCGTAGGGCTCCCGAAGTCTCCACACCCAAATACGCTTAGACAATCCAAAAGTCTAAACCTAAGACAAGCAGCAATCATTGTGTCCTAAATCCTGTGACACACAAACATAAGCACACATCACACAAATGGAACTACGTCCCATAACCGCCCTAAAGACGGGTCGGATAAAACATGTCAACACATGCTATCCTCGTGCATTATCAGATCCCTCATGCTTTCGCACTTCTTCATGCACCATGCTTACGGAACCTCCATGCCTCTTGCACTTCGTCCTAGCATCAATCACACGTGCTCATGCTTACGGACCCCAAGCGCCTCTTGCACTTGTTCCTAGCATTGCACACACGTCGGCTCGTCAGCCATCCTGATCTACCCGCATTCCGCGCCCGTAGACCACCACAAAACTACAAGGAATTCTCCTTGCAGGACTCTCTACGGCTCACCCGCACCTATGTGCCCTTGGCACCTATCTCCTCAGACACAAGCACTTATTTTACCACAACAAAACATGCATCCACACAAATACATCAATATTAATCAACACACATTCATTTTCTATTCTCATATTTATTCTAGTTCTTATATATTATAATATATATATATATAAATATATAAATATATATATATATACGTATAAATATTATAATATATATATATAAATATATACGTATAAACTAGATATACACTCAACCAAATATACGTTACTTATATACTATGTAACATATAGGTATACTTAGCTTAACCCTAGACTAAGAAATTATCCAAACACATCTGAATATGTAGAAGACACCAACTAGTCCTCACCTTAGCCACACGAATAGAATCCTTGGTTTATCATTTGCAACAATAAATCCCGCTTTGACAACAATCTCGGTCTGCAATGGTTTAGACCGGTCAAATATTATTTCCAAATAATATACAAAATCATATCCATGATTTAATCCATTGAACCAACCCAAACCAAAGTCTTTAATCAAATTAACAAGAATTAGCTTAATAATTAAATCAAACCAAAATCTAGTAATTTAATAAACCCACGTAACCACGAATACGTTCGAGTTCAGTAATCCCAATTATACATGATCGCACAACACCACACTTATCACGTACCCACATAATTAAGTTCGGTAATGGACCTTAATTACACAAACTATTTCCGGTTTAGTTGGTTTATGCTCCCGGTTCAATAATCAACACAACAAACCACAACAACAACATACACGAGTGTTAGCTTAGCCGTTTACCTCGCTCGCCGTTCACTCTCAGCCAATCCTCGACGGTTCGACGTGACGGTTTAGTCACACGGTGGCTACTTCCCCATGGTTCAACAACATACATCACAAGCAAGCAACAAATGAAGGATTAGGTCTACACAGTCAGTAACTTCCAGCCCAAGTTATAAAACAAATCTAGGTTTCCTTACCTATAATGGCCTCGACGATGGCCTATGGCTGCTTTCGGTGACAGTGGCTGACATCTCCAGTTACAGCGGCTAACACATGGTAGCAACTCCAGTGATATACGATGGCTTGTTCACCAACGGTGGTGATCGACGGTGGCGCACAACAAATCTCTGTGACCTCTTTCTCTTCTTCTCAACAATGGCAATGACAACCACATGAGAAAGACGGTGAACTCCGACATTGAGAGAGACTTAGGATTAGGGTTTACAAACTCTCTTCTCTCGACAAAACAAGGACGGCGATATGACTGCATCCACGTTAACACCATTACACACAATAACCCTTGTCGTTTTTGTGACTTAGCTCTTCTTGGGCCTTTATGGGCTGAATTAGGATCCATAATAACACCATTTCAAAATTCGGGATGTTACAATTCTTCCTCACTTAGAATAAATTCGTCTTCGAATTTGCGAATCAGTTTCTCCCCCACTTAGTTTCCATCCCAACCTCGAGTGTCCTTTTGTTTGATCTTTAATGTTTTAAATTATCTAATCCAATTTGGAGTGTCCTTCTCCTATATGTCCGGTTCCTTTTTTCCAAACTTTTTGGTCTAATAACGAACCACAAGTTTCCAGTTAATTAAAACTAGTTTCCCTTTACTAGAATTAATTTCTTCATGCTCCTCATTTTTAGCTTTTGATTAGGGTAAAACTCAACTCTTCCATTACTATGATTTAATCCAACACAACATGGGGTGTCAAGTGTCATAGTTCCTTTAACTTTTCAACACTTAGTCATTATATAACACATCTTTCAATTAGTTCTCAAAGTTGAATAGAATTCTCCAATTCCATCAAAAGGTTTTTCCATTACCTCTAACAATGCTCAGAAGTATACACATTAATTGTGACCATTACGGTTTTGCAACGCGTAGTTACATGATCCACCAAGCTTCGCTGCGCTCACTCTGTAATGTTGACATCACTTGAAGGTTTCGTAGTTTTAAAAATTAACATAGTGTTTCCCTAACACTTTTAGGATTTCCGTTCCTTCTAGGTTTCACGCTTCCATGTATTTTTTTCAATGTATTAATTCTCATGTAATCCAGCTTCACCACATCATGTCTATTCTGCATTCATCGAACACCAAATAGCAATTATGTCACCTCATAATCTTTAGTGATCTCCATTTCACTATCATTAGTGGATTCCTATACAACCGATCAAACTTCATACACTGTAGACTTAGCAAATTCCTCTTCTTCCAATCTTTATTTTTATTTTTATTTTTTTTTCGTACAAAATCCATTTTGTAAGGCTCTCTCCAAAACCCCAATAGAAGAATCAACCATTTTTTGTTTTAAAACATCTTTCATTTTAACTCATCCAGCTCTCCAACTACCCAAGTTGCCTCCTTAGTGCTAGTCGTCCGCAGCAATCCACCAACAATCTCCATTTTCACCATACCCTTTCCCACTCGGTTTAAGACAACTTCAAATTATAAACAGTCTATCTCCACTGTCAAAACACATTCTTTTTATAATCATCTTTAACAACGCTTACACACAATACTATGTAGAAATCCATAATCTACATTAATGTGTGGTGTCCTCCCACACTGCTCTTTCCACTTCCGCCGCTGCAATTCTCTTTTGTGCTCTCCTAGCACTAGAATAAACTCGACTAGTGAGCTAATACAAGATCCCATCTCTGAACACATAGCACTGACTCCAAAATGTCATTCAACAATATTAATTTAAAAATTTCATCAAATGTCCATTTGACTTTTAGAAGCTAGTATCCCACACCTTCGTCCACTCGGACATCATTTCCTTCCATGTGAGTCGAGTAAATTGTTTAACCATACTTGCAACCACATTAACAACTCCCAGTTGCCATATACGACTCCAAGAAAAACTACTGTCCTCGGTAGCATTCTTTACCGTCCACGTTAACTTCTCCAAGTCAACTTATCACTTCAGCTTTTAAGCCTACACGCCCCTCAGGACTGCCTCCTGGGTCTGAACCGGTTTGACATAACCTTGGGCTCTGATACCAAAATTGTAATACCCGAACTCGGTACCCGGAACTCCTCAACTGGTTGACTCCCTGACCCGACCCGAACATTCTTTAAATGCAAAACCACCAAGTAACTATGCAAAACGGACTTTTCGCTTAACCAACCTGCAAAAAGAGAGGGGTGAGTAATTGATAATTACTCAGTGAGGGAAAGCCGTAGGGCTCCCGAAGTCTCCACACCCAAATACGCTTAGACAATCCAAAAGTCTAAACCTAAGACAAGCAGCAATCATTGTGTCCTAAATCCTGTGACACACAAACATAAGCACACATCACACAAATGGAACTACGTCCCATAACCGCCCTAAAGACGGGTCGGATAAAACATGTCAACACATGCTATCCTCGTGCATTATCAGATCCCTCATGCTTTCGCACTTCTTCATGCACCATGCTTACGGAACCTCCATGCCTCTTGCACTTCGTCCTAGCATCAATCACACGTGCTCATGCTTACGGACCCCAAGCGCCTCTTGCACTTGTTCCTAGCATTGCACACACGTCGGCTCGTCAGCCATCCTGATCTACCCGCATTCCGCGCCCGTAGACCACCACAAAACTACAAGGAATTCTCCTTGCAGGACTCTCTACGGCTCACCCGCACCTATGTGCCCTTGGCACCTATCTCCTCAGACACAAGCACTTATTTTACCACAACAAAACATGCATCCACACAAATACATCAATATTAATCAACACACATTCATTTTCTATTCTCATATTTATTCTAGTTCTTATATATTATAATATATATATATATATAAATATATAAATATATATATATATACGTATAAATATTATAATATATATATATAAATATATACGTATAAACTAGATATACACTCAACCAAATATACGTTACTTATATACTATGTAACATATAGGTATACTTAGCTTAACCCTAGACTAAGAAATTATCCAAACACATCTGAATATGTAGAAGACACCAACTAGTCCTCACCTTAGCCACACGAATAGAATCCTTGGTTTATCATTTGCAACAATAAATCCCGCTTTGACAACAATCTCGGTCTGCAATGGTTTAGACCGGTCAAATATTATTTCCAAATAATATACAAAATCATATCCATGATTTAATCCATTGAACCAACCCAAACCAAAGTCTTTAATCAAATTAACAAGAATTAGCTTAATAATTAAATCAAACCAAAATCTAGTAATTTAATAAACCCACGTAACCACGAATACGTTCGAGTTCAGTAATCCCAATTATACATGATCGCACAACACCACACTTATCACGTACCCACATAATTAAGTTCGGTAATGGACCTTAATTACACAAACTATTTCCGGTTTAGTTGGTTTATGCTCCCGGTTCAATAATCAACACAACAAACCACAACAACAACATACACGAGTGTTAGCTTAGCCGTTTACCTCGCTCGCCGTTCACTCTCAGCCAATCCTCGACGGTTCGACGTGACGGTTTAGTCACACGGTGGCTACTTCCCCATGGTTCAACAACATACATCACAAGCAAGCAACAAATGAAGGATTAGGTCTACACAGTCAGTAACTTCCAGCCCAAGTTATAAAACAAATCTAGGTTTCCTTACCTATAATGGCCTCGACGATGGCCTATGGCTGCTTTCGGTGACAGTGGCTGACATCTCCAGTTACAGCGGCTAACACATGGTAGCAACTCCAGTGATATACGATGGCTTGTTCACCAACGGTGGTGATCGACGGTGGCGCACAACAAGTCTCTGTGACCTCTTTCTCTTCTTCTCAACAATGGCAATGACAACCACATGAGAAAGACGGTGAACTCCGACATTGAGAGAGACTTAGGATTAGGGTTTACAAACTCTCTTCTCTCGACAAAAAAGGACGGCGATATGACTGCATCCACGTTAACACCATTACACACAATAACCCTTGTCGTTTTTGTGACTTAGCTCTTCTTGGGCCTTTATGGGCTGAATTAGGATCCATAATAACACCATTTCAAAATTCGGGATGTTACAATTCTTCCTCACTTAGAATAAATTCGTCTTCGAATTTGCGAATCAGTTTCTCCCCCCCCCCCACTTAGTTTCCATCCCAACCTCGAGTGTCCTTTTGTTTGATCTTTAATGTTTTAAATTATCTAATCCAATTTGGAGTGTCCTTCTCCTATATGTCCGGTTCCTTTTTTCCAAACTTTTTTGGTCTAATAACGAACCACAAGTTTCCAGTTAATTAAAACTAGTTTCCCTTTACTAGAATTAATTTCTTCATGCTCCTCATTTTTAGCTTTTGATTAGGGTAAAACTCAACTCTTCCATTACTATGATTTAATCCAACACAACATGGGGTGTCAAGTGTCATAGTTCCTTTAACTTTTCAACACTTAGTCATTATATAACACATCTTTCAATTAGTTCTCAAAGTTGAATAGAATTCTCCAATTCCATCAAAAGGTTTTTCCATTACCTCTAACAATGCTCAGAAGTATACACATTAATTGTGACCATTACGGTTTTTGCAACGCGTAGTTACATGATCCACCAAGCTTCTGCTGCGCTCACTCTGTAATGTTGACATCACTTGAAGGTTTCGTAGTTTTAAAAATTAACATAGTGTTTCCCTAACACTTTTAGGATTTCCGTTCCTTCTAGGTTTCACGCTTCCATGTATTTTTTTCAATGTATTAATTCTCATGTAATCCAGCTTCACCACATCATGTCTATTCTGCATTCATCGAACACCAAATAGCAATTATGTCACCTCATAATCTTTAGTGATCTCCATTTCACTATCATTAGTCGATTCCTATACAACCTACCAAACTTCATACACTGTAGACTTAGCAAATTCCTCTTCTTCCAATCTTTATTTATTTATTTATTTTTTTTTTCGTACAAAATCCATTTTCTAAGGCTCTCTCCAAAACCCCAATATAAGAATCAACCATTTTTTTTTTAAAACATCTTTCATTTTGACTCATCCAGCTCTCCAACTACCCAAGTTGCCTCCTTAGTGCTAGTCGTCCGCAGCAATCCACCAACAATCTCCATTTTCACCATACCCTTTCCCACTCGGTTTAAGACAACTTCAAATTATAAACAGTCTATCTCCACTGTCATAACACATTCTTTTTTATAATCATCTTTAACAACGCTTACACACAATACTATGTAGAAGTCCATAATCTACATTAATGTGTGGTGTCCTCCCACACTGCTCTTTCCACTTCCGCCGCTGCAATTCTCTTTTGTGCTCTCCTAGCACTAGAATAAACTCGACTAGTGAGCTAATACAAGATCCCATCTCTGAACACATAGCACTGACTTCAAAATGTCATTCAACAATATTAATTTCAAAATTTCATCAAATGTCCATTTGACTTTTAGAAGCTAGTATCCCACACCTTCGTCCACTCGGACATCATTTCCTTCCATGTGAGTCGAGTAATTGGTTTAATCATACTTGCAACCACATTAACAACTCCCAGTTGCCATATACGACTCCAAGAAAAACTATTGTCCTCGGTAGCATTCTTTACCGTCCACGTTAACTTCTCCAAGTCAACTTATCACTTCAGCTTCTAAGCCTACACGCCCCTCAGGACTGCCTCCCGGGTCTGAACCGGTTTGACATAACCTTGGGCTCTGATACCAAAATTGTAATACCCGAACTCGGTACCCGGAACTCCTTAACTGGTTGACTCCCTGACCCGACCCGAACATTCTTTAAATGCAAAACCACCAATTAACTATGCAAAACCGACTCTTCGCATAACCAACCTACAAAAAGAGAGGGGTGAGTAATTGATAATTACTCAGTGAGGGAAAGCCGTAGGGCTCCCGAAGTCTCCACACCCAAATACGCTTAGACAATCCAAAAGTCTAAACCTAAGACAAGCAGCAACCATTGTGTCCTAAATCCTGTGACACACAAACATAAGCACACATCACACAAATGGAACTACGTCCCATAACCGCCCTAAAGACGGGTCGGATAAAACATGTCAACACATGCTATCCTCGTGCATTATCAGATCCCTCATGCTTTCGCACTTCTTCATGCACCATGCTTACGGAATCTCCATGCCTCTTGCACTTCGTCCTAGCATCAATCACACGTGCTCATGCTTACGGACCCCAAGCGCCTCTTGCACTTGTTCCTAGCATTGCACCCACGTCGGCTCGTCAGCCATCCTGATCTACCCGCATTCCGCGCCCGTAGACCACCACAAAACTACAAGGAATTCTCCTTGCAGGACTCTCTACGTCTCACCCGCACCTATGTGCCCTTGGCACCTATCTCCTCAGACACAAGCACTTATTTTACCACAACAAAACATGCATCCACACAAATACATCAATATCAATCAACACACATTCATTTTCTATTCTCATATTTATTCTAGTTCTTATATATTATAATATATATATATATATATATAAATATATACGTATAAACTAGATATACACTCAACCAAATATAGGTTACTTATATACTATGTAACATATAGGTATACTCAGCTTAACCCTAGACTAAGAAATTATCCAAACACATCTGAATATGTAGAAGACACCAACTAGTCCTCACCTTAGCCACACGAATAGAATTCTTGGTTTATCATTTGCAACAATAAATCCCGCTTTGACAACAATCTCGGTCTGCAATGATTTAGACCGGTCAAATATTATTTCCAAATAATATACAAAATCATATCCATGATTTAATCCATTGAACCAACCCAAACCAAAGTCTTTAATCAAATTAACAAGAATTAGCTTAATAATTAAATCAAACCAAAATCTAGTAATTTAATAAACCCACGTAACCACGAATACGTTCGAGTTCAGTAATCCCAATTATACATGATCGCACGACACCACACTTTTCACGTACCCACATAATTAAGTTCGGTAATGGACCTTAATTTCACAAACTATTTCCGGTTTAGTTGGTTTATGCTCCCGGTTCAATAATCAACACAACAAACCACAATAACAACATACACGAGTGTTAGCTTAGCCGTTTACCTCGCTCGCCGTTCACTCTCAGCCAATCCTCGACGGTTTAGTCACACGGTGGCTACTTCCCCATGGTTCAACAACATACATCACAAGCAAGCAACAAATGAAGGATTAGGTCTACACAGTCGGTAACTTCCAGCCCAAGTTATAAAACAAATCTAGGTTTCCTTACCTATAATGGCCTCGACGATGGCCTATGGCTGCTTTCGGTGACAGTGGCTGACATCTCCAGTGACAGCGGCTAACACATGGTAGCAACTCCAGTGATATACGATGGCTTGCTCACCAACGGTGGTGATCGACGGTGGCGCACAACAAATCTCTGTGACCTCTTTCTCTTCTTCTCAACAATGGCAATGACAACCACATGAGAAAGACGGTGAACTCCGACATTGAGAGAGACTTAGGATTAGGGTTTACAAACTCTCTTCTCTCGACAAAACAAGGACGGCGATATGACTGCATCCACGTTAACACCATTACACACAATAACCCTTGTCGTTTTTGTGACTTAGCTCTTCTTGGGCCTTTATGGGCTGAATTAGGATCCATAATAACACCATTTCAAAATCCGGGATGTTACATGTAGCGTGTACTCTTTGCTCGGAATCATTTTTTCCAAGACCTATCTTGGTCTAACCGCTGCGTTTCGGCTCGTGTCTGCCGGAGGTAAGGGTTTCTATGTGTCGGTTTGTTTGCTTTGAGGACAGCTTACTGCCACACGCTTGAAGCTTCTGTCCACTCCGTTCGTGTCGAATTCGTGTGTTGGAGTTTGATTCGGGAGGCTTTCTTTGGCTCTGTGGTTGATTCGATGCCTTGGTTGGTGTTGTTCGTCGACTCTTTTGAGCTTCTGATGCCTCGGCCTCTCATTTCTGGTCCTCCTTCACATAGGTTTTCAGAGCATGGCTACTATTTGGTTGCTTTTACCTCATCTTTTTCGTGAGTCTTGACTTAGGAGAATGATGTCTCTGTTGGCATCTTCTGCTTGAGGACAGTAGCAGGATTATTAGAAGCTTGCTTTCTCCTTGCTGGTTAAGCTTCCTCATCGAATCAGTTGGTCTTTTGTTCCTTTGTGTAGCTGCCGTGGTGTTTGATAAGTAGAGGAATTAGTTATCGGTGATAGCTTGCTTTTCTCTCCTTTTGAGAACTCCGTAGGTATACCAATTTATTTGGTTTTGTTCAAGGCATGTTTATTGATCAAGAGTTAATCAATAACCCAAAGCACACTCAACCAAGATCAAGTGGTGTCGTAGTAGCACTTCAGGGTCGAATCCACAGAGACCAAACGATACACTAAGAAATTATATAGACCTAGTTTAGCTAAAGCAAAGAGGAAGTTTGTTTTGCAAGTAACATAATTAAAACAGGAAATAAATAAGAGTTTGTAAATTTAAAAGAAAGTATTGGGTGCAGGGAATCAATCAAGGGTTATGATCACGAAATTGGGTGGTGGATAGGGATAACTTTAGGAACCGTTCTTGAACTCGAATCTCAAATATAAAACTAACCTACTGTCGCAACGTTAGTTATCTAAGCAAGGAATCGAATGAACCCTAAACCGTCGTTTGGATCTAAACAATCCTAGCAAGCATTAAGTTCTAGTCCGATTATGTTCACAAGTTGCCCCAACTTCAACTGTCGTTGGCTGAGGATCAACTTGTTCACCTAAGTCTTTTCAAGTAATTCAACAACACTTTTGATGCCTAGATGAATTAAACCTATGATCATAAACTAGGTAGCTAATCTAGTTTAAGCAATAAGAACAACAATAGATGAAGAACACAAGAGATCAATCCCATATCTAACAACCTAAATCAATGAATCATAAAACCCCTTTTGAAACTCGAAACCCAATAGTAAGACTACTCAGACATCGAACAAAGACAATCACAAATCAAATATGAAGGAAACATGTTTGAATTGCAAAGAGAAGTAAAAGGGCTCAGAATTCTTCTCCAAAGGGTTAGAAAGGATTAGAGATCTTCTCCCAAGCTTACAAGTGCTCAAAAACGGCGTAGAGTAAAAGTCCCCTTTCTAGGGTTCGAGCCCCGTGGTTAAATAGTAAAAATAAATCCCTAAAAAGTCGGTTTAAAACGAAAAAGGAAAGATTGCGTCGGGGACGGGAATGGTCAATCTCGAAAGGATCAGTCGATCCGGAACGTTTTTCTGCTCTCACTCTATCTGCTGACTAGCTCGATCAGTCTTCAACCAATTAAGCTCCAGATGCATATTTTCATCCCCAAAACGCTCAGATTCCTTCCAAAATCACCTAGAACCTGTAAAGACTCACACAAGACTAAAAAGACTCTAAAAGCACACTTGGACCTAGGAAAAGACTCAAAACAAACTTAAAAACTATAGTTAAAACACTATAAAATGCAGACACATCATTTATGTTGTGGCTTCCTATTGTTATTGTCTTTGTTTGAAGATTGCTTTGCTTTGCGTACTCGCCTCTCCTTGCGACTTTTTGTGTTATAGAGAAGCTAGTAGGGCCATCGGCTTCTGGTGTAGTATTGAATGGTATTATTTTGCTCTGAGCTGCTGACTTCGAGAATGAACTTGGTTAGAGGGAGCTTGCACCTTTTGCTTTTTTGGTGTGTGAGGTTCCGTTCTGAGAAAGCTCATGGATTTAAACGAAAAATCAATCTCACATAACGCAGGGGGAGTTTGTGATCGATGATTTGGAGTTTTACCATTGACGACTTGGTCTCGGGCCTCCTGTGAAAGGTTTCTATAGCTAGTTATTAGTCATATCGAGGTGTCTTACAATCTGCATCAACCCTTCTCCTTTTGCAACTCATTCGGGAAGGACAATATAAACGTCATTGCTTCATCTTGTTCCCAAAGCTTCTTGGCTTGGTTGAGTAGATGGACCGAAAATTTGGTTTAATTACCATATTATGCTTTCATGTTTTTAAACTTTTTTTTGCCATGAAACCATATGTATAGGTTTCAATTCTTTGGATTGTAACCTAAACTTTTTTCATTTTCAATGAAATATTTACAATTTAGCAAAAATAAAAATAAAAATAAAAATAAAAATTACAGAAATGGAGGGAGTAATTATTAGTTTAACTGTAACAAAACATAGATTAGTTTAAGACTTTAGTTAATTAAATTCCCGTGTTTGTTGCAAATTTCAGACAAAACCTTTCCTTATTATGTCTTTTGTCCGTGTTCGACCTCCAACCGCCAAATCCGGCACGATGCGGCTACCATCCGCCACTCAGATGACCGGAGGTGGACTTGGGATCGCCGCTATGTCATACGTGGCAATCGATTACATGCGTTACGTGTCACCGGTTTGGCATTCTCGTCTTATGCCAGTTCTTTGGTCGGTTCTTGCTCTGGCCGTCGTGACTCGTGTTCTGTTCTACAAGCACTGGTCTAAAGAGCTACGAGCAGCTATTCCTTTCCTTGGTTCAATCGTGTTCATGCTCTGTGCTCTTCTCTTTGAAGCTCTTTGTGTTCGCTCTGTTACTGCTGTTCTTGGCTTAGATTGGCACCGGTAAAGATTTTAGATCTGTTCCAAATTAGTTCAAAGATTGTGTCTTTGACTTTAAATTAGAACAGAGTTAACACTTTTAAGCTACTTTGATCTGATTCTTGAACTCTTCTTAGTCTTCTTTACTTCGCATCTTTTGATTTGAGTATTGATAAAAATGGTTTTGTCTTTGATAGGGATGCGCCTCCACTTCCTGATACAGGCCAATGGTTCTTACTTGCATTAAACGAGAGCCTTCCCGAGACAATTGTGGAAATCTTGAGAGCTCATATCATTGGATTGCATCATTTTCTTATGTTGTTTGTAATGTTGGGTTTCTCAGTAGTGTTCGACTCAGTGAAAGCTCCAGGTTTAGGATTAGGTGCGAGATTCATGTTTACGATGGGTGTGGGACGTCTTTTAAGAGCTATAACTTTCGTATCGACTATCTTACCTTCAGCTCGACCTTGGTGTGCTTCAGCTCGGTTTAACAATGTACCTTCTCAGCCTCATCGTTGGGCTCAGAAATATTATGTGCCCTATGCTAATGACCCTGCTGCTATACGGGAGCTCCTCCATTGGGATGCAGCTTATGGTAACATATAGTCTTGCTTTACTTATACTACTTAGCCCTTTATTGGTTACTGATTAGTTCTGTTTTCATTTTAACAGCTGATCCAGAAAGATATATTGGTGATTACAGAGCTGATTGGGGCTCAATGAGTTTCCTCAGTGAGTTCTTGAGGCCTAGTTACTCGGAAGGGTCTTCTTGGTTTGCTCTACTAAAGAAAGCTGGAGGTGGTTGTAATGACCTCTTGTATAGTGGTCACATGCTTGTAGCTGTCTTAACCGCTATGGCTTGGACGGTATATTCATTTTCTTTCACTTGTTGGCTAATGTATTTTTTGTTAGACAGATTTCATATGTAACGCTTGTGGTAAATCTATCAACACAGGAGGCTTATGGAGGTTTCTCTTCGGCAATGATATGGTTGTTCGTGGCTCACAGCGCGCAGAGAGAAATACGAGAGCGCCACCATTACACGGTAGACTGCATCGTGGCGATTTACGTTGGCATCCTTCTCTGGAAAATGACGGGTTTCATCTGGTCAGACAAAAAGAAAACGAAGCAGACACAACTAGAGAAGATTCAGAACAGGCTAATCCACGCAGCAAAGGATTCGGACATGGAAGCTATAAGGAGACTTGTTGAGGAGATGGAGGTTAGCTCTGGGGAGGAGAAGCAGAGTAAAGCCGTCTCGAACCGGACAATGACTGTGTTTGCGTGTGTGACAGTGATCACAACACTTACTATAGTGATTCTGGCGTTGACTTTGACAAGCGACGGCTAAAAGAGAGTTGGACTAAGAAGGATAGTTATATTTCCACGTTTTTCTACAATCTTGTTTTCTCTGTTTATCGTTTACAAGTGTCATTAAAAATTTTGTGCTACTACTTTCTTGGCATTTTGGTTTTTAATGATCAGAGACTTTAGTAATTAAATTTAAGTGTATTAGGAAAAAGTTGCTACAATACCAAAAAAATTGTATAAACAAATATCATAGTATAAAATTAAATTAACGTTTGTAATTAAATACCCCCACCCCCCTAAAGTTAAAAGATAAGTCCAAATAGTGGAAATGTTAACCAAAGAATTTGATTACGACCGAAGAAAACCTAAAGATTTTTTTTTTCTTTTTTTGCCGAACAAAGAAAAGAGATTTACAAGGTTTAACTTAAACTTATTTGCGTTACATTAATATCTTGAGACTTCAAAGTCGAAACAAGATGGCGAAGATGTTTCTTCCAAAGGATCTGGTGAAGGAGATCCTATATAGGGTTTCGGTGACATCTCTTAGAAGATTTGATTAACTTGCAAAACGTGGAACACTTTATCCAAAGATTTGAGCTTTTCAGAGAAGCACCTTGTTCAAGCAAAGGTAGCAGCGGGAAGAAAAAGGGAGTTTATCGTGGTAATGGTGATGGATTTTAGGGTTTCTCTAAGTGTCAATCTTCACAACAACGTTGAATCACGTATAAAGCATGAATGTCAAGTTTGTTAAATTTGAGTTTATCTCGGGCTCTTTCAAACTTCCGATGTGGGACTTGAATTGTATCCCAATAATCTCTCTTTCAAACCAAAGATCACATGTGGGATCTTAACACGCTTCCCACCAAAACCTCTTTCAAACCAAAGATCACATGTGGGATTTTAACACGCCTCCCACCAAAACTTGAATCTTGGGCTCTAATACCATGTTAAATTTGGGTTTATCTTGGGTTTCCATTTAATTAGTGGAATGGTCATAACCCTTTATATACTAATGATAGTCCCTTCAAACTTCCGATGTGAGACTTGGATTGTATCCCAACAAAGTTATTAGCTTAGACGGTTCAAATCAAATCGATATACTTCAAATCTTTCATTGCGACGGTTTATTGTTGTGCGTTATGAAAGAAAGACTAGGCTCGTAGTTTGGAACTCGTATCGAGGGAAAACCCAGTGGATCACCATACATAATGACCATAGAGAGAATATGTTGTATGCTCTCGGATACGAGAAGATCGGGAAATCGTGCCGCAACTACAAAATCTTGCGATTAGTTGCCTTCAATTTTCCCTTTCTTTTTGACCACAACTTTAACTCTAGTTCGTAAAGGGTTCTTGATATCTCTCAAAATTGGTATTTAAGAGTACAGTTAGATCAAAATCTTGGTGTCTCTCTCAAGGGTAATACGTATTAGATTGCTTCAGACTTGTTAGAAGCATGTACTGTGTTCTTATTGTGTTTTGATTTCACAAGAGAGAGGTTTGCACAACATATCCCTCTCCCGTTTCAGCGTCTTTATAATCATGTTGTGCAAGGGCGGACGTACGTTACGGTGAACCGGGGCACTTGCCACGGGTAAAATTTTTTAGATTAATGTTATTTTACACAAATTTTTAAGTATATCCCTGCTAAAATATTTTTTGTTGCCCCATTACCCTATTTTTTTCCAAGATACACTTTTTGTATTGTGTATAATACTAAAATATTATATAAATACAATACAAAAACTTAATTTTGTTTATATCCCCTATATTAACAAGCCCATATTCTATAAATAAAACAAAATATTATTACTTATCTTAACTTAACAAAACTAATCAAATGTTTTAACTGATATAATTTTATTTAAAAAATAATAAAAAATAATTTAATATTATTGCCCCGGATAAAATTATTTTCTGGATCCGCCACTGATGTTGTGGCTCTACCTAGTGTAAGAGAAGAGAAACTTGCTGTGTGGATTAAGCTTTGGGACACACAGTAAATGGAGATATGGATTATGAATAAGATTGAGCCTAACGTTATGTACGGGAGAAGCAAGTTCTGCTTGGCAGTGAATGTGAGCTTTCTCGCTGCCTTTCAGGTTCCAACTGCGAGTTTCTTCGAAGAGAAGAAATTGTTGTGGTTTTAGACAAGCACAAAAAAGGTTTAATGAAGAATTCTCGCAATGTAGCTTGTATCCTTGGAGTGGATGGATCCTTCGAAGAAGTGGAACTTGGTGAGTCTTCATACCAATATGAAATATGGTTTCCCACTTGTTTGCTCGTATGTTCGAAGTTTACTAAATTTTAACTTTTTCATGTTTTTTTTTTTTGAATAAAATGTAAAAGTTTATTTGAAAAAAAAATACATTTTTACATCGAGCGCAGCAGATTGTTAATCTTGCTCAAAAAATAAAGTGTGCTAAACCTTTTAAACTATCTTGATGCAAACCATATTAGCAAACAACCATGTCGGCTATTGTTACATTCTTTCCAAATTGAGTGAACTGTGAGTTGGAAAACATATCTCAACAAGAAAAGGCATTAATTAATTAATGAGAGACTTATTCGTGAGGAGCTTAAGAAGATCGTCCCAGTTCGTTGAGTATTGCCAAGATACAAGTAACTTACCAACTAAACCCGACCAAATCTCCGCTGAGTATTGGCAAATGAAGAACTGTGACACTTAGGTTTGCGGAGAGGTTTGAAAGAATTGAGTTGGCCACCTATGTCACCATAGTGCACTTATGTTTTTGGTCAAATGTTTTGAGAAAACTCTACAGTTAAGGTTGCTTATGCTGGAATAGTTTTAGGATGGGCAACTTTAGAGGAAGTGATTGTCGGAACTATGCAAGTGAGGAAAAAACACAGGGAAAGATTATGGTGATTTATAGGATCAGTAAACAAGTTTTTAAAGTCTCTTAGATGTATCAAACTGACCCTCGAATATGGGTGGACCCACGGACTAGAAGTGAACGTGGAGCCCACTAAAAAAGGTGGGCCCATGAACTGGGAGTGGACACAGAATCCACTAAGAGGTGGCGGTCGGGGCATTATAAGTGGTATATTGAGCCACTCACAACCGCAAGCAAACGCTTGTAAGAAAGAATAATAAAACAGTTTTTATGATTGGTACCAACCGCTGACAACTATAACAGCCCGTAAATGCAGCGGGATAACCGTTCAGTTTATCGAATCAAACCGCAAACTGATCAGTTCACTCTTATTAGAGCACAAAACCATTAACCGTTCAATGTTTCAAATCAAACTGCAAACTGATCATCAGGTCACTCAGGTCACTCTAATAGAGAACAAAACAATTTTCGGATCAAACCGCAAACTGATCGGTTCAGTCCTATTTATCCGACCGGTTAACTGAACCCCTAAATATATTTGTCTCGTCGTCTTCTGACTTTCTCCTTACAAATCAGATTTGTTATCCAAATAGAAAATGTCACAGTTTCTCTAATTTCACCGAAGCTTCCTTCTTCAATGGCGATTTCTCTCCCCACCGCCTTTGCCTCTCCTCGTTTCTCACCGGAATCTTCTAACTCCGCTTCACCTTCATCGACGCTATCTTCTCTCTCATTTCTGCGCTTACCTGCTCAGATTCGCCGGTTCAAGAGTGTTCAATCACCGTCTTCGTCGTCGTCGACTCGCTTCCCTTCACTCGCTGTGAGCTCTCCATTCACTCGATTCGATGAATCTATCTTTCTATTTCCTTGTAGAACTGTCCTGTGATTTTCGGAACGAATTCAATTTTGTTCTTCATGTTTTGGTTTCTTAAGATTTAACCATGAACCAGCAGTAGCTTCATGGTGTTTGTGTGTGTTTTCATATTATTCATTGTTTATATCTAATGATAGAATCAGTAATGTTTAGTTTACATAATGTAACACTGAGATTGATTCCAATTGAAACAAAGAAGGAGAGTGTAATACTTTATTTTAATGTTGTATTAGTCAGAATATACAGCATTATAGACTTGGTTCCAACACATTCTGAATGAATAGCTTCATGGTGTTAGTTAGATGTTCTGTGTAATCTTAAGGAAGAATCAGTATTTGTAATTAGACAATGAGCATTTTGAAAGTGTTTGTCATTATATCTGTTAGTGGATTGTTCTGATGTAAATGTTGTTTACTTCTAATTCTAGTACAAGTATGGCTAAACTTGTTCATCTGTTTTTTTTCTTTTGTTTTTCTGTAAGAGTGTTCATATTGACCAACTTTGTGGCGCGATGGTTTGATGCAGGTTAGAGCAAAGAAGCAAACTTTCAACTCTTTCGATGATTTGTTGCAGAACTCTGACAAACCTTTACTAGTAGACTTCTATGCCACATGGTAAGTTATGTTCCGTTCCAATCAATTTGTTAACATATCAATATGTCTCTGTAAGTTTCATGTTTGGTTCTCTCATATGGTTACAGAGTTGTGTTTTTGTTTTTGTTTTTGGCAGGTGTGGTCCATGTCAGCTTATGGTACCTATACTTAATGAAGTGAGTGAAACCCTGAAAGATAAGATTGCAGTTGTGAAAATTGATACTGAGAAGTACCCAAGTCTTGCTAACAAATACCAGATTGAGGCTTTACCAACATTCATCTTATTCAAAGATGGAAAACTGTGGGACCGTTTCGTAAGTTTTTCAACACCAACCAGAGTAGAAAGAGTTGGTTTGTTTAAACATACCTAACTTTCCATAACATGTTTGCTTTTGGTGTTCTGGCAGGAGGGTGCGTTGCCAGCGAACCAACTCGTTCAACGTATTGAGAATTCTTTGCAAGTGAAGCAATAGATATGAGAAACCAAGAAACCTTTATTCATCTATGAACACTCTCCCTTGTGACAGTAGCCCTTGTCAATTGTTGCTAGGTACATAGTCAATCTATTCATATATGGTATCAGACATTTTTCTTAATTAAGAGGTAAACTCCTCATGAAATGCGGCTACCAGCTATGTTCAGTTGGTTAAAACGAACCAAAATAATCAATTCATAAACTGAACCTTATCGTAAACTAGTCGTATTAGCGAATTTGGTTTTCTATATCTCAAAACTAGTCCTGGGTAAAATAGCTGAACCGAAAGCACCGAACCAAAAAAAAGAAACTGACCGGAAACTGATGAGCTAACCGAATGGAGACTTAACTTGAGAATTGGAAGACTCGAAACTGGAACCGAACCGAACCAATATAAACCAAGAACTGAATAGATATCAGAATTATTCCATATATATATATATTAATTATAAATAAAATAGATATAACATAATTACCAAAATGACAATTTAAATCAAAGAATAAAACCGGCAGATATCTTCAAATATCAACTTTAGACCAAAATATCAAATTTAAATCTAATCCTTTAGTTATAATTTTTTTTTTTTCAACGGCGACGGTGATGGCGACTAGGGTTTCTCTTGAAGGGTTTGAAGCAGCGATTCTCATTCTTAATCCTTCAGACTCTAGTTTTCATTCCGTAATTAGATCTCTTCCTATTACGGTTCATTAGGTCCCTTTGAGCTCATATGTCTTTTTCTCGCTCTTCTGTTGGTGACTGTTGGGAGATTGTTTAGATCTGCCTAGAGGTGCGGTGCGAAAGGTAGATCTGTTGTCTTCCTATGTTGGTTCAGTCTTCAGTATTGTTGTTGTGAACTTCTGGGATTACAAGGATGAATAGACCAAGGAAGAATAAAGAGCTCTCACTGATGGAGGAGCTAAGGGAGCGAAATTTACTCCAAGAGGGGGAGTTAGTGGAAGTTCCAGATCTAGAGAATAAGAATTTGCTAGAGGAGAACTCGATGAGGGTTATCGTAAGATGCTTGAATCCTTCAGCTCATAAGGTTAGAGGACTAGTCAAAGCCCTCCCTCCAATATGGGGTCTTGATGATAGAGACAAAGGGCGAGGGGTCGGTGACAACAAAGTTCAGTTTATTTTTGAATCAGAGGGAGATTTATACCAAATGTTGTTCCGGGGACCCTGGTTTGTCAATGGCTGGATCGTATCTCTAGACCAGTGGAAGCCTAACCCAGGTCCGGACTTTCTCAATCGAATCCTCTTCTGGGTTTGCATCAGGAACATTCATATTCATCTCCTAAAGAAGCAAGCGGTTGAAAGTATTATCGAGCCAAAAGGTCAGATAGAAGCTGTCGTGCTACACGCAAAAAAACTCTTCATCCTTGGAGTATGTTCGGGCCGTGCTTGGTTTAAAGCCGATGAGCCATTGGAATTTGTTAAACAGGTTAAATTCTCATCCGGGGAGGTAATCAAAGTGGAATTGGATTATGAGAAATTGCTGAAAGTGTGTTTCTCGTGTACAGGGGTGGGCAATCGGGTACCCTTTCGGGTTTCGGGTCGGGTATTTCGGATTTTCGGGTTTTCGGGTTTAGAAACATAAGACCCATTCGGATATTTTTAGATTTCGGGTCGGGTTCGGGTAAACACCCATCGGGTTTAAGTATCTTCGGGTTTCACCCAAAGTCTCAAATTATATTTCGAGTTCGGATCAAATTTGTAATTTTTTAATCCAAACCAAAGTAAAAGATCCCTAAATCAATCCAAATTCATTAAAAATGATTAAAATCATAAATAAATAAAAAAATCAAAGTTATCAAACCAAATTGAATTCATTAAAAGAAAAGGACAATTCTAAATAAAAAAATATCAAATTCACAAGCCGATAATTTTTGACTTCTTACAACATCAAATTCAAAATTAAAACTATATAATCTATCTAAATTAACATATGAAATTGATATATTTAAAAATGAAAACTAATTTATCTAGTAAGTTGTAATAGTGATTATAAAATTATTTGCAAAACTTGTAAATTAACTCAACCTATTGTTAAATATATATAACTTTGGATAGTTTCGGGTATTTGTTCGGGTGTTCGGATATATCCAATCGGGTTCGGGTACCCATTTCATTTATAAAAAGCATCCAATTGGATATTTTTAAAGTTCGGATTCGGGTTCGGATCGAGTATTTTTAATCGGGTTCGGGTTAAATTTTCGGGTTCGGATATTTTGCCCAGCCCTACTCGTGTATGAGACTTACTCATGATCAGAACTCCTGTCCGATGGAACTAGCACAGAGATCTGCTCAGAAAAGAGGTCTCAAGAAGGATCAGAAAAAGATATTGGTCGCTCAAAAAGAAAGGGAAAGAGTGTGATTTTTGAGGAAGATAAAGAACAGCAACATACATCTAGAAGGTCCTTTAAATCTCAATTAGAGCAATCTGAGCCTCCTTCCCAGAGGAAACAGGTCCATGATCGTCTTCAATGGCCTAAGAAATCTAATCAAGGAAACAGATCAAGACCATTGCAGGAGTGGCGCCCAAAGGATTTGGTGGTTGGAAGCGATGAGCAAGGAAATATCAAGGGAGATTGTTCTAAAAGCTCTGGTGAATCTACATACACCCCTTCGAAGAGAAGGAGATTGAGTAATAGTGGAGGAAGACAAGCCAAAAAAAACTAGAATTGAAGAAGCAGAGATTCCGGATCCATCTCCCTCCGTTTTTGAAAGGTTTGGCTCCAAAGGTGATCCTCCAGCAGCTCCCAATCAGAGAGGCTCATTAGGGGATAAAAAGAAAGCTTCTTCGTCTGTCTTCGAAAGGTTAAGCTCCCAAGCCTCAAGCTCTAGCACGAGAATGGAAGCCACTTTCTCTCAAACTGATCATTCTGCTCCAGTAGCAGCTTGTTTTACGAATCATTCTGCTTATATAGCAGCAAAGACTCTCGTGGGTAAACGTGGAGCAAACTTGAAAGAAGGATTGATGATTAATTCCAACCCTTCAAGATCAATATGAGAATATTGAGCTGGAACTGTCAGGGGGTGGGGAATACCCCTACAGTTCGACACTTGAGGGAAATACGAGGTCGGTATTTCCTAGAGGTTACATTCCTCTGTGAGACCAAGAAAAACGTGATTATTTGGAGAATGTTGTTAATCACTTAGGCTATTTTGATCTTCATACTGTGGAACCTATTGGAAAAAGTGGAGGATTGGCTTTAATGTGGAAGGATTCAATTTCAGTGAAGATTCTACAATCAGATAAAAGGATGATTGATACCTCTGTTTCATGGCAAGGAAAATAATTTTATCTAACATGTGTTTATGGAGAGCCAGTTCATAGTGAAAGGGGGGTTCTGTGGGAGAGGCTGTCTCGGATTGGAGTTAACAGAAGGGGTTCTTGGTTACTAACCGGAGACTTCAACGAGCTGATTGATCCATCGGAGAAACTGGGAGGCCCCATCCGTAAAGATGCATCTTGTGAGGAATTTAGGCAAATGCTCTTAACATGTGGTGTGTGGAAAATTCAGCATAAGGACTATCAATATTCCTGGTATGGTAATAGAAATGATGAGGTAGTGCAATGTTGTTTGGATAGAACTGTAGCCAATCAGTTTTGGATGGACCTTTTCCCTCAAGCTCAAGCGGTCTATTTAAAAAAGGTCAGTTCTGACATAGCCCTCTTATAACATGCATGATGGGAGAACATTCTAGGCAATGGGCGGGGTTTAAATATGAACAGCGCTGGAAATCAAGAGAGGGGTTCAATGAGCTTATATCAGACTTCTGGAGAAAAGAAAGAGGTAACTCTCAAAGCTCAATGATGACAAAGCTTGCAGACTGTAGACGGGCTATCTCTAGATGGAAGAGAGACAATCAGCCTAATGCGGCAAAAAGGATTCAAGATCTCCACAGTCAAATAGATCTTATTACAAGACAGAATCCTTTTCAACGGGAGGAACTTACCAGACTCAAACAAGCCCTTCATCGAGAATACCGGAACGAAGAAGAGTATTGGAAGGACAAGAGTAGAGTTATTTGGCTTAATAATGGGGATCGAATAAGTTCTTCCATGCGGCAACCAAAAATAGGCGAGCTCAGAATAGAATTCATAGTCTGGTAGATGATGATGGATGGGAAGGAATGATTTGCGGATAATGACTTGGGAAAATTGGCTGAAAATTACTTCCGTCTGTTATTCATATCAGAGGATGTTGGACTCAAAATAGGTGATAAGATTGGTGAAGGAAATATGATATCTCAGCTTCAAAATGATCAACTTCTGCAACCGGTATCTATGGAGGAAGTCAAGAATGTAGTTTTTAGTATTAATCCGAATAAGTGTCCTGGTCCTGATGGTTTGACAGGACACTTTTATCAGTAATACTGGGATGTTTTGAGTGATCAGATTCTGGAGATGGTCAAGGATTTCTTTAATATAGGAAGCATAGACAAGGAGATGAACATAACCAACATCTGCCTGATTCCTAAGAAGCTCAAATCAGTTAAGCTTGCAGAGTATCGACCAATAAGTCTGAGCAATGTTGTCTACAAAGTTATTGCAAAAATATTGGCTAATAGACTTAAGAGAGTTATCCCTGATGTGGTGTCGGATACTCAAGCTGCTTTTATACAGGATAGGCTCATCTCAGACAATGTATTGGTGGCGCATGAGCTTCTCCATGCTCTTAACTCTAATAACAAGTGTTCCGAGGAGTTCATTGCCATCAAGACAGACACCTTTAAGGCGTTTGACAGAGTTGAATGGTCGTTCCTGAAAGAAGCACTCATGATACTGGGATTCTCAGACAAATGGATTTCACTCATAATGAGTTGTGTGGAGTCAGTTAATTACCAAGTTCTAATAAATGGTAATCCCTATGGTGAGATTATTCCGACGAGGGGACTTAGGCAAGGTGATCCACTTTCACCTTACCTCCTTGTCTTGTGTACGGGAATGCTTGTGTGAATGCTTCAGAGAATGGAGAAAGAAGGTCGCATTTCAGGTCTGAAGGTAGCAAGAGGGGCTCCAGCAGTGTCTCATCTTCTTTTTGCTAATGATAGTATCTTCTGTTGCCATCATAAGGAGGAGGAGCTTTAATGTTTGATGGTGTCCTAGAAGGATACAGCTTAGCTTTAGGACAACGGATTACTATCAGAAATCTAGTATCTACTTTGGGAGATAGGTACCGGAAGATAGAAGACCTAGGGTTAAGATTTTCACTGGGATTAATAAGGAAGGAGGACGACTTCTATTTTGGTCTACCTGAAGCTTTTGGGGGGTCAAAGGTCTCTATCTTGGGCACTTAAAAGATCGACTACAACAAAAGGTTTTCGGTTGGCAGTCTAACTTTCTGACTTCAGGAGGTAAAGAGATTCTGTTGAAAGCTGTAGCAATGGCATTGCCAACCTATACGATGGCATGTTTTAAACTTCCCAAAGCGATATGTCAACAATTGGTTTCGCTAATGGCTGACTTATGGTGGACAAATAAACAAAATTCTAAAGGAATGAATTGGAAGTCTTGGGATAGCTAAGCATACCGAAACATCAAGGTGGTCTGGGATTTAAGGACATTGAGGCTTTCAATGCTGCACTACTTGGGAAGCAGCTCTGGAGAATGCTTACTCGTCCTGAAACACTAATGGCCAGAGTTTTCAAGAGTCGATACTTTAGTAAATTGAATCCTCTTCAAGTCAAACTGGGATCCAGACCATCGTTTGCCTGGCGAAGTATTCATGAAGCACAAGAACTACTAAAACAGGGTGCGAGGCGGGTGATAGGAGATGGGAAGTTGATTGACATTTGGAATGATCCTTGGATCAGTTCTAAGCCTGCTCGAAGCTTACAAAGAATGAAACACATCCATATCCAGTTGCAGTCCTCGGTATCTTCTCTAATTTAAGCTAGTGATCTAATGAGTGAGAATAAAAGATCTTGGAGGAGAGATATTCTCGAACTGATATTCGTTGAGGAAGATAAAAGATTGATTGAGGATCTTAGACTTGGGGGGGAAAACAGAAAGGATGGATACTCCTGGGATTATGCTCGAACAAGACACTACTCTGTGAAGTCAGGATACTGGGTGATGACTCAGATAATCAACCCAAGGAAACGACCTCAAGAAGTTGACCAACCAAGCCTCAACACTTTGATCCACCAGGTCTGGAAAGCAGAGGCTAGTCCGAAAGTCCAGCATTTCTTGTGGAAGTGTCTTACTAACTGTGTTTCTGTTGCACAGAATTTGACTTTTCGGCATCCGGCTAGAGATAGTAGTTGTGCTAGGTATTCAAGTGAGGAAGAAACTGTTAATCATCTCTTATTCCAATGCACCTATGCACGCCAAGTTTGGGCTCTCTCTCCTATTCCGCCTCCACCGAATGGTAACTGGAGTAATTCCTTCCATGCAAATATGTTTCATGTCCTAAACATTAAGACTCTACTTCCCCAATCAAACGACTTAGACTCGGTGATACCGTGGCTGCTTTGGAAGTCTAGAAATGACTTTATCTTTAAAGGGAATGATTTTAATGCTCAGGAAACGGTGGAAAGAGCTATGGAGGATGCGATGGAATGGAAACAAAGGGAGGATACAAACAATCAAGAGAGTGTTCGAACATCATTGAGAGCAAATGACATGGTGAATGGCAACCTCCTCCATCCGATTGGGTCAAATGCAATTCAGATGGAGCTTGGAATGGAGAGAGTAATCCTGGAGGTTTAGGATGGGTACTTCGGAACCATGAGGGAGCAGTCTTATGGGCGGGAGCTCAAGCTATTCGGAAAGCCTCAACAGTTCTAGAGACTGAGCTAGAGGCTTTGTGACAAGCGATTCTGTCAATGATCCGACTTGAGCTATAACAAAGTAATCTTTGAGTTGGATTCATTGGGGGCAGTTAACTTAGTTAATGCTGAAGACCTTTGGCCAGCCTACGCACCCATGCTTCAGGATATAAAAATGTTGTTACTTAGTTTCAAAGAGTACAAAATCATATATGCAACCAGAGTTTGTAATGGTGTGGCAGATAGAATGGCGAAGGAATCTCTTTCTCTACATAATTATGATCCTAAGTTTTATTCTATTGTGCCAGATTGGATTAAATCTCTTGTAAGAGTGGATAAACCAAGTGGAAACTGATACAGTAAAACCTTTATAAATTAATAATGTTGGAACTGCAGAATTTTATTAATTTATAGAGGTTTTATTTTATCGATAAATTTATAAAGAGATTGTCCATATTTGGTATTTTTTAAAAAAGTTTTTAAAAATAAGATCTAATTGTTATAGATAATATTTTTATATAATCAATTACAAGGAAAATAACAATTCTCATGTTTTGAAGAGAAAACTAAAAGTTTTTGATATAGTAAAAATATTAGCAATGAGGTCTAACAGAAATTAATGTTCATATATATACATATACTTTGATAATTTTATATAATTATTAATTTATACTATTGTTGGGACCATATATTTTTAAAGGATTTTCAAAAATAAATTTATTTTATTATATTATCGAATTATGTCCAAAATTATACTGGTCCCAACTTGGAACCGGAAAAATTTATTAATTTACAGAGAGTATTAATTTACCGAATATTAATTTATAGAGGTTTGATTGTATTTGGTTAATGAAAGTTGATTTTTTTTTTCGGCAAATCAAACTTTCATTAATTGTAAAGAGTAAATTACAAAGACATTATACAGAGTTAATAGAATACAATTATTACATACACATATGTATATATCATAAAGTGAGAAAAATACAGCAGAAGAGAGATTGACGATGCTTTCCGAAGAGTAGCCTTACTCGCTAACCGATCATAAAATCGATTATTGTCCAACTTCATATTTGATTTCTCTCTGTTACGGTTAGCATGCAACATCTTTTGGCTGAACTTTCTTTTTGCAAACCGTACATGTAAACCCGATGTGTCCAAACATAACTCTGAAATATAGACATATTGGTACCATTGCTTCCGTACCAAAGTCTTTTTTATAAATCTTGACTCTGTAATTTTCTTCACAATACTCACAAATAGCATCAATGTAGTAGTAATCTCCACCCTAATATCCTTTGAGAAAAGCTTGTGGCTAAATTTTAGCAAATCTCTAAAACTCACAAGGGAGAACCATATTCCTTTGGTAGATCTCACACTTCGGCCAACAGTATCATCACCAACATCCAAAGATCGAAGGATTTGAATAGTTATAGTCACAGCTTTTTGACTCTCTTAATGTAATATCAATACCACGAGAGAAAACCATGTTGTTTCCATCTCTTGTGCAACTTCGGCCAACAAATTAAAATAAGCATCAACAACAAATACATAATTAACTTCTTGTAACCCGATGATGAGAAAAGGTTCCCATCTAAACAATGTTCCCTTCAAACTGCAAATCTGACCAATAACCATGTATAGTCGCTTATAATTGATCAAACCCATATTTGATTTCGAAATGCCAATGCAACAATAGCCAAATTGATGTAGCCATATATCCATCACCCAAACGATAGTATCAACAACATTCACTCCCGGATCCCATATCCTACTTTGATCTTTGTTTCTAAGATTGAAGAAGTACAATTTAGATCGAAGGATTCTATAAGATTGAAGAAACTTTATATTGGGTATGAAACGACGACCATCAATCGGAGATGGAAGGAAACTAACTACTCTTGGGCCGGGGCTTGAATAAGGTCAGAAATACACTCTCCCAGAAGGAGAGAATGAAGATGCAAGTTTGAGTAGAACTCCAACCGCGACAGAGACAAAACGAGGCAATCCTTTCCCGACTCAAATACGGAACTCCCAATGAGTTTTGGGTGTAATGAAACACCACACAAGCCGGCGATGGTGACAGTACGGATCCGATAACACAAACAAACGTTATTGGAATCAGATCTTTTCTCACCATCATTACAAAGGAGCAAACGATGGGGATTTTGAATCCTGGATTTGCCAAACTAATTAACAAAAGCTATACAGAAAGAAAGATTGAAAGACTAGAATTAAGAGAAAAGGGCCAACCGACGCCAGAGTAACCGGTGCCGGCCGGAAAAACTGTGAAAGCCGATGAGTTCTTGTTGAATCGTTTCTTTGGAGATATCGCTCAGAGAGAAACCGTCGCCCTATACGATTATTATTCTATTGTCATATTGTGTGTCAATGAAAGTTGATGTTGAGGAAAAAAAAAAAAAAGATCTAACCCCTTAGTTTGAAACTTCGAATTTATATATAAACTGTATACTTGTATACTATCAATCTGATCGATATTCAAAAATATAAATAGCAGAGTAAAACCGGCAAATATCAAACCGGTGATATACGGCGGAGATGGAGATACTCGCGGCGGAGGACATCGACATCGGGAAAGATTTGATCCCGCCACTCTCTCCTCTCGCTTCCTCTCTCTACGACTCCTTCCTCTACTCTCACTGCTCTTCCTGTTTCTCTCTTCTCCCCCAATCTCCGCCGCACCCTCACTACTGCTCCGCCGCCTGCTCCCTCACCGATTCTCCCCTCGATTTCCCACAATTCCCGCAGGAGATATCCCCAATTCTCCCCTCCGATATCCGTACAGCTCTCCGTCTTCTCAATTCCACCGTCGTCGTCACTTCCTCGTCGCCGCACCGTCTTAATGGCCTTCTCACGAATCACCACCGTCTCATGTCCGATCCTTCCCTCTCCGTCGCTATCCAGAACGCCGCCAGTTTCATAGCCACCGTTATGAGGTCTAACCGGGAAAACACAGAGCTGGAAGAAGCAGCCATATGCTCTGTGCTAACAAACGCCGTTGAAGTGCAAGATAGCACAGGGCTTGCTCTTGGAATCGCTCTTTATGATTCAAGATTCTCTTGGATCAACCATAGCTGTTCTCCAAACTCTTGCTACCGTTTCGTCAACACCATAACGACGTCGTATCAGGATGATCTTGCCTTTCCTAAAACCATTCCTCACATCATCACCAACACAGAAACATCGTCCAACTTAGAATCCAAGGCTTTTTGCTCCTTGCAAGAACAAGTTGGTACTAGTTTCATGTAAAAACTCGTAATTTGATGTCTGTGGATGTATCTCCATTTTAATGTTAAGTTTTTGCAGGGGAGAACAGTGGGGTATGGACCAAAGGTGATTGTTAGAAGTATTAAGAGGATCAAGAGTGGTGAAGAGATCACTGTATCGTATATGGACCTTCTTCAACCCACGGTTTGTTCTTTAGTGGAATCATCACTCTCTAGATTGGTAGATTGTTTATCTGCCTAAAACTGTATTCCCTTCTTTATCATTAGGGATTGAGGCGGTCAGATTTGTGGTCGAAATATCGGTTTATGTGTAACTGTGGACGATGTGTGGCATCACCTCCGGCTTATGTGGACTCTGTTTTAGAGGTATTAATCACTTGTGCATACAGCAGAAGCCTCAGAACATGTTGGAAAAAATAACTCTTTTAACAAAGTTTACGCCTATTAGTATGTTTGTATAGATTGGCCAACAATTTGACAATCTCTTTGCACTTCATGTTGCATGTCTTAGTTTGAGTTTGAGTAATTGGGAGTTTATTTAAGAAGGGTTCTTAAGATAGCTAAATATATATATGATGCATTCATCCAGGGGGTACTTGCGTTGGAGCCTGAAAAAACAACTGTTGGTCACTTTCATGGAACCACAAACACAGATGAAGCAGCGGGAAAGATGTCTGATCATATCCAAGGAGCCATAGATGATTTTCTATCAGACGACATAAATCGCAAAACATGTTGTGAAAATATTGAAAGTGTGCTGCATCACGGCATCCAAATCAGAGCAGATTCATCGCAGCCTCATCATCTGTGGTTACATCCGTGTCACCACGTTGCTTTGAATGCTTACATTACTCTGGCTACTGCCTACAAAATCCGTTCCATTGATTCTGAAACTGACATGGGCAAGGCTTTTGACATGAGCAGGATAAGTGCAGCCTACTCTTTCTTCCTTGCTTGTGCTTCTCACCATCTCTTTTCGGCAGAACCTTCTTTTGCTATATCTGCCACAAGTTTCTGGAAAAATGCTGGAGAATCCTTGTTAGATCTGGCCTTGAAGTTCTCTGTGGAATCATCTGTAGAAACTACATACAAATGCACCAAATGTCTAATGCTTGAAACCCCAAATTCACACAGAGACATCAGAGAAAAGTCTAGGCAGATTCTGAGTTGTGTCACAGACATCTCACAAGTCGTGTGGAGTTTCCTCACTCGCGGTTGCCCTTACCTGAAAAAGTTTAGGAGTCCACTTGATATCAGCTTTGCAACGACCAATTATGAGAGAGAAGAATCGAATGAGGATCAAATGGTAAACGTTATCTTACTCTCTTTTCACTGTTTACTATACGCAGACCTTCTGACTGATTTATGTTACGGTCAGAAGTCACAGTGGGTGTCTCGATGCCTAGTGTGACATGCCGTTTGCTTGAGTTGAGATATTGGTATTTAAATTTATGTTATCTGTTAGTTTGATCCAAGGAAATATGTACTCACAGCAAAACTGGCCGTATACATGAATGCCAAAATCATTTTTCTCTATTGTTTGTTATATTGGTTAAATTTTCTGAAATGAGTTTTGATTACTTTAAGGTCCCTTTAACGCTTTCTGTTTGTCCCGACGAGTTGAAAGCAAATCAATGTATAGTGGCAATGATCTAAAGGATTTGGCTTGGCTGTTGTTTGTTGACACTTACTGTGTCTTTTTTTTTTTTTTAATCAAGCTTAAAACGCTGACCTTGCTGTATAGGTGTGCCATCCACTTAGAAGAAAAAATTCATGTAACATATTTTACTAATAAGACATAAAAAGGTAAAATAAATGCTGAATTAAATTTATATTTACACATATAAAAAGATACTAGTAACAAAGTAAATAAAAGAAAATATTTTTATCTTATTATATAAACCTTGGTTCTCAAACTTAGTAACTCACCAGATCCTGACACGTGTTGGTTTTAATAGTCAGAGATTAAAATTAAAAATTCATCAGATCGTGACACGTGTCAATTTTAACGATCAGAAAATTACAGTTTTCAAGTTTGGTAAAACAAAGCATAAGATAATTGTAATCTTATTATATTAAAAACAACTAAGATAAATATATTATGTGTCATCCATATCAAAGTTTCACTGCAGACGAAAAAAATCAAAAGTTTCACTGTTACAAAGATTCTCAACCACTACATGGTAAAATAAATATACTATGTGTAATCCATATTTAGTCGTATAATTATACAATCCCCTATAT
The DNA here is from genome assembly GCA_023657505.1 of Camelina hispida. Classification (NCBI taxonomy): domain Eukaryota; kingdom Viridiplantae; phylum Streptophyta; class Magnoliopsida; order Brassicales; family Brassicaceae; genus Camelina; species Camelina hispida. The sequence continues at coordinate 27,219,050 of CP094631.1, read as the reverse complement.
ATTAATAGAGAAGCATACTTTTGAAAAAGCTGATGTGTCGCCGCCAGAGAGCTCTGTGCACTTTAAAAAAAAAAACCCTTAAATCTTCTATTTAATTACATTAACATGCCATTATATTTTCAAAAAAATAATAATTAACTGAATAATAATTAGATATTTCATCATTTCTAACACAAATTTAAATATCACATATTAAAACTAATTAAATAATTACATATTATTTTAAAGCAAAATTTTGCTAAAATTTACTTACAAATATACAAGTCAAAGTTATATCGAATTTAAGAAATCAATACAAGTAAAATATTTTAAAAAGGCTATAAAAACATATCAATTAATATAAAGTTATAAAAATAAAGAACATATAACTTATTAACAAAATCATATAAAAACAAAATGCTATTTTTTATGTTAGTATTATTACCATCATAATTTAAATAACAAGCTTTCAATAGTTATTATAATTGATAATAAAAAAAGTATATTACCTCTGAATTATCTCCAACTCATTAAAAGAAAATTAATTCCCAATAAATATAGATTTAAATATATTCATAAATAAATATAAAAATAATAACAAATTAGGGGATATCATGATGTGTGATTATTTATATATATCTAAGTATGTAAACTAATTAATCTCAACATTTAGTGTGATTATTCATTAAAAATAGAAATATTGATAACCAAATAGAAAAATACGTTCTAATTGTACATTAATTTATGTGCTATTGAAAAGGAATGAAACAATAACCCTTATCATTATAAATAAACTTAGTACCCAAAAAAACTATAATATATTTAAAATGAGTGATTATTAGATTATGCAAAATTGTTATAGTTACTCGATTAACCATAAATATAAATTTGATTTTTAAAGCACACAAAAGTATATATATATATATATATTGCCATAAATTGTAACATTTTATAAATATTTTCTTTACCACGTTCACATATTTCACAGGTGAAATGTATTCTTACACGAATATGTTAGATTATGGAATTTCATTAATTCTTCCGTAATGGTTTTTTTGTTAATAATCCGATATTTATAGAAAATATTAAAAAAACCGACTAACTCAAAAGATTTAAATAGCCTAATCAAAAATATTAAATCAATAAATTAGATTATCTTCAGAAAATTTAGTTTAGAATCTGATTGTTACTAACATATAATAAAATTAAATAATTAAACTACCGAGTAATTTAGTATACAGTAGAACCTCTATAAATTAATACTCTTTAAATTAATACTCGCTATAAATTAATAAATAATTAATACTCGCTATAAATTAATAAATTAATACATTTCGATAAATTAATAAGATAATAATATTTTTGAAACTCTTATGTAAAAATATGGTCCCATCAATATCATAAATTAATAATCAAATAATATATATATATATATAAGAAAATTTAGTGAAATATGAATTTATTATTTTTTGCATATTCTTGAATTTGCATTCTTATTGGAGTTTATCTATAATATTTTTCATTGTCGTCTTCTCAAATCGCATCTAAAAATTGTGAAAGTCCTAAATGCGATAATTGCTTCTTTACATGTAACTGATTCTAAAATTAACGCAATATCTTCTTCGACTTTATCGTTATCATGAAAATGATACTAGTAGCAATTTATTATAAACTCTAAACTTCAAACATTTATCATTTTTACCTAAACTCTAAACTTAGCAATTACGATAGCCAAGATTATAAATTAAGAAATTTTTTTAAAAATATGAATGATACAAAAAATATCTTATTTTGTAATATAAAATTTCAAAGTTATGAAAATTAAAATTCTCTTCATAAATTAATAAAATATTAATTTATCAATAAATTAATAATTATTAATTTATCGATAAATTAAAACCTCTATAAATTAATAAAATTTCATGGTCCCGACCTTATTAATTTATAGAGGTTTTACTGTATATTGTTATGGTTACATAAGAAACATGAAAAATTGTTATGATTACAAAATAAAACATAAGAGATATGAATTTGATTTTTAAACCACACAAAAGACATGTTGCAATAAATAGTAAGATTTTATCAATATTTTCTTTACCATAAAAGCTCTTACACATTCAAAGATTTTACGGGTGAAATATATTTTTACACGAGAAAAACGCATCTTTGAATAAATAAAGAAATAAAACTTTAGTTACATATATATGTGACACAAACATATATTAGTTCTAGGATAATAATTTTCTTTAAATCGATTCATCCCGCACATAGTGCGTGTTGTTTACCTAGTATAACCTTTATAATATATAACCTAACACAATAAATTTTATGTCTTTGTTTGCACAAAAAAAAGAAAAAAAAAATATGTCTCTATGGTTAGCCAATTTCGGACACTGAGTACTGTAACAAGATTTGTGAAGGCACATGCGAAGAAAGCAGAGATCATGAAGAACCGATTGGCAGTCTTAGGAAAAAAACTTGAACTGAAGTCTAATCTTTTTATTATATTAAAAACTTTATTATATAAAGTTGGGTTTTCAAATTAGTCATTAACATGATCATGACACGTGTCAAGTATACCGATGAGATTTTGACACGTGTCAAAACATAATTATTTTTCAAAACAGCTAATTAAGAAAATAACATTAAATCTAAACAAAATTTACATGTTTATATCTAAAAAATTTCTAAATCAAAAATAAAAATTAACAAAACTAATATATTTTCCATTGTACGCTATTTATATTATACGTGTTTTCTTAATAAGATTTTGACATGTATAAACAAAAAAGTAATTTACTAAGCATGTATATTATTATTAATAAATAAATAGTGAATAAAAATTTTAAAAAGAATAACATAAGTTATGTCAAAAGAATTATTGTTTTTGAAACATAATAGGACATCTAATTAAGAAAATAACATTATATCTACATAACCTTACATGTTTATATCGAAAACTTTGATCTTTGATTTTTTTTCTTTCTGATATAGTTTTACCGATCTATTGCGTGGGTCTTTGATTCGTGCGAGTTTTTCAATGGAAGCTATCAGATGCAATGAAATAAAATCAAAATATATAATGCCCGCTAATTTAATTGAGGATGGAGACACTGATGGAGGTTCCAAAGTTATTCTATAGTTAGTAGCATTATAAGTTTGGAAGATAAGTCGGTGGTTGATGTTTCTGGTCAAAATTTAGAGTTTTCTTTTTTTGAATAATGTTGATGATTCCCATACTGAAACGAGAGCTGCTTGATCGAGTAATTGAGAAGCGGTTTCAAATTTGGGAAGTTGGAACGGTATACCATTTTAAAATTGGTTTCAAACCGGATTTATGTGGTTTTCTATCGGATTAGGTTCGTAAACCGTTTAAACCAAGTATATGGAGAAATATACGAGAACTTTTGATTTGGGTAAAAATAAGTTGAAAATTTATGATTCGAGAATATTTGAGACAAGTCATAGCTTTAAGTTGTTTTGGTACAATTGGATATTTCTAAAGAATAAATAGATCGTTGATCCTTAACGTGATTATGACATATGTCATGTTTTGGATTGTATATAAAGTTTCTATTTTGTATATCTGAATTATCTAAGACATATATACCATTATGATTATAATTTTCAAATTTTTTATTTTTATTATATTATATTAATTTTTTTTTCAGTTTCTCAACTTTTTTTGGGTTAGTCATAAAATCATTGTAATCGAGTAGATAATTTTCACCAGTTGTTCATCCAATACTTTGGAGTAAAAAAAACTTCATGGTTAAATAAATTATGTCACAAAACAATTTTAGTAATTATAAGAACTATAATTATGCCAAAATGAAAGTAAAGAAACATAGAATTTGTTTAATTTGTTTAGAAGACATTTTATAGGTGGTGATAAAGAGCATACTTTAACAATAAAATAATTTTGGGTGTAAGAACATATTTTTAATGGTAAAACATAAAGTAAAATTGTACATGATTTATTAGATGTTGCTTTGATAAATTTGTTGCATGTAAAATATTTTTTGAATAAGTTGTGAAACGTTTTTAAAATTTGACAATAATAATATTTGTAATGATGAATATTTGGCAAAAAATTTAGTGGGATATAATTTAGCTTTAGATTATCGTAATAATTGTTATAATATATTAAAAATATATATATAAATAGATGTATGAAGGTAAATACAAATATTCTCTAACTTAAATTATTTATATATTTACTTTAGGAAATAAAGTTTCTTTATATATTTTTTAAAAATGTTTAAGGTTTAGAATTTATTTACTTCAACAATTTTTAAATCCGCACGACGTGTGGGCCTTATCTATCTTATTATATAAAGTTGGATTTTGAAAGTTAGCCATTAACAAGATTTTGACATGTGTCAAATTATCAATCTCAGATTTTGACATTTGTAAAAATTAATATTTAATAGGAGAAATTTGATTACAACAAAAATAAAAGATTTTATTTTAAAAAATATTAATAATGTGAAAAGATAATTTCAAAAATTACAGAATTAAAAAAAAAATACAGTTTTTTTTAAATAATTATAAAGAGATTATATATAGGAAAATTACCTAGAATATTACATAAAAGTTGGTTTATTACTAGACTAACACGTTGAGTTTTTGGACTTACTAGAATAACACATAAAAGTTTGCAAATTACTTCTATACCTGAGTTGTGTGTTTTATTATAGATAATGCCATTTACATTTAAAATTGTCTTTGATTTTCAAGAGATAAGGAACACAAAAACCTTCAAGGATTGATTCCTGATTTTTTTATTCTCTTAAATTTGGGTTGGCAAAAAATATGAGATTGATTCACTTTCTAATTTGATTCATCTTCTTCAACTAAAATCATGGCAAAAGAAAGAAAATTATCAGACCTGGACAATTTTTCCGTGGACTCAGTGTTCACTTTCTCTAATAAAGTTGTAGATCTAGTTTTTATTTTGGGTGAGTTTCGTTTTCTTCTGATTGATTGTTGCAGGAACTTATAGAAAGATTTAGGTGTGCCCAAGTCTCTCCTAGCCGAAACAAGAAAAAAATTTAGCAAAAAGAAGAAAAAAGGGAAGCAGAAACAAATGTCAGTTAGGTGTGCTCAAGTCTTCGCCACCTCTCTCTCTGCTTTTTCATTGTTTGCTTTCCCAAGTTTGTAAAGGTTTCTTCTTGTCCTTGAAGCCAATCTTTTTTCCCCTTTGTTTTTCGATTACATTAGAATCTCTCCATCTCAATCTCTCTCTAGGGTTATGGGTTCTCAGCGCTGACATACTAAGGAATTTGGGCAACTCAGAACGAAATGGGTACTTGGAGGAGACAATTGAAGGCAATGCTCCGTAAGAATTGGCTCCTCAAAACTAGTCATCCCTTCATTGCTTCAGCTGAGGTTTAAAGAGATGGAGTTATCTTTCGAAGGCAACGAGTTGGGTTTATCAGCTCTCAAACTAGGTCTCCATCTCGAATCGGGAAGGTGAGGATCCTGAAAAGGTTCTGTCTTACGCTGATAAAGCTCTTGAATCTTTCGATGGAGATGGGAATAACCAACCTAATCTTCTTGTTGCCATGGCGTTGCAATTGATGGGTTCTGCTAATTTCGGTTTGAAACGTTTTAGTGATAGCTTAGGTTACTTGAACAGAGCTAATCGTATTCTTGGGAAACCTTTATCTTAGAGTAGCGACAATAGAAATCCTCAAATCTATATTGACGGATGTATGTCTTTGAATTGGGTCTGCTTCTGCTTATTTATGCTTCATTGTGTTGAATTGATGTTTCTATCTGTTATGTTCTTCTCAAAGTTTTCTTCTTTCTCAGTTTGGATTCAGCATAAGTGCTGCCCACAAGTTTGTGTATGATGTTACTTTTCTTTTAGTGTATCAAGTAGGTTCCTTTATATGATTTGGTTCATGTGAATTGAGGTTCCGTACCCTGCTATTAGCTCAGCAAGATTATAATAGAGTTGTGTGTATCCTCTTATTAGCTATACAATGGAATGTTAAGAAGAATAGAGAGATTTGTAGTTTAATGTTCTCTTCTATTGATGCTCTTAAGTAACAAATCCAGTTTGTAGTAGTCTGTAGCTAACTATATCTGTATGGGGTTAATGAGCAAAATTGTTAAATTGTTAAATTCTTACTTTCAGCTACTTGATTCGTAATAAATCTTATACAGACTTGGTTGCAGATTGTTCGACCATTTAGTTTCAAAGTGGACTTCAGATTTATCTGTAGAATGGAGCTAACCCCGTTACTGTAGATTAGACAGTATTTGCTATGGAATATTTCTATTCAAGTTGTTGGTTAATACTCAACAGGTGCGTTGTGTTTCCTCAGTTTGTATACTTATCTATTCATCTGAATGATCAACAATATTATTGTGTTGTTTTCTTTATCGTCCATACTGTCTTGATGGCTCAGACACTATATATAATGTTAGTCCTTGCGTTCTATACACGTTGTCATTCACTTTGCATTGTATTGTTTCTAATTTAAAGTTTGGAACTGGGATTGAACTTATTCATTTTGAACATGTGTGCTTTTTTTTTTTATTTCATGCAAGTGTTGGTCTTGCTCTATAATGCAAGGAGACTGCTTTCATCTGGCTTGTCCATGCTAGTGTGGCTTCAGTTTGCCTCTTCAATCTTCGGTGGCTCTGCTTCTATTTTTAAGTTTGAGGTAACCCAAGGATCTCCTTTAAGATGACCTTAAAGAGGACTTTGCCTACTGTATATAGTAGAGACATTATGATCATCTTGGCTAATCACTTTCGATTTAGCTTTGTGAGAAGCTTTGTTATATTGGAGTAGTGATGTTTTTTTTCTTTTCTAGAAATTGTTGGTCTTTAACTAGTTATCTGAGAAGCGAATGCAACGGCTCAAAAGTACAGAGGCCAAGCTTTTCTATCCATTGGTTCTCAGGAAAATGGAAAGGCTTTTAGAGGTAATTTGAAACACATTTGGTCTATAACCTTGATTCTAAATGCTATAACTGGATGCAGGATGCCATTGTTCGTTCTAGTTTTGCTTCTGTTGATTTTTAGTGTTAGTGTTTCCACTGCTAGATGGATTGACATTTTGCTCATTTATGGTTCTCTAATGGAGGTTATGCACAACATTTACTTTATTGACTACATGCTCCAACTGTTTTTCTGAAAAGCTTTCATGTTTCTTCTCTATCAGGAGTACATTGTGATAGATTCTTCCTCGAGAAGAAGCAAGAGCTCTGTAGTGTAATCTCACTACTTACCCTCCTCCCTCTTTTTTTCTCTCAATTATATATATAAGAGTTTGTTTTTTGTTTCAGTTCGAATTGTGCTTTGATTATATATATATATATATATATATATATATATATATATATATATATATATTGATTTCTCTGGTTTTCTTTGTTTATTAGACAAGAAGGTGTTCCCTAACTTCTTACATCTTGGGATGGTACTACTCTACGATATTGAATATCCACAAAGCCGTGAGTCAGTCCAATTGCTTTCTGTATTTGTTTTTTGTCTGATTGACATTTGGTTTCACTCTGTACTTAAACATGGTTGATTTTTGTTTGTGTCTGCTCTCTCTTGGTGACAGATATTAATGAATCTCATGTTTATGTCCTTCCCGGCAATATCAATCACTCACATAAAGATCTTCCAGTGACCACCATCTATGTAAAGGTTTCTAGTTACTCTTCTTGCAAAATTTGTGTCTAGGTAAATCCCTTATATAACGGCGGGGTTCTGATATGTTTGCTTGTTTTGATTTGTATAGGTATATATGTGTTGTAGTTCAGAGTTTCTACATATATCTTGCCCCAAGTCTTTATCTTTATTGACTTCCAAATCCTGCTTTATCATGTATTTGATCAGATTGTTTTTTTAAGAACCCTAACGGTGGTATTGTGTCACCAGAATCTATAGTATATATATAGAAGATAGTGTAGGGTTAGTGCTAAAATTAGGTGCCAAGGATCGGATTTGTTGTCTAGGTGATATATTCCTGTGATAACTCCCTTCTAAGACAAGCATCTAGCCTCCTAAGAAGATTCCCTGCCATGGGATCAGAGAGGTTTCAAGATAATTTCTTGATGGTGACTTAGTTAGATTTGCATATGTTTCTTATGTTTCTTTTCATTCATTCTTCTTATGAGAACCAGTCACTGGGCTTCTCTTTTCTAGTTAGATAAGATCTAATTTATCTTTCATGATTACAATGTTTTACCAACGCCCGTTCTAGCCAATATGGATTTATCATAGCACACTTTGTACACTTTTAACGGTAAAACTTGTGTTGCTTATACGATATAGTTATATTAGTTGGATTTTAGTATTCATTGCTTATATATTCCCATCTCGTTACAGTTCTCTAATTTCTGTTCTTACAGATCAATCGGTTTAGCTGTCTTATCAACCACTCTGTGCTTTACTCTTGTAGGATCCTGTACAATGCAGTGTCACCGTTGGTGTGTCCCAATTTGAAAGATGTGGTTTCTGGGTTCAAGTCCTTTACTATCCATTCCGTGGTGCTAGAGGAGATTATGACGGTGACTACCTAGAGGAAAATCCACAGATTATGAAGCAGAAGAGAGGTTCAAAAGCAGAACTCGGAGAGCCTGTGATCTTAAGATGTCAGCCTTACAAGATTCCACTGACTGAGCTTCTTCTCCCACACAAAATCTCCCCGGTCGAGTTCTTTTGTTTGTGGCCTAGCTTGCCAGCTGTTGCAGAGTAAACTAGGACATATATGTATGAAGGAAGCCGCTTCATGGCAACAGCTGCACAACAGTATGGTGCTTCACCATTTTTAAGCGGACTCAAATCATTGTCATCCAAACCATTTCACAGAGTCTGTTCCCACATCATACGCACAGTTGCTGGCTTTCAGGTGATTCATTAGTTTCAGCATGGTCTTATTATCCTTCATGTCCCTTAACTGGATTGATGGTCTAATAAACGCTAACGTGATGTCACTACAGCTTTGTTACGCTGCAAAAACGTGGCATGGAGGTTTTGTGGGCATGATGATCTTCGGGGCTAGTGAAGTGAGCAGGAACATGGATCTGGGTGACGAGACAACCACCATGATGTGCAAGTTCGTGGTTAGAGCTTCAGAAGCATCAATCACAAAGCAAATAGAGTTGGATCTCCAGGGATGGTGTGATGATCTGACTGACGCGGGCGTTGAGTACATGCCGGAGGACGAATTGAAGGCAACCGCGGGCGAGAAGCTGAAGATCTCCATGGAGAAGATAGCTTTGTTGAAGGCTGCTCAGCCGTAGAAGAATCCGAAGACAGAGGAGGAATCAGAAAACGAAGAAAAAGAAGAAGAAGAAGACGATGATGAAGATGAACAAGAGAAAAAGGAGAAAGAGGAGGGGAAGGACAAAGAAGAGAAGAAGAAAAAAGAGAAGGAAAAAGGAACACTGTCTAAGCTGACAGCAGAAGAAACAGAGCACATGGCACTTCAGGCTGCAGTGCTCCAAGAGTGGCACATCTTGTGTAAAGATAGAAAATATACAAAGTTAACTGAGAGAAAGTACTGATTCAAGATGAAGGTGCGACAATCTTTTGTATTCTTTTTTTTGTGTGTGTGGTTTGTTCGTAGGTGTAGATGTATTGTTTTGTTGTTAAAGAAAAGAAACGAGGATGTTACTATTGTTGCCACTACTATGAAAATCTTCTGTCCTATTCACAAATATCGCATGCTTGATGCATTTTGCCTTTTTTTGTAAAGATTGATTCATTCCCAACCATAAGAGAAAATCAAGCGACCCTTATGCAATAATTCCATCTTTGGGAAACGGATTCGATTGTTCTATATATACTCTGCTTCCTACATTATTGAACACAAAAGATGTAAAAATTCTTCTAAATCTCACCCAAAGAACACAAAAAAAAAACCAACGTACAAAAACAGATAGTCTTACCAGAAGGAACATCTAAATATTACCCTCTATAGTTAAAATGTAATTTTGTATGGTTATTGTTTATTACCTCTCGAAAATATAATAAATAAATAAACAATTACGAATTACATAGGTTGTTCTAGTAACATCTCTTACTTTTTTTAGTAACATCTCTTACTTGTTCCATTTCCGGTGAACAATTAGCTAGGGTTGCAGAAGAAGATATGTTGAAGATGACTACAAAATTACAATAATATCGTTCATTAAAACGGATTTATGTACACTAAGCAAAAGAACGTTATGTACGTACACTAATCTCAAGAACGTTATGTACGTATGCGTTCATATGTACGTACACGTTTATATGTACGTATACGTTCGATTTTAGGTTTAATGAACCCGAAATTACCAGAATATCCTCGTCTTCTACTTCTAACATACGACTGAAAACCCTAATTTTCCCTGCCTCACTTGATTTTTTCACGACTTATGTCTATTTTTTTGGTTTCACTTGTGGGATTTTTACTCAACTATTATAGATTTTCATCTCAACATCTGATTTCTAAATTAAAAACCTATAAAAAGTGAGTTATATAGATCCTCCAATAACGATATCTTGCTCTTCCATGGATGAACCCAGAGGAAAGATTTCCGAAACTGAGTAGGAAAAAGACGTTTGCTCCGGCCGATAAACAGAACACGATTGATGAATCTGCTACAAACTTTATTACATGAACACCATTAATCGGAAGAACAGCAAACCTGTTTAGATCTTCCTCCAATAAGTCTATCGCAACGCTAGACTGTCTTTGCCAGCTCAAAAAAATTCGTGTTATTCTGGTAAGACTTTACAGCTGTCAATCTTGCTTACTAAATCTACCACGGACAAGAAGCCTACCACAACACTACGAAAACTATTTCAAAAAACAAACAAAGTATACCAAAAATATCTGTAACGAGAGAAGGCTGTCGCATAAATCTGTCGCAACACCCCATTAGTCTACCATAAATATCTTCCCACCCTTTTACGTTTCCCGCCACACGCGCTAAAAACATAAGTCTATCATCAAAGGGAAATTCCTCTACCAACTTAATCTACCGAATCGATTTCATGTACGTCCACTGTTAAGTGTACCAACACTACAACTAAGTGTACCATCTACAGTGACCGATAAGTGTACCAAGACTACAACTAAGTGTATCAAAAATATCTGACGTACACCTTTAATCAGTCCACGTGTATAAATCTACCATCAAAGGATCGGTAGACTTAGTCCCAACTTCCAATGTTTTTTTTTTCCTAATGGCATTAGCCGTAATTACGTTTTTTCCCAACACTAATTTCAGGGGTAGTATAGGTACAGTTTGTTAGTCTAGTAATTACAAACAATTGTATGTTACTTTTGTAATAAGGAAGCTTTTATGCAATATTCTAGTAACTCACCCTTATATATATATATATATATATATATCTATATTTCATAAAATTCGAAATTATAACATTATTTACTTATTTTTAATTTGAAGTTATTAGTTCTAAAAAAAATAGAAAAAGGGATTAAGGAAAGTATACAGTTAATTATTCTTTCTAAATTTTGTAAATACTCACTTCTATATAAGCATAGATCGTCACATATTTAAATATTTTATTCAAAAACACTGCTTTCAATTTTGTTTAATTGGGCAATTTTCTTTAATGGGAAGGTAAATTTTTCTTATTTTTTTAAACCAAAATTTTCTCCTACTTTCTTTTTTTTTGTTGGGAATAGGTAAGATTAATATGTTGACCCAAAAAAAGATTAATATATACGTCTTCTTTTCCTAATATTGTATTTTAAATTTTATTGTAGTATTATTAGATTGTTTTATTTAATTTATTATTTCATCTTTGAATTATTTGGGATTCATATATTATCATGCTTATAATTTTTTTTTGTTTCTTTTATTATGTCAAATTATTTTTTTTTCTAATTTTTCAACCTTGATTGGTTTGGTCATAATTTTTTTTTTTTTTTTTTTTGCAATCATAATTCTTACCATTATTCATTCAATCCCAAAGAAAGATAACGAGTAGAAGTTCATCAACATAATGGATGGATAAAATAAGCTAATCAAACACAAGCTTACAACAAACATATATAGATATCTTGGAAAAACAGAAATCGTTGTTGATATCCATAGGATCTCAAAGAATGTAACACCCTGGTTTGCAGAAAAGTTTAAAAGAATTGATTTAGCTACTTGTCACCAAAACGCATTTATTTTTTCGGTCAAGAGTCCTGAGAGAACTTCATGATGGATGACCTTCCTGTAAGTGATTGTCGGAACTGTGCGAGTGAGGACAAAACACAGAAAAATATTATTTGTTGATTTGTAGGGTCGGTAAACAAGTTTTTAAATCTTCCTAGATGTAACAAACCGGCCATCGAATATGGATTGATCCACGAGACGGGTATAGATATAGGGCCCACTTAGGAAGGTGGGCCAATGGACTGAGAGTGGACATGGGCTCACTAAGCAAGGTGGCGGTTGAGGCGTCACTGTAACATCCGTGAACCAAAATCCCGGTTTGGGAGTTGCATCGGTCGATACAGATGATTCATCGGTCGATGCAAGGTCGAGTTCCTGCGTTTTGACTCAAGTAAAACGCTGCGTTTTGGGTAAAGAAAAACCCTTAAACTCGTGTTTTGTCTCATTAGGCGTGTTTAGCCGCTTTTGAGAGAAACGAAAGAGTAATAGAAGTGTTCTTGGTGTTCTTGGTGATTCCTGGAGATTTGAGGCTGTTCCTGTAGAGATTTGTAGCTGGGATTGTTGTAGGAGCTTCCTGGAAGCGTTTTCTTCTTGTGCTTAGGTTCAGATTCGTCTTGGCAAAGGTAAGTGCAGGACCATGGCTTATCTAAGCTAGAGAACTCTTTAATCTGCTTGTTGTGTGATGTTGGACTTGTTAGATTGTTGCTATGGACGTTAGGAAGCTTTCTTGTGGCTTGGGATCAAGTTTTGTGGTTGTAGGAACGAAGATCCGGCAAGAAGCTTCGGGGAAAACACGGTGCTCGGTATTGCGTCAGTCGATGCATATCTTGCATCGGTCGATGTAAGTGCGAGGACGACGCGTAAAACTCTAGAGTTTTCGTGTTATTTCGAGCATGTGTCGGTCGATGCAGATTAGGTGTCGGTTGATGCAGCTTATGTGTCGGTCGATGCATCCCCATGTGGTGTAGGTCGATGCATGTTGGTGTCGGTCGATGCAGAGTCCTAGTTTGTCGTTTGTTGTCTGTTGATTGTTGTTTGATGGTTAGAGATGACTCTATTGCTTGTGTGTATAGCCCAGTAGATGGGAGGATTGCCTTACTGAGTGTTTATAAAATACTCATGCATTGCAATATGTGTTTGTGGTGAAGGTAAAGGCAAAGTGTGATCGTGGAATCAAGGCAATGAAAAGGAGGATGTTCTAGGGACTCGGTTTGATGTTGTATGGCATTGCTAGGTTGCTAGAGTTGGGTCATTAGAAACATTGCTAGGTTGCTGGTTTCATGTTTCCTGATGTTTGGTTATTGGATATTGTGTATGTTATGATTATTGGTTTATTATTAGATTATTAATGGATATTTGTTGGTTTTGGTTATTCCGATGTTGGTTGTGATTGTGGTTAGGTGGCTAGTGGGTATGGGACCACTAGCTGTAGTTTAATTATTTATTATATTTATTATTTATTATTTTTTTTTTTAAAAAGGGTCGGTTTTTCATTTTGGTATCAGAGCCCTTACGGTTCTAGGTTTGGGTTCACTAAGTTTCTGTTGTGATGTTTGGGATTGCATGTCTTGATTGATTATGTGAGTTAGTCAATTGTGTGTGGCATGGAGTCCTAGAACATCCTCTTCGAGCCTACAGTGTGATTCCATGGTGAGTTTGTGTTTTTGTGTTTTTGGTGTTATGTTAAGATTGCTTGTTAGCCTCTGTTCTTGGAAGTGCAGTGGTTAAAGGTGTTTGAGTTGCTGGTCGTAGACGTGGGCGTTGTCGTGGCCGTGGTCGGGCGAGTTTCCGAGGCCAGCGAGTGTGTGGTCCAGAGTTCCACGAAGAGGTATGTCAGAGGATCACAAGCATATCAGGAGGGACCAGAGAGGGTTTCAGCTGGTGAGCGTGCCGGATGTGCTGGGAACCCAGGTGTGGGGTTGCAGCGGGTGAAGGCCAGGGTCGAGATGATCGCTTGGCGGATCTGTTGACGTGCTGTTGGAGCGGTGACTGTGAGGGGTACCAGTGCAGGCTCCAGTAGTACCGCATGTGACGGGGTGCAGCCGAGGGCTGTGGATGTTGAGGACTTTCCTTCTTATGTTAGGAGGATGGAGCGGTTGTAGATGACCGGTATGAGATTATTCTCAAGGGGTATCGGGCCTAGAGAGGCGGATAGGTGGACATATGCAGTTGTAGCAGATATTTCTCTGTTTGGGGTTAATCCAGTTGGATATTGGAAGTTGAGTGGGCAGGTGTAACATTGCAATGTTATACTCGGACCAGAGGAGGTACTTTGATTCGAGAGATGTTTATAGTCGTTAAGGATTGTTGCTCCTGAGTGGATGGTGATTCCCTTGAATACCGATAGCTCGAGGGGCTGAGGGCTCCGAGAGTGGCAGAGGGGATATGTTCCCCTGAGGGGATGAGTAGTTCCCCTGATAGCGAGATCTTGAGGATTGTTGTCCAATAGTGACACGGTATAACTCGAAGACGCTGGTCTGAGAGTGAGATCGGTATGGCTCGAAGGTTGCGACCTAAGGGTGGAGGAATTGGGAGCAAGCAATGCCTAAGACGTGAGTATAAACATAACGATTGAATGTAGACCTCGAGAGATTGACGGTGGTTTAATCTCGGGTTTTGGATGTGTTGACCATTGGGACAGGGTTTTATGACCAGAGCGGTTATGAATGTTTGGCTGTGCGCCAGGATTGTGAGGCCGGTGGTGCTGGAGCCCCGGGAAGGGGAGTTACAGCAGGTTTGAGCCGGGAAAGGCATGTTTGCCAGATACATAAGTTCACGAGAAGCCTTCATGGAAGGATAAACTAATCGTTGCGACGATGCTGGATGAAGTTCATTGGAGATGGACAGGGTTGCTAGATTCAAGGTTTTGGTAAGCTTGTTAGAGGGAATAAGTCAAGTGGTTTGACTTAGCGGCCTACAAAGCATTTGACGCGGTGAATCAGAATATGCGACCGTATGGTACTTGTTTGTTTTATTACGCTCGTATTGATGATTTACTGTGGAGAATTGCCAAGTGGAAAAGCTATTTCTGGAATAAGTTATCTTGTGGAAGTTTTCCTAAGTGGCAAGTTACTAGAGTTTCTTGGACGAACAAGAGGGTTGATATTCATGTGGCGGCGAGTTGATGTCGGCATACTTGAGTATTTGTTTAGTTGAGCTGAGGAAGTAACTAGAGGATTTATGGAGCAAGGGATCCATACGTTCTAGTGTATCAACGTGGGAAGCACCGGTGTTATTTGTTGAGAAGAAGGATGGGAGTTTCAGGTTGTGTATTGATTATCGGGGTTTGAACCGGGTCACTGTGAAGAAAAAGTATCCTCTTCCTAGGATTGATGAGTTGTTGGATCAGTTGAGGGGTGCTACTTGGTTCTCCAAGGTAGATTTGACGTCGGGTTATCATCAGATACCGATAGATGAGGTAGATGTGAGGATGACTGCTTTCAGGACGAGGTATGGTCATTATGAGTTTGTAGTGATGCCTTTCGGGTTGACTAACGCGCCAGCAGCGTTTATGAGATTGATGAACAGCGTGTTTCAGGAGTTTCTGGACGTGTCTGTCATCATTTTCATCGACGATATCCTGGTTTATTCTAAGAGTCCTGAGGAACATACAATTCATTTGAGGGCAGTTCTGGAGAAGCTGCGGGAGTAGAAGTTGTTTGCCAAGTTGAGCAAGTATAGTTTTTGGCAGCGTGAGATGGGTTTTCTGGGTCATATTGTTTCTGCAGAGGGGGTTTCTGTACATCCGGAGAAGATTCAGGCTATCAAAGATTGGCCTAGACCGCATAATGCCACAGAGATCAGGAGTTTCCTTGGGTTGGCAGGTTACTACAGGAGGTTTTTGCAGGGTTTTGCAAGTAGAGCACGCCCTATGACTAAGTTGACAGGGAAGGATGTTCCTTTTGTGTGGTCACAGGAGTGTGAGGAGGGCTTTGAAAGCCTTAAGGAGATGTTGACTACTACGCTAGTGTTGGCTTTGCCTGAGCAGCGAGAACCCTATGTGGTTTATACTGATGCATCTAGAGTTGGTTTGGGGTGTGTACTGATGCAGCATGGGAAGGTGATTGCTTATGCTTCGCGGCAGTTGCGGAAGCCTGAGGGCAACTATCCTACTCATGATTTGGAGATGGCTGCTGTAGTTTTTGTCCTGAAGATTTGGAGATCTTATCTTTATGGTGCAAAGGTACAGGTGTTTACAGATCATAAGAGCCTGAAGTATATATTCACTCAGCCTGAGCTGAATTTTAGACAAAGGCGGTGGATGGAGCTTGTGGCAAATTATGATTTGGAGATAGCCTATCACCCTGGTAAGGCTAACACGGTTGCAGATGCTCTGAGTCGGAAGAGGGTAGCTTCGGCTCAGGAGCAAGAGATGGAGTCTCTGGTAGGAGAGATCAGTGCTTTGAGCTTGTGTGCTGTTTCACAGGAACCGTTGGGTTTGGAAGCAGTTAATAGGGCAGATCTTCTTAGTGGGGTGCGGTTGGCTCAGGAGAAGGATTTGGGGTTGGTGAATGCCTCTAAGGATGTGGATTCAGAGTATCAGGTCTCAGTTAATGGTACTATCTTGGTGCACGGTCGGGTTTGTGTGCCCAAGGATGAGGAGTTGAGGCAGAAGATTCTCAGAGAGGCTCATCCAGGAGCGACTAAGATGTACCGTGACCTCAAGAGGTACTATCACTGGGTCGGGATGAAAAAGAATGTAGCTAGTTGGGTCTCGAGGTGCGATGTGTGTCAGCTAGTGAAGGCTGAGCATCAGGTTCCTGGCGGTTTACTAAAGAGTCTACCCATTCCTGAGTGGAAGTGGGATATGATCACGATGGATTTTGTGGTAGGTTTGCCAGTGTCACGGACCTTTGATGCTATTTGGGTCATTGTGGACCGGTTGACTAAGTCAGCACATTTTCTGGCCATTAAGAAGACTGATGGAGCAACAGTCTTGGCTAAGAAGTATGTGTGAGAGATAGTCATATTGCATGGGGTGCCAGCGAGCATTGTGTCTGACAGGGATTCTAAGTTCACTTCGGTGTTCTGGAAGGCATTTCAGGCAGAGATGGGCACTAAGGTGCATATGTGTACAGCTTATCATCCCAAGATAGATGGACAGTCAGAGAGGACGATCCAGACGCTGGAAGATTTGCTAAGGATGTGTGTGTTGGATTGGGGTGGCCATTGGGCAGATCACCTGAACCTGGTAGAGTTTGCTTACAACAACAGTTATCAGGCGAGTATTAAGATGGCTCCTTATGAGGCTTTGTATGGGAGACCACGTCGTACACCGTTATGCTGGACTCAAGTGGGGGAGAGGAGCATGTTTGGTGCTAGTTTTGTTCAGGAGACCTCAAAGAAGATTCGGGTTCTCAAGATGAACATGAAGGATGCTCAGGATAGGCAGAGGAGTTATGCTGATAAGAGGAGGAGAGATCTTGAGTTTCAGGTAGGAGACCGAGTTTACCTTAAGATGGCCATGTTGCGGGGTCCGAACAGGTCAATGACAGAGACTAAGTTGAATCCGAGGTTTATGGGTCCGTTCAGAGTGATTGAGCGGGTGGGACCGGTAGCATATAGGCTGTAGTTGCCTGAGGTTATGTGTGCGTTCCATAAGGTTTTCCATGTGTCTATGTTGCGGAAGTGTCTCCGTGAGGGTGAGCAGGTGTTGGCTAAGATTCCTGAGGATCTTTAGCCTAACATGACTGTGGAGGCGAGACCAGTGAGGGTTCTCGGGAGGAGGATCAAGGAACTTCGGAAGAAGAAAATTCCTTTGATGAGAGTCCTTTGGGACTGTGATGGTGTTGAGGAGCAGACTTGGGAGCATGAGGCGAAAATGAAGGCAAGGTTCAAGAAATGGTATGAGAAGCAAGCCGCGACTTGAGCTTGTTTAGCCTGGTCCCATCTGTAATCTGTGGCCGGAGCGGGAATGGAGTATTCCAGCCCATCTCTCTTGTTTATTTGGTTGCTTAGGGTGGTTGGTTGTGCGACTCAGTAACAAGATGAGGTGGTGCTTGGGGTACAAAGTTTCCGTGAGGCAGGGTTTTTGGAGGAAAGTTTCCTGAAATAGAAGTTTCCAGAAGTGGAAAGTTTCCAAAAAATGGAAAGTGCTAAATATAGAAAGTTTTATGGGAGTTTGAATTTGTCCATTTTAGTGGTGGAGAGCCTTGGAGGGGCTTGTGTGGCCTTAGTAGCGGACTTTCGAGTCAGTGTGCCCGTGTGTGGCGGTCTTTTTAGACATTGTGTGGCCTTTTTGGTGGGCTGTTTAGCCGTGCGTGGCCTTTGTGGCAGGCTGTTTAGCCATTGTGTGGCGTTTGTGGCGGGCTGTTTAGCCAATTGTGTGGCCTTTGTGGCGGGCTGTTTAGCCAGAGTGCCTGTTTAGGCGGTCCTTTGGGACAAATGGTCTTTGTGACGGTCCTTCTGGACAGATGGTCTTTGTGACGGTCCTTCGGGACGAGTGGCCTTGGTGGCGGTCCTTTTTAAGACATTTGTTTGGCCTTGGTGGCGGTCCTGTTTAGGACATTTGTTTGGCCTTGGCGGCGGTCATCTTTAGGACATTTTGTTTGGCCTTGGTGGCGGTCCTCTTTAGGACATTTTGTTTGGCCTTTGTGGCGGCCCTTGTGGTAGTCCTGGGCGTTTGGGTATTCGGTTCGGTTCTGGGTATATCCATTCGGTTCCGGGTATTTCGGATATAGGATTTTAGGATCCATTCGGTTAATTTACTATTTCGGTTCGGTTTCGGTTCGGTTTCGGTTATTTTCGGTTTGGTTCCGGATATCCACAAAATATAATTTTTTAAAAAATTATTAAATTTGAATAAAAATGTGATAAATTTTTGACAATATTGAATAATTTTTAACATTTTGGCCTAAATTTATATGATATCAGTTCAGTTTTGGTTTCATTTTTTTTAGTTTAAACATTATCCCCTTATTAATCAGAAATGCACCTATTCATTAAAATATCTTGGTGGTGTAGTGGTTTCATTAACTTATCTAACTCTGAGAGTTGTGCTGTTCGAACCCCAGCAATAATAATTTTAATGTTAGTTTGGTTTAATTTGGGTACATTCGGGTAACCGAAATCCTTTCGGTTCGGTTCGGTTAGGAACCGATATCCATGGGTATCTAAAACACTATCCATTCGGTTATTACGCTCTAACCGAACCCGAACCGGAACCGAAATTTTGGTTCGGTTTCGGTTCGGTCCATTCGGTTCGGTTAATCTGCCCAGGACTACTTTGTGGCATGTATATGATCCTTGTGTGGTCATGAGGTATTCCAGTGAGGGGATATGTGGTTGGTAGGACATTGAGATGTTTTACGCGAGCCACGGGAAGGAAACCTTGATAGGAATAGGACTCAAACGTGTTCAAAATTGTTTGCTCGCGGCTCTTGGAGGACTTAGGTTCTCCTAGTACTGCCATATTCAGAGACTTTGTGACTTGGGAATATGGTTGGTATATCGACTTTGGATGACGATCCGAGGGCGCGCTGTAGGGTGGCAACCCGAGAGACGAGTTTTGGATTTTTCCTTATATATATTATGGCATGCGGGTTTAGGCCTGATGAAGAGCCAACATTGGCATGCAGACTTAGGTCTGATGAGGAGCCAATGAAAACTCATGGTTTAGGCTTATGAGTAAAGGAAAGTCCAAAAAGTCGAGAGCAAATAACGCCTGGAGCGTGAGTCTATCGCCTAGAGGTGATCTTCTGTAGATCGGTCAGAGGAGTGCGGGCCGTGGAGACGGTTGCACGGGAGTCCTTGGCTGATGGTTGTTCGAGATTCGAGGACAAATCTAGATTGGTGGTGGAGAATTGTAACATCCGTGAACCGAAATCCCGGTTTGGGATGTGCATCGGTCGATGCAGCATAAGCATCGGTTGATGCTGACTCAATTTTTTTGTGTTTTGGCTTAAGTTAAACGCTGCGTTTTGGGCAAAGGGGATAGGAAAACCCTTAAGTCGTTATTTTTGTCTCATTAGAAGACTTTAGCCGTTTTTGAGAAAAAGAAAAGAGAGGAAGTGTTCTTGAGCGTTATTGAGGTTTTTGGGAGATTTCAAGCTGTTCCTGTAGAGATTTGTAGCTGGGATCGTTGTAGGAGCTTCGTAGAAGCGTTTTCTCCTTTTGTTTGGGTTCAGATTCGTCTTGGCAAAGGTAAGTGCAGGACCATGGCTTATCTATGCTAGAGAACTCTTTAATCTGCTTGTTGTGTGATGTTAGACTTATTAGATCATTGCTATGGACGTTAGAAAGCTTTCTTGTGGCTTGGGATCGAGTTTTGTGGTTATAGGAACGAAGATCCGGCGAAAAGCTTCGAGGAAAACACGATGCTCGACATTGCATCGGTCGATGCATATCTTGCATCGGTCGATGCAAGTGTGAAGACGGCGCGTAAAACTCTAGGGTTTTTCGTGTTATGTTGAGCATGTGTCGGTCGATGCAAGTGTAACTTGCATCGGTCGATGCAGCTTCTGTGTCGGTTGATGCATCCCCATGTGGTATCGGTCGATGCATGTTGGTGTCGGTCGATGTAGAGTCCTGGTTTGTTATTGTTGATTGTTGATTGTTGTTTGATGGTTAGGGATGACTCTATTGCTTGTGTGTATAGCCCAGTAGATGGGAGGATTGCCTTACTAAGTGTTTATAAAATACTCATGCATTGCAATATGTGTTTTTGGTGCAGGTAAAGGCAAAGTGTGATCGTGGAATCAAGGCAATGAAGAGGAGGATGTTCTAGGGACTCGTTTGATGTTCTTTGGCATTGCTAGGTTGCTAGAGTTGGGTCATTAGAAACATTGCTAGGTTGCTGGTTTCATGTTTCCTGATGTTTGGTTATTGGATATTGTGTCTGTTATGATTATTGGTTTATTATTGGATTATTAATGGATATTTGTTGGTTTTGGTTATTCCGCTGTTGGTTGTGATTGTGGTTAGGTGGCTAGTGGGTATGGGACCACTAGCTGTAGTTTAATTATTTATTATTTATTATTTAAAAAAATAATAAAAAAGGGTCGGTCCTTTCAGTTACAGAGACAGAGGCTACATCATAGTGTGTAAAAGATCTTTCCACAAATACATTGAGAATTTTAACATTAGTTACTATCAAAAGATTTTGTAATGTTAGAAAATGGATTTTACCTTCATTGGTTGTCAAAGGTTCGGAGCAAGCCATTTTGAGATAGCAAAATGACGTGAAGATGCTCTTTCCAAACAGGAGGATGACATAGCCGAGGTTCTTTATATGGTGGAGAAGGTTGGACATATGGTTATCTTCCCAAGGGAGAAAAATGGAGAAGGTTAGACGCAAAGTTATCTCGCTAAAGGAAGAAGGTGGAGCCAAGGTTCTCTCCATGGTAAAGGAGGTTAGACGCAACGTTCTCTCCATATGAGATGAGGGTGGAGACGAGGTTTTCTCCATGGTAGTCATACATTCTTGTGATGATACATCATTGATTAGTATATTATAAAATATATTTTATATTCAAAAAGTTTTTGAGCCAACAATTTTAGTAATTAAAAAACTACGTAGAAGTGAAAGTAAAATAGTTGGCTTAATGTGTTCATATAGACATTTTATAGGTGGTGATAAAGAATATATTTGTAACATAGAGTATATTTAAGTGTAAAAAAATACACTTTTAATAGTAACATACATAAAAAATTTGTAAATCGATATAAATCAGTGTATTATAACAAAAATGAAATTTATAAATAACATACAATAAATTTTAATATACTTTTATTAAATTAAATTTAATTTATAAAACTTTAAACCCGGGCGGATCCTCATCTAGTAGTGTATAAAGTCTAGTTTTCATAGTTGCTAACTCAATTAGATTTAGACGTTATATTAACACAATTTATAAATATTCCAAATCCAAATAAATATCTCCTTCATTCTTAGATAAAATTTTACTAAAAATTTAACATTTTGATGGTTACTCCATATTCTCTAGATTGTAATTTTTTTTTTGGTAAGATATTCTCTAGATTGTAATTGTGATTGTGTTTGTAATTTTAACTTTAAACCCTCTAAAATATAAATAAATGTTAGGTTTCACAATTTTTTTAATGATAATCATGTAACAAAGTTCTTAAAAGTTTTATTTTTCATTTTCTAAAGTTTATGTTTTTTGCTTCTTTTTCATAAATTTTTAATTTTTTTTTATTATAAACATAGTCTTTTTTTTTTTTTTGACAACAATAGAATCAGCTCAAAGGAGCCAATTTGGAGGAAAAGAGTTCACAAACAAAACATGTCGCGGTGACAATCGCGCTTGGCGTGCCAGGGAATCCGCTTTGACATTCGCAGTGCGTGGGACCAGAGACAGAGAGAAAGAAGAGAACTCCCCTTGATCTATCTTGATGTCGTCGAGATAGGGTGTGAAAGCCGGCCATTCATGAGGAGAAGACACCATCTTCACCAAATCAGAACAGTCCGTATAAAAAGCCACGTCCCGGTAATCATGTCCAATCATGCAGCGCATCGCCCAAATGAGAGCTTCTACTTCAGCATGGAGTGGGGACAAACTTCGTCGGAAATTGGTAGCACCCATGTCCGTCCTCGAATCTTCAGTGGAAGAACAAAACCAACCTGCACCTGCAAGAGCATTTGTCGCTTTCCAAGAACCATCAACAAAACACCGATATCCTGTAAAGGAGATAGGAAGAGAAAAGGAGGTCCCCCTTTGTCTAGGAAAAGGGGCAAGTGGAGTGTGGGGCTGATCCTCATCCTCCACCTCCACCTGAGCCTGTAACCAGACATTCGCCTCCCCCTCCGCCAACCGAACAACATCCAATGGATTTTCCATAACATTCTCGAAAACCCGAGTATTGCGCGCTTTCCAAATATACCACATAAGCCATGGGAACACGACTGCCTGAGAGCCCGGATTAGAAGAGTTTAAGAAATGATCTACATTAGCATAAATAGACTCCGTCGGGAAAGAACCAGGACCTACAGGGATCTGAGCTAAAGCCCATGCCTGCCGAGCCGGTGGGCACCGGAAAATAGCATAATTATTTGTTTCCTCTTCAGCCCCACACCATACACATACGGGGTCACATGAAATACCCCGCCGCCGCAGATTTGCCGAAACCGAAATACATCCTGACAAAACCTGCCACATAAAATGTTTAATTTTTGGTGGACAGGAGACATCCCAGACAGCAGCCAGTAGAGGTGTTATCTCTGGACCCATTCTAGGAACTCTCGTAAGCTGTGAAACTTTACGACGTTCTACTTCATAACCAGATTTGACCGTGTATTATAAACATAGTCTAGTATAAAATAATTTGTGTTTAAAATGATCTGGTATATTATGCATGGATTTTTTTGGGAAAAAATAAAGAAAATTTTAAAAGATCAAAATGAAAATGCAGTTATTCAGCTAAAGTAAATAGCCTAAAAGAAAATTAATTTTACAAAAGAAAAACTGAATTAAAAAAAAAAAGATTAGGAGAACTAACCTTCTGAAGTGTTTTTTTTTTTAACATCTACCTTTATTAATTTGAGAAGAGTATTAATAACAATAATAAGAAGGGTTTGGCGAAAAGAGACAAGAGGCACGAAAAAAAAGAAGTCGATAGTATAAAGAAAAATTAGTAGATAGATAGAGAGATAGATAGGGTTAAAGCAAGCGCATTGACGACGAGACAGACGACGAGACACCCCTCTCTCTCTCAATCTCGAGCCCCCCTTCCCTTCCTTCGATCTACACTCTCAGATTCTCTTCTCTCTCTCTCTCTCTCCTCTCTCTAAGGCGAGCCAACTTCTCTCTCTTCCTCTGTCTCTCCCTGTTTTCATCTCTGTCTCTGAGTACGTGTTGTTCCCCTTAGCCGATTTGGATATACTCTTTTTTTTTTTTTTTTTTTCATGTTTTCTTGGCTTTATATCGATTACTCTCATCGATTCCTTCCAATGTTGTGTATTTTCTCTAATCGATGTTTTTGTTTTGATTGGAGTCTTTTTCTGAATCTCTCCAGTTTGTGTTGCAAAATTGGAAATTGAAAAAGTATTATTTCGTGAGCGGGAAAAGATTGATTGATTGATTGATTGATTGTATCCTAGTCGCTGAATTGAATTGAGGGGTTTGTCTTGGTTGATTTTTTCAGGTCTTTTGAAAAATGGCTGAATCTTCCAAAGTCATTCATGTTCGGAATGTTGGCCATGAGATTTCTGAAGTAAAGATATTAAAACCCTCTTCTTCCTCTCTTGATTGTATTTAACCCTTTTTCGTATTTGTCCCCAAGCAATAATTTTGTTTGTTTCATCAGAATGATTTGCTTCAGCTTTTTCAACCATTTGGGGTTATAACTAAGCTTGTCATGCTCAGGGCAAAGAATCAGGTTTCTCTCTCTACTTTCTTGTGCTTTCTGTCTAATGAGGAAACTTATGGCCTTTAACTCTGAGATTCCTTTTTTTTGAAAGGCTCTTCTCCAAATGCAAGATGTTCCTTCAGCAGTCAGTGCCCTTCAGTTTTTTACTAATGTGCAGCCAACTATAAGGTTTGTTTTGTCACCACTCAATCACAGTCCTTTTCTCCTCATTGTCTTTATTGTTGCCTTTTTTTTTTTATTATTATTTTCTGACGTTTCTTTGCATTTTTAGAGGTAGGAATGTGTATGTCCAGTTCTCTTCTCATCAAGAGTTGACAACTATAGAGCAGAATATTCATGGACGGGAAGACGAGGTTTGTAAATGTTACCCCATTTAGTGTTACCGTCATTAATTATTTTACATGACAAAGCTTGTTTTGTTATATATCATCTTGTCTTGTCGTTTCATTTATGTCAAATGAGGAGCTTACATCTCCCTCGTGGTTCTTAACCGTCACTTCTTCTTTTCTTTCTATCTTCTTTCCGTCTTTTGTCTGACTGGTGGTTTGCTGTGGGATGGTCGATCATGTACAGCCGAATCGTATTCTCTTAGTCACTATCCATCACATGCTGTATCCAATTACTGTTGACGTGCTGCATCAAGTTTTTTCTCCTTATGGATTTGTCGAGAAGCTCGTCACTTTCCAGAAGTCTGCTGGTCAGCTTCTCCGCGTTTCTTTTCTCTCTATCTTTCTCTCTTCTATTCGGTTTTGCTCTTATATTGGATTGGATTTCTAGTAGTTGGTTACAGTTACTCTTTTTTCATGTGTGTTATTGGCCTCTTTTTTGTAGGGATACAATATTTCTCTCAAAATTTTGTTTACTTCCATTTAGTAGCTTGATGATTGTTAACTTTAAGCTTGTTTGTGGACTCTTTAGGCTTTCAAGCTCTTATACAGTATCAGGTACAACAGTGTGCTGCCTCTGCTAGAACTGCTCTACAGGTGCTTGTTTTTTATAAACTTTTTTACCCATAAAAATTCTAGCTCTGCCTTATCTTTCGAATAGCTGAAATTATATATATGTCATCTTCTTTGTGGCAGGGTCGTAACATATATGATGGGTGTTGTCAGTTGGATATCCAGTTCTCAAAGTATGCTCTGTTTGCTTATCTATTTAGTGACTGTTATTGTTACTTTGTTAGTCTCTACTATTTTTTGCTCTAGTGTTGCCAGTATTGATCTGTTCTTTCATCTTCAGTCTTGAGGAGCTGCAAGTAAATTACAACAATGATCGATCTAGGTATGGATTATGTCTTCAGTCTGGCTTCCATCTTCTCTGCGGTTATACAATTTGATTATTATATTGGTGTTCATATAACTGATTTGTTTTGACTTTATATAGGGATTATACAAACCCAAACCTGCCAGCAGAGCAAAAAGGCCGATCATCGCATGTATGAATAGCTTTATTAATCAAATACATACGCTTTGTATCCTTTTATGTGGTCTTAATGTTCTGATTTTCTTATCTTGCAGCCTGGCGGCTATGGTGATGTTGGAGGTATGTATCTTACATGAAAGTAATTATGTGTTGTTCTTCTATAATATGGTCTTTTACTTATTCATATTTTTCTTTTTTCCAGTGGCATATCCTCAGGTGGGTAAAGCTAAGCTTGCTACACAGTTTTAGAAACACTTTTGGTCAAGATCGCCATGATCACTTTTCACTCAAATATGTTCTCTAAATAGCTCCCTTTAATTGATTGAACCTTCTAGTCTATTCGTGATTTCATTAAATGTTTCAATTATATGCATAATTGTCTCATCTCTGTGCTATTACTTTGATACTAGATGGCAAACACAGCCGCAATTGCAGCTGCCTTTGGAGGAGGCTTGCCTCCGGGTATAACTGGCACAAATGATAGGTGTACATTGCTTGTCTCCAATCTGAATGCGGATGTAAGTTGGTCATTTCCCATTCTGCTTTTGACAACTTGGTTTTTTCTTACAATATTTTCCGGGCTTACCAGTTTCATTTGTTTCAGAGTATTGATGAGGATAAGCTATTCAATCTCTTTTCTCTTTACGGGAACATTGTAAGGATTAAGCTTCTTCGGAACAAACCTGACCACGCCCTTGTCCAAATGGGTGATGGTTTCCAAGCTGAACTTGCAGTACATTTCCTCAAAGTTTGTCTATGTCCCTCTTTTTGTCAATATAAGCGCATTTGAGATTGTATTTGGGACAAGTTCTGAGTTACGAAGATGTAAAATGGAATTTGTGTTACTTGTGTTACTTTGCAGGGAGCGATGCTGTTTGGTAAGCGGCTAGAAGTAAACTTCTCGAAGCATCCAAATATAACACCAGGCACAGACTCCCATGATTATGTAAACTCGAACCTGAACCGCTTCAACCGCAATGCTGCAAAAAACTACCGCTATTGCTGCTCCCCTACAAAGATGATTCACCTGTCGACACTTCCTCAAGACGTGACAGAGGAGGAAGTGGTGAACCATGTGCAAGAACACGGGGCAATAGTGAACACAAAAGTGTTTGAGATGAACGGGAAAAAGCAAGCTCTGGTACAGTTTGAGACTGAGGAGGAAGCTGCGGAAGCATTGGTGTGCAAGCACGCGACTTCTCTAGGCGGATCAATTACCAGAATCTCCTTCTCCCAGCTACAGACGATTTAAAATCGCTAAAACGCTTCTCTCTTTCTCTCTCTCCTCTAATAACATTAGGGTTTGGTGAGGATTAATGAATGTATGTTTGCTTTTAAATCAAAACTCCGCTGCTCTTTCGTACTCTTTCTGCTCTCTATTTGTCTCAACTTGTGTTGGTTTTAATTGTTTGTCTTGATTTTATGGGATCAACATTTAATGGTAATATAATGACCATAAGAAAGGAAGTAGTTGTTATATCAAAAAAAAAAAAAAAAGGAATTAGTAGAGTTCAAGTCTCAGTAGTATTGTATCAGTCATTGTTTTGTAGGTTTTTCTCTGCATAGTTGCTTTTAAATGCTACAAAAATAAATGTCGTGCAAATTTTTTTGACGTGAGTGCGCACACAAAATTGTATTTATATTGGCAGTACATAACAATAAAAACAAGTTTTTAAGATTTGAATAGAGTTTTAATGATTTGAAATGTTATGTAGAATCTGTTGTTATTGGATTCAGACTTTTATAAAGTCATTAAAAGTTTTTTGTTATTCAATTAAAACAAAAGAATCTAGGATTGTTAATGAGTTCAATTATTATGTTATTGGTTCATGATTTTAGACATTTTCTTTACAAAATAAAGTCATGAAAAATATCATAAAAATACAAGGATTGTTTGGATGACTTTACAAGATTTTAGAAAACTAATCAACAAAATTCTCTAGCAATCTTAAAGATTTGTGGTTTTGGGCCAGATTTTAGTAATTCCTAAACAAACTTTAGACAAGTTCCAAACAACAACAAATGCACTGAAGGCAGACAGATGCAGAAAATGAGAAAATGTTTCTCAGTTTGATTGTTTGTTCTCTTTTAATGCTTCTAGATTGTTTTCAATAAATGAAAAAGAACACATCATCAAAACTTAAAGATGATAAACTTGAGAAGCAAATCATTTTTGTCTTCCAAAATAGTAAAAACTAAAACAAACAACAAAAACTGCAATGGATTGTTTGAAGGATAATATCTCTCTTAGACAAGTAGCATCAGATACCCAACATAAAACTTTCTAAGAAGAAATGTGATCAACACAACGACTCTTACTGCTTGACACGGCCGTAAAACTTGTTCTTCTCCTGGGTAGTCTGGAAGCGACCATGTCCAAAGATTGAGGAAGTGTCGATGAACTTGAGCTTGATCTCCTCCATGGCAAGACGGGATGTCTGAGTGAGCAATGACTGTCTCAGAGTTACAACTCTCTTCTTGGGACCCATGCAGCATCCCTTAATCATCAAGTAGTCATCCTTCACAATACCGTAGTGTGGGAATCCTCCCATTGGGGTCACATCCTTCTCGGTCCTATATCATAAGCCAAAACATTATCATCAGTCAACGTGGTCATACAAAACAGCTAAGAAATCATTAACAGACAGGATAAAGGACCGGAATAGAACAGTTTCTACAAACCTGTCGTATTCAGTCATGGCTGAATGTGCCTCAGTACCAACTTTGCCCAACCTGTAAATCTTCTTGTTAAGCTCAGTACGGTGATGGTAACCATTCTGACCAGCCCTAGCAACAGTGTAGGACACTCTGGCAGGATGCCAGGCACCGATACAAGCAACCTTACGTAGACCCCTGTGAGTCTTACGTGGGAGACGGGTAACACCCCAACGGGTAACAACACCTTCGTAACCCTTACCCTTGGTCACACCAATGACATCAATCATTTCATCCTTCTGGAAAACAGCTTCAATTGGGATCTGCTTCTCAAAGAAACTGTAGGCAAAGTCAACCTTCTGGGCAATGGTACCACCATTGATCTGGATCTCCATCATGTGTGCTTTCTTCTGCTTCAATCCCTTCATCTTTCTGATCTGTAGTTAGAGGTAACAAAGAAATGTCAGCAGGAACATAGTGCAGAAGATGTTAAGATAAACAAAACATTCAATGAACAATTATTACCTGAGTGTGGGCCAAAACACGGATGACAGTAGCGTACTTCTTCATCTTCTCAAGCTGGGTCTGAATGCTCTTCTTACCATCTTCAGTTTCATACTGTTTGGAGTAGCCAGTGAAAGCCTTCTTCTTAGACTTGGCCCAGTTCTTGTAGAACCTTCTCCTGACCTCCTCACTCAAGTGCTGTGCCCAGACAGTGTTCAAAGACCTCAAACCTCTTGGTGTCTTCACATAGGCAACAACTCCAACAACAACCATAGCGGGTGTCTCAATGATGGTAACAGCCTCACAGGTCTCCTTCTTGTGAAGCTCTACACAAGAATGAAAAAAAACACGAAGTTCAAGACTTTAATACGAAGAAACTCACTTAAGACGCCGCATCTGAATAAGGATGAACACAGATAATACTTACTGGATCCAGGTTTCTCGACTTCTCTGACAATGTGAGTCATACCAGCCTTGTAACCCATGAAAGCTGTGAACTTGCAAGGCTTGGTCTGGTCATCCTTAGGGAAAGCCTTCACTGATAACCCAGCCAATAAATGTAGTGTAAGCAAAAACAAAACACAAAATGAATCCAAAGAAACAGAAACTTGAAATGAATAAAAAAAAAATCAAACCTTTTCCTCTGTGACGGTTGGCTCTCTTCCTGGGAAGGAAACCAAGAGAACCGTGTCTGGGGTGCTCAAACTTCCTGTGAGACATTCTTCTCCTTCTACCCTCACATCAATACAACAAACACCATCATCAGATCAAGAAACAAAAACTTCTATCTATATTATGATGAAATGATTGCTTCAGAACCAGACTCAAAACACAGAGATTCAAGAGTGATAAAGAGTAATACTCCTAAATTCGCTAAACTAAAGAGAACAGTTAAGCTAGATACACATTTTCTGGTGACTTCACACTAATGTAAGAGTAAAATGGAGGAGAGAAAGACGAACCTTGTGGCCTCCGTCTGCTATGCTCCAAACGATGAGGACTGCAAGAGAGAAATGATCTTCAAAACCCTAGTTTCAATTTATAGTAAGACCATCTAGGTTTTATGAGTATCTCAAATGTGGGCCGAATTAAACTATTGGGCCTACCCAAATTAGAGTTTTTGGTAAACTTTCTTGCCTGTTTCCAATAAATAAAATTAGATAAAAGTTTTTTTTTTAACATTTTTTGTATTGTACACAAATGAATGGTTTGAAACTTTGAATAGAAGACATTTCATATGAATATTGTATTTAGAAACAGTAATTACAATGGATTAGTTCAATGATTTTTTTTTATTTTTAAAATAATTTTAATGTGTTTATAATATTATAAATAATTATAGATGAAACACTTTCAAAAACTAAAATTAATATAAATAATAATAATAATAATAATAATAATAATAATAATAATAATAATAATAATAATAATAATAATAATAATAATAATAATAATAATAATAATAACAGAATAATATGGTACCTTATGAATAATTTATCAAATGATTAATATGTTACTCATACAAATTTTATTCGTGTCTTTAGTATGGTTGTGTTGCTGCTACTATACGTTCCACTAGGATATATCTCGTGCTTAAAGCACGGGCAACATTTTTTAAAAAAGGGTGAGTTACTAGAATATTGCATAAAAGCTTCCTTATTACAAAAGTAACATACAATTGTTTGTAATTACTAGACTAACACATTGTACCTATACTACCCCTGAAACTAGTGTTGGGAAAAAACGTAATTACGGCTAATGCCATTAGAAAAAAAAAAACATTGGAAGTTGGGACTAAGTCTACCGATCCTTTGATGGTAGATTTATACACGTGGACTGATTAAAGGTGTACGTCAGATATTTTTGGTACACTTAGTTTTAGTGCTGGTACACTTATCGGTCAACATAGATGGTACACTTAGTTTTAGTGTTGGTACACTTATCGGTGGACGTATATGTGTATCAAAAACTATGTGTACCAAAAATATATGACGTACACCTTCAACAGTCAATATGACCCCAAAGATATTTATGGTAGACTAATGGTCTGTTGCGACAGATTTATGCGACAGCCTTGTCTCGTTACAGATATTTTTGGTATACTTTGTTTGTTTTTTGAAATAGTTTTCGTTGTGTTGTGGTAGGCTTCTTGTTCGTGGTAGATTTAGTAAGCAAGATTGACAGCTGTAAAGTCTTACCAGAATAACACGAATTTGTTTGAGCTGGCAAAGACAGTCTAGCGTTGCGATAGACTTATTGGAGGAATATCCAAACATGTTTGCTGCTCTTCCGAATAATGGTGTTCATGTAATAAAGTTTGTAGCAGATTCATCAATCATGTTCTGTTTGTCGGCCGGAGCAAACGTCTTTTTCCTACTCAGTTTCGGAAATCTTTCCTCTGGGTTCATCCATGGAAGAGCAAGATATCGTTTCGGAAATCTATATAACTCACTTTTTTAGGTTTTTAATTTAGAAATCAGATGTTGAGATGGAAATCTATAACAGTTGAGTAAAAACCCCACAAGTGAAACCAAAAAAATAGACATAAGTCGTGAAAAAATAAAGTGAGGCAGGGGAAATTAGGGTTTTCAGTCGTATGTTAGAGGTAGAAGACAAGGATATTCTGGTAATTTCGGGTTCATTAAACCTAAAATCGAACGTGTACGTACATATAAACGTGTACGTACATATAAACGTGTACGTACATATTAACTTATACATACATAATGTTCTTGAGATTAGTGTACGTACATAACGTTCTTTTGCTTAGTGTCCATAAAGCCGTTTTAATGAACGATATTATTGTAATTTTGTAGTCATCTTCAACATATCTTCTTCTACAACCCTAGCTAATATTGTCGTTGTTGTTCACCGAAAATGGAACAAGTAAGAGATGTTACTAGAAAAAGTAAGAGATGTTACTAGAACAACCTATGTAATTCGTAATTGTTTATTTATTTATTATATTTTCGAGAGATAATGAACAATAACCACACAAAATTACATTTTAACTATAGAGGGTAATATTTAGATAACATAAATATATAATACTCAGTTCAAATAGGTACAACTTAATATATTTTTAGATTTGCATTTATATTTAAAATATGAAAATGATAATTAAGGTTTATACGAATTTCTTTACATATTTATCAACAATAGAATAATTAATCACTTTCTAATACATACTATAGTTTTCACATAAAACACTCTTTATAGTATAAGGAAGACTTAGTAAGTGATCACCTCAAATGAAGCAAAAGAGGTGAAAACCAAGTTTTTATGAACATTGTGTTATGGCTTTACTTGTATATGCTAATTAATAGTGATAAATTTTGTGGTCAACTACTAATTAACAATTTATATAATAGTCCAACTGGAAATACAAAAAAATGCAAAAGTTCAACTATGAATACGAGAGTACAACTGGACAACTATGGAGTCACAAACTTTCTGATTGAGTACCCTACAAACTTTTTGATTTCCTTGAAAATGCGAGGGAGTGTTACAAGAATGGACTCACACCGCACTTGTGAGCACACTAGTACGAGACGACTTGTGGAAGTGTCGAGGTGGTGGTGATGAAAGTGAATTGAGTAACCGGTTTTGAGGCTTTATCTAAGGAGAACCGCACAAAGATAAAAGACTCAACGAATCAGCCAAGTGAGGGGAAACCAGACACACTTAGAAGAAACACAAGAACAAGACGATGTTTTGAAGCAAACACAAGAACTGGAAAAGAGCAAAAGATCTATAAAAGCATAAGGAAACTTGTCAAACAATCAACAAAGATCTATTAAAACATGAGAAGTTTTTTTGCCACAATTTGAAAGAACAAAATAATAAAAGCCCTGGTTTTGTAATAAACCCAGATCTCTTTTGTTCTCTTCCTTATTTTTTGTTTGTTTTGATTATCCTAAAAATCAATAAGAGAAATAAATCCAGAGACAGAGAGAGACAAGGGAGCTTCGTTACCGTATAAAGCAGAGCACAAAGATGAGAATTGTTAGACACGTACGGTTAGATTCAACGATTGAGATTCCATATTGATAATTTTGTTCTTTTTTACCAACAATAAAAGAGGTAAAAAATCTCGGTTGTTGACAGAAATTACTAATCAAACTCTTTATTTTTGGGACAACATATCTACAAGGGAGAATCAAACCAAAGAGTCAGTAGACTCAGTACCCGCTTTGTTGCTACTACAGGAGGACACCTAATATTGAAAAAATGATCTAAGCTTGTTTTATTATCACGAAATTATGTACATCTAAAATGGTTTGTGAGAAGACTTAAAAGCTTCATGTACACCAGTGATGTACATAAACATTTGCACTACTTTGGCAGCTACTACCAAAGACTAACAAATTGAGAAAAAAAAAAAAAAAGAGTGGCTGGCCAGTTAAGAGGACACCCCATGTACAGTGGAGAGACATCATACAATTACTACTACAACACTTTTTGAGTTTTGAGAATGCCTCATTCACTCAATCATCAAGGCTGGTTTATGACTATCTTCACGCTGCTGTAGAAGCGGGAGATCCTTCATGGCTTTTTCTTCAAACTTTTGGCTGATTCTACTGGAATTGGCTTCATAGTCAAGAAAGAACTCAGTAATATCTTTCCTTCGGTTTTACCAGAAGAATCATCGCCTGACTGGTTTTTAGTTGTCTTAACAGGTTCATGAGGCCGAGTCTTGCTTTGTTCGTCTTGAATATCCCAGAGGGAAGATAAGCCTTTAGGAGTCTTAGCTCCACCCCACACAGCCTTTACTTCACAATTCTTCTCACATTGCACTTATGGCCTTGCTGACCACTCTCATTGTGCTCACGGCCCACATGGCCTTACTGGCCACTCTCATTGTGCTCACGGCCTTACTGGCCGCTCCCACACCACTTATGGCCTTACCGGCCACACTTCTTGTGCTCTTGGCCACTCGCGGCCTAACCGGCCGCTCCTCTTCTTCCTTGTGCAGCTCGGCCTCACCGGCCTCACTCTCTCTTCTCCTTTTTACAGGACCTTCTAACTTAGGCTTTGGTGGGGGAGTAACGACAGGTTTAGGGATATCTTCAAGAGCACCAGTTAAGAACATGGAAAGCCCACCCTTTCTGTTCTTCTTCTTGTTTGCTGCCGTTCCAAGTTTCTTGCTTCTTGGCGAATCCGGTGGATTATCTTTCTTCTGCGAGAGTGAGACAAAGTCTGATTCCTTAGGGAACCCACTAATCACCGTCATATCCAACATGACTTTGCCATCCTAGTAGAATAAGTACAACACAAAAATAATTCAACTGATGTTGTAGATGGATCCTTAAAAGCTAAAACCGTAATTAATATGATCAAACCGGTACTGAAACTAACCTTTGGCTTGGTAGCTTCACAGATTTCCTCAGTTTCTTTACCCTGCATTGTATCTATTTCAACTTTAACTTCACCAAAATCAGGGAATGTCTCAACCTGTACAAACCTCTGTTTTCCCTTTTTCTTCTTTTTTCCCTTCTTGTTGGCTTTTCCATCTAGTGGCAAAGCTGTTGATGATTTTGCCTCTGGAGACTCTTCAACAGGGATACCAAGTTCCACCAGTGAACTTTCGATATCTAGTTTCTTTTGAATTTTTGCAATTTGCTGACCATCAAGAAGTTGTACCCTGGATTGTTTTGCTTCAAGGATCTCAATTTGTTGCAACTTTTTCCTCAAAGCTCGGACTTCTTTGGAATTGCGTTGAGCCAACTCATCATCTGGTTGCAAGAATTAATCCATTCGAGTACTTCCCTCAGCAATACTGGAAAAGTGTTTCACATGGTTGTCACGAGTTCTTAGAATGTCGCTCTTACTTTCCTCCTCTTCACTATCTATAACAACAGGAAATGTGGCTGTTGGTGTTGGAAGTGGTCGGGAGCTCCATGTTTCAGATGATCTGTCATGAGCATGCGTCAGAGTTTCCAATTCGAACTCGTTAAGGTTTACATTTCATAGCAGGAGCCTTAGTGACGTCTTTCGTCTCCTCGTGTGCCCCTTGAAGCTTCTTGAGATGCTTGTCAAGCTTCTCATATTGCTTTTCGATTTCATGTACCTGGACATGAGATATGATCTCAATAACTCAATAAGCGGCATACACATGCAACACGAATTGAGAAGAGTTTGCGGAGGGATACAAAAGTTGTACCTTTTTGAAGAAACCAGAGAGAAGGAATAAGAAACCATAAAAACCATTTCAAAAAAAGAAGAAGATATCAGTTAGTTTCCCTATGGTGTGTGAAACGAAGAATAAACTTGAAACGGGATGAAGAATTAGACTCATAACTTAAATGAGATGGGGAGAATTTGAAGTGGACAAGGAAGAGAAGCACAAACGTCTTGAGTGACCTCAGCAAATCACACATCACCAGCTATCCCCGCATATGATCTCCTGAAAAAAATGGATTCCATATCAAACAGACAAAAATAAAACTAAGGAGTAGAAACCAAAAAGTTGCAGCAAAACCTTGGCATGAAGCAGAAGATGCGAGGCCACGTACAGTAACTGCAAAAAAAAAAAGCCATTTAAGCACTCATACAGAAACTCTACATGAAAGCCAAATGTACCTGGCGAATCAGAAAAGGGTCACGTGTCTCAAATGCCATGAATTTATTGAGGTTGAAGAGTATATTGAATATGTTTCTGAAAGTTTGGATCCTTTCAGATCCTGGAGGGTGATGCAGTTCTCCTTCTGCATAAGTCAACTCACCAAATTGATGATTCCAAGTGTAGATAGATGAGCATACTAGGCTCTGAACCAGTATCATATTATCGAGGTTCAATATAAGTGTTTTAGGTTCATGAAAAATGAGCAACATGTTAGCGCCTGAGTATAAACAGGGCTCCTATTTCATGAAAAAACGGTACTGTATGAATGATATAGTAACTAAAATTTGAGGAAAAGAGACTTTTTATGGACAGTGCACATATGTCAATGGTTTTGGCTCAGTTTTAGTATCTACAATACAAGAGTTTACGATTCAAACCAAGGGGCAAATTGCATATAGGAAAAATAATATCAACATGGAGGGGAGAGATGTATACCAATACTCAAGACTAGGCTCAGAAGACTTGTCTTCCTCGGCGAGAATGAAGTATACAAAATCTTCATAACTCATCTTCCCTTCAACTTTGCTCTTATATTTCCTAGGAACCTAAAAGAGAAACATAGCAACAAGACGCATCGTGATCAAATAAAAACCGTTGCATCACCCCATATAACTTAAGCTTTGAAAGAGGTCCAAGCAAGAAGAATTTCGGGAACCAACCTGTGAAAATATTCTATCAACAATCCTATAGGTAAGGGCATGATTACCATAGTTGATGAGATTATCCTTATCAATAAAGCAATCATGGTCACCATCAAGTTCCCAAAATCTGCAGTATATGACGTAGAAGTGCTCATAGGAGAAGTACCTGAAATTTTAACAAAAATGACCATGATAGTGGATGGCTGAATCAGGCATAAGTTCTGTCTCAGCAACAATATGAAGACATAAACAGATACTCATATAGCTCTTTCATGTTGCATTGTTTTAACCCCACAAAAATATATATGTGATAATCTCAGTAAATGTAATACATTTATGTGGGTCTAAATAACAATAGAGCATTTCGTATAAATGGATTTGAATTCTGCAAGAGGAACAAGAATGCTAAGATGGATTACCTTATATATATACCCCAGAAGGACAAAAATGAACAAAAAAATTTGAATTAAAAATCACCATCCACACGTAGTCCATCAATGTAGTTGCTAAAGACTTGATCAACCATGGATATACATTGCTCTTTTAATTCTAAATTGTACTTACAAGAAGAGGATTTTTTTTACCATTGTTGTTGTTGTTCGAATCATCATGGAACAAACCTTAAGCAGTTTCGAGTTTCTTCTTCATTCTTCAATCCATCACTGACCTGCACATATACAGAATTAGAAAAGAACCATATACATAGTTAATTTGCAAGTGTGAATTGAACAAACAACAACTTACAAAAAGAGAAAACCAGAAGACAAACCATAAATCCCCAAGTTCTGAAACATCATTCACTCATCAAACCATCTCACCCCGATCTGCACATAGAGAATTAGAAGAAGACAAGAGAAGATACTCATCAACGATAAAGATGAGATAAGAGAAGATTTTTAACTTACACGATGATGGATGGGGAAGAAGATGAATTATACAATTGAAGATGTCTTTGTTGTTGTATGGGTAATCAATCAATCGGAAACCCTAATTCGCTCTGGTATTGGAATTTTCACAATCAAAAGGCCTTAAAGTAGGAGAATTTGGATCGGACATGGCATGGTGATATCGATCTTAAAGGTTCCGCCTTCGTAAGGAGTACCGATAGGACCAGGGATTGTTCCGGTGAGTCGGATGAGATTATCGGCTTTCGGGCTGACCCGGATACCCGAAGAATCGTTGTCTTTGCTGCAATCTTGAAGCTCTTTCTGGACTCGACTGAAATCTAGCATCTTTTTTGATATCTCTCCTCCTATTGAAATATCCCAAAGAAAAGAGAGAGAGGAAACCTTAAAAGAAAAAAAATTGAAACTTTATTTGGTGGAGAAGTGAAGCTTTTTTCTTGCATCCTAAGAGAATTTATCCAACAGTCCATTCTTTTTTTGCAGAATCAGAATTCTTTTCTTGCAGAATCAGAGTAAAGGAGGATTTGACAAAAATCAAACAAACATCGATTCAAAAAGAAATGAAAACAAAAACAGGGAAACAAAAGCAAGAACATGAGATCTCAAGTTTTTTGTTCGACCAAATTTAATTATAAATGGCATAAAACGTAATAAAACACACAACTCAGGTATAGAAGTAATTTGCAAACTTTTATGTGTTATTCTAGTAAGTCGAAAATCTCAACGTGTTAGTCTAGTAATAAACCTACTTTTATGTAATATTCTAGGTAATTTCCCTAAAAAAAATTATAATATAATAATAAAAAAATATTGTTTTATTTTTTTTAATTATTTTGTTTGAGATAATATTTATTTTTAATTGTTATGTAAATCTATTAGTCTATTTTAATACTAATTATTTAAAATATTATAGTATTTTTTTGACGTATTATTACAGTTCTATATTATTTATTTGTTGTATTTGCATCATATTTTGTGAAATATAAAATAGTAATTTTAATATTATAATCGTGAGTAAATAAAAATTATTAATTTATCATCTATATAAATTTAGTTTTACCAACCCGCCAATGTGGAAATTAAAACACACATTTTCATATCGTTTTAAAAAATTCAAATCACAACATATGCAGAAAAAAATATGCATTTTATTAATTATAAGTATTATATCAAAGTTCTAAACAATTTGTAAATAAAATAAAATAAAGATGATAAGAGAATCATAATTTGAAATCTTAACAAAATCTTTGAATTTAGTTATTAAAAATAATTGTATTATATACTTGGATATAAAATCTTAGGTTTCAAAATTCTGATTGGTTTATATATTTAAAAAAAAAAAAATTAGTAATTTCGTCCATAATTTATTAGAGAGAGAAAATATTTTTTAAGATTTTTTAAGATTTTTTAGATTTTTTAATATTTGATATGTGAGTGTTTTTTATTTTTAGTTTAATTATATATTTAAATTAGTTAATTAAGTTTAATTAATTTTTTCTAATGGCAATTGAATGTAATTTTTTACACATTTTAAGGTTAGTTTCATATTTGTACTTCTCAATTAATATAGTAGGATGTCGTAAACCTCAAATTTGGATGTGTGCGTGATTGTGAATTGTGAATATTGATTAAAAGAAAATAGAGCTTTATTGGTTTTTACTTTTTAATAAAGTGACAGATGTCTAAAACTAAAAATGAAACTGTTACCGAAGGGAATAAATTAGGAAAAATAATTGCCAGCTATTTGAAATATTCGCTAACACATGACCACACATACAAACAATATAAATTTTTTGGTAACTACGTAAACTATTATCATCACATTAGGACATTCATAAACAAACATAGGTTATGTGTGTTAACCGGCGTTGACCAGAAAAAAATATATTTTTTTTTTGCTTTTATGTATTTTTGATAAATAAATATAAGGGATAAATGATTTGTATAATTTACAAAAACAAAATATAACAACAAAAAAATACAATAAAATTATATACCTAAAAAATTTAAAAATTATATGACAAACAAAATTTGTGGTATATCTAGATCTAGTAACTAATTTTGTTAATACAGAAAATATACGAAAAATAATATAATAAAACTATACCACCAAAATTTTATGTGTAGTAGACTTTTTCATAAAACTATAACAAATGTTTACAATTTTCTTTTAAAAATCATTTTTATATTGTATTTTCAAAGGTGGGGATTTTAATTATTATTTTTTTTACTTATTTATAATATTATGTCATTTGAAATATATCCAAGGCATTGCCAACTATTTCTTTGATCTATAAGATTATGTCCAAGGCATTGCCAACTATTTCAAAGGTGGGGGTTTTAAATATATATACTTTTCTTTACTTATTTATATGATTATGTTATTTAAAATATATCCAAGGTATTGCCAACTATTTCTTTGATCTATAAGATTATATGAAAAAAATACTATACATAAAATTTTGGTGGTATAGTTTTATTATATTATTTTTTGGTATATTTTCTGTATTAACAAAATTAGTTACTAGATATACCATAAATTTTGTTTTTCATATATTTTTTTTTTGGTATATAATTTTCTTGTATTTTTTTGTTGTTTTTTTTTGTTTTTGTAAATTATACAAATCATTTATCTTTTTATTTATTTATCAAAAATATATAAAAACAAAAAAAAAAATATTTTTTTCTGGTCAACGCCGGTTAACAATGGTCAACGTCAGTCAACACTGGTCAACGCCGGATTTTGGTCAACCAAACACTAGAATTGAATGTTTATACACATAACTATGTTTGTTCATGGATGTTTTTATGTGATGACAATAGTTCATGTAGTTAACAAGACATTTATATTGTTTATATGTGTGGTCATGTGTTAATGTATACTTTTAAGTAGCTGACAATTATTTTTCAATAAAATTATGACTTTAGATAACACCTGGATTTTTTTTTCTTATTTTCTAAATGTAGAATCATACGCTAATTACAAGACTTTGATCACAAATTGTATATTCACAACATTCGAAGACAAGAAGGCAAGAATCGGATTGAAGTTGTATTAGAAGTGATAAACTCGCAAATTGAATACAAAGAGATACAAAGCCTTGATATGAATTAACCATACGAGAGGTAGTTGTATTGGTCATACTCGGTCCATGGTTGTGTGAAAAAGTGGTTTTCCTCCTCTCTTGGCTGCAACATGCCTATTAATGGTGGTTGTTGCTCCGTATATCCATAGGAAGATGATAAACTTGGACATTGTTCCAAGTATGTTAGAGGAGGTTGCATTGAGTTCTCCAAGAAGTGAGAATCTGGTTGAATCGTCTGAGTTCCTACATTTGCGGGGAAATTAAGCTTCGCTTTGCTGCCTCTAAAGCGGAGTGCCGCCGCATCGTATGCTCTTGCAGCGTCCTCGGCTGTGTCAAAGGTGCCAAGCCAAACACGCATCGCCTTGTGTGGGTCTCGAATCTCTGCCGCCCATTTTCCCCATGGTCGTTGCCTCACTCCTCTAAATCTCTTTGGCTTCTCCATAGACGTTGAGCTTTCACATTCTTCTGTCATTGTTTCACTGGTTACTAGTGCACACAATAGCTATATTTTTTTCAAGTTTAGTAAAGCACACATACCAGCTGAACCGGTAACCAATGGTTGAGGAGGCAAAGCAAACTCTTCTCTTGCTATTGTGTGACCCGTTGTCCACCTGGCGGAATCTGAGGGTTCGGCTTCGCCGGAGACAACATCTGTCAGTGCAGACACCATAGCCGAAATAGCAGTAGTAGACAAATTGTAACCTGGGGGATAATATTCTGGCTCGTTCATGATTCTTGTTATTTCTTCGGCATTGTAGTAATATTGGCCATTGCCGGTTTCCTCGTTGGACTCACGTTGGTTCGCCAGTTTTGTGTTGGTCAATGTAATCAAATTGTGTTGTTTGTGTCTTGTTTTTTAGTAGAACTGATTGTTAGTAAGATATGTAGAGCCAGTGGAAAGAGGCTTATATAGTCCATAGTCTCTGGCCAATCTAACATGTCTTTCTCTAGCCGCCATACAAATAGTGACATGTGGGAGAAATAAACATAACCAAACGATTTCCTTACCAACTTGAATTACACCTTCATGAGTCGACACGTCGATTGATTTAGCTACACTAATATTATAAATTCTTAAAACATTTTTTGATTGGTTATTATTTTCTATTTGTAAAGAAAAAAGTATCACTTAAATATTTTTTTCTTGGTCAACCAGTTAAAAATATATATTTTTCTGAAATGCACATGTTGAATATCGAAAAAACGTGTTCACACGAGAGGCCTAGGAATCAAGAGTACAACCCAAAATTCGTCGGTGATCTCTTTAGATAAGTTGAATGAGTTCATGTCCGATTTGAGTTATTGCAATCTCTCTAACTACACTTGTTGTAACTCCCGACATCATTGATCATTTTACTACAATCATTTCTTATCCATGGAGCTCTGATCAATATGAACAAAGTTCCAAAACTATACCAGGTCACAAGTCACAACAATCTTTTCTTATCAATAGATTCATTGCACTATGGAATTTTATCTAACATTATATATCAAACAAGAACCGTCCAAAAGTGTTGTTGAAATATTATTAATTGTGACCAGTCGTTGTGTTAATTCTAAGCACACAATCCATATTTACTGTAGAGATTTTAATATGACTAAAGAAGACGGGATTGGATGTCAATCCATGAAAGAAAATTCTTCCACACGTGTGTAATAAGTCTTGTTATCCTTGGACGAAAAGACAACAACAAAATTATAAAAACAACTCTTATAGTTTTTTTCTTAATATATATGGTGCCGCTTTATTATGTTTATTATATCTAAAATAAGTAAAATATAAATATAATTTAATAGTTTTTTTATTTAAAATAAGTAAAATATAAATGACAACTCTAATAGTTTTTTCTTAATAACTATAAATTTTGTTCAATTTTTTATATATATTTACGATGTATGCAAATTTTGAAATAAATTTGAAAGTATTGAAAATAGAAAGAATAAGACCGTCAGAAAATTATGTTTTTTTGGTGGTAAGCCAAAGATGTAATCATATAAGCTGTCTTCTAACTTGGATGAACCCAGTTTCTTCAGAGAAGAGACAACTCTAATAATGTAGTTAAGAATATGAGTGTGGCAACAAAATTTAAATGATTTAGAATATGAATTTGGTCGGTTCATACATAAATATATGGGTTGGTCGTGGAAGCCAATTGCGCTATTGGAGAACTTATCTTTTATGCATGTGAAATAACTAGACTTTAGAATGTAATATGTATGTTAATTTTCAACAAAAAAATTGTCTCTTGTAGTTATTGTAATCAATGATAAATGTCTTATGCAGATGCAGTTGTGCAGGAAGAGTAGGTAGACAATTTTTACACGATATATTTAGGTACCACAACGTACTATAAATTTAATCTCTTATAAATGTACATTAAAGCGTTAATAATAGGATTTGAATCCATTTTATATATTGGAAAGAACATAGCTTTTAAGAAAAAAGAAAAAAGTCATCAAAATTTAGAAACACACATTCGAGATTGTTCTCTTTTGGACTATTTATAATTCTTTTTCTTCTCTTGTGTACAAAAATTATATTGTGCTTCTCTCAATATATAATATATAGGTATTCGTTGGTTCCACGTTTATCGCGTAATAAACAAGATGTTCGACCCAGTGGCAGAGCTAGAAAAATTATTTATGGGTGTTATAATATTCTTTTTCAAAAGAAAAAATTATATTAAAAAATATTATTACAAAAGTTCATTATAAATATAAACTAGGTAGTAACCCGTGCTATAGCACGGAACAAAATGTTTATTATGATTTGAAATTATTAATACAATTCATTAAATACAGTCCGCAGTGATGCGGTTTAAAGATAATAGAAAGAAAATCGCTGCCTTCCAACTGCGGACCATTTTTATGTACAAATAAACTTGGTCCTTTCAGGCCTGCTGGCAGGCCTGTTTTTGGGACGTTCTAAACCGCTGACGGGCGGCCCTGACGGCAGTCACCATTTAGACCCTAAGATTGACATAGACACCTTTCCGTTCTTATATACTTAAATCTGGCCTCTAGCCTCCACTCGAAGGTATCTAATAAACAACTTTATTCATTTTCCTGTAGTAGCAGTAGTATATGTAGTCTTAATATTATGTTATTATAAATGTATAAATATTTTTTTTAAATTGTAAATCATTAAGCTTGGAAAATTAGATTAAACCAAATTTATAACGAATATAGCGAATATGCCTATTTTACTGAATAATTAATAAAATATAATAGTAGGATTTCAAAAATAAAAAGTATGTGTGAATCACATTAAGTAAACGAAACTAAAAATGTCTATAAGAATGATAAAAAATATTTTGTGGATTACATAAAAAATAAGGATTTAGAAATTTATTATAACGTGAAATTAAATAGGAAACCCTGCAAAAATATATATATATATATATATATATATATATATATATATGATCAAATAATTAAATGGAAGAACAAATCAATTTAATTGAAAAAATGGAAACAAAGTAAAAACAGAGTCTTACGAAGTTATGCATTTTTGTGGATCAAATATTTTGGAAAACCTCTTTGAAGACGACATTCCTTGTTTTCTTTTCGGGTTTTCCTTTTGGGTCAGTAATGAGGATTTTCAATCCTGATTTACTGCTTACACGGGACATGGCTACATATAGCTGGCCATGAGAGAAAACAGGTCTGGGCAAGTATAAACCAACATTTGAGAGAGACTGACCTTGACTTTTGTTGATAGTCATTGCAAAAGCAACGTTAATCGGGAATTGTCTACGTCTCATTTTGAAAGGCAAACGGGTATCTGATGGTATTAATACCATCCTTGGTAAAAGAACAATTTTACCGACTCTCGTACCTGTGATGATTCTTGCTTGTATAACATGATCTGCCATTTGTGTAATCTGTAGTCTTGTTCCATTCATTAGACCTCCATGAGCATCAATATTGCGTAACAACATGACTGGACAACCAATTTTCAAACGAAGAGCATGGTTTGGCACTCCTGAAATCCTAACTGAGTTTAGGAAATCAGGGCTATATGCAGGATTGTGTTTATTCCTAGTATCTTGTGGATCAATACTATCTGAACTCAAGTAAACCCTTTCCTCACCTGTAACAAAATCAACAATAGAAACAAAACTATGAATAATTGAATAGACCAAATCAAAAAGTGTCATATAGTATATAATATATATACAATTTGTTGATTAAACTTTTACTAACCTTCTAAAATGGATATCATGTGGTCGTTTATAGTGTTGACATCATCATTTGTAGGACACAAAATTACCATACACTGCATTAACGATCGATTCAATTGGAGAGTTTTTACTTCTGTGATAAGCAATTCTTCTGGGATGTCAATATCAACTACTCCATCATTTGGCTCATTAAGTCTTCCTTCTCCAACATCAAGAATCCATTTCGAGAACTCTTCAATCTCCCTGGCTTCATTTGGAGTTATGTTTTGCAGCAACCTCATATTTCTTGTTAGCCTTAACACTTTACACTGATTCCAAAGGTAAGATGAGTTAAGCGATGAGTTAACAATTTGTTCTCGACCAGCACCGACAATAACAGG
Source organism: Camelina hispida (assembly GCA_023657505.1). NCBI lineage: Eukaryota > Viridiplantae > Streptophyta > Magnoliopsida > Brassicales > Brassicaceae > Camelina > Camelina hispida. Next base: position 27,174,193 of record CP094631.1, on the reverse strand, counting down.
AAGTATCTGACGGAAATCACCACCAAAAATAATGACCTTTCCCCCAAAAGGTTTATCTTCTGGATCACGCATTATATCTTTCAAACTTCTATCTAAAGTCTCAAAGCAGTACTTACTCATCATTGGAGCTTCGTCCCAAATTATCAACTTGGCTTCTTGGACTAATTCACCTAGATCAGAAGACCTTGACATTCTGCACATAGATGTATCATGAACTTCAAGAGGAATGCCAAACCTTGAATGAGCTGTTCTGCCACCTTCTAATAAAAGAGAGGCTATACCTCTAGAAGCAGTATTTAAAACGATTTCTCCCCTTATCCTTACAGCTGCAGATAAAACTTTCCAAAGGAATGTTTTACCAGTTCCACCAAAACCATATAAGAAAAATACTCCACCTTTATCTTTGAAAACAGAGTCTATGATCTCATCATATATCTTCTTCTGCTCTTCAGTAAGCATATTTAACCACTCCAGATGATTCTTTGTTAAATCAGCTTGATTGATGAATCTACGCTCATCAGCTATTAACTGGTTTAAGACAGGAATATTATCATTCTGTAGCTGGGGCAGAGTCTTAAAAAACTCAAGTGAAGAACCATTTCTTTTCAACTGTTTGTTTATCTCTTGTAAACAGAATATTTTCCTTTCTTCATCACTCAATGTAAGCTCTGTAAAATGTAGATTAGTTAATTTTTATACTACATCTTTAATAATTATTTACAAAAATGTATATTAAACAGATAGTAAAAGTAATGAACCTGGTCGTTTTAGTTCTTCTCTTTTACGCCTTAATATGTCTTCAGATAACATAGTCCAAGTTTCTTCCCAAACAATATCAGGAGCACTTAGCACGGCGGAGAGAAGCATCCTCACAAACATTTTACGAACGTACTTTGCAGAACACATGAAGTGTGCTTCTTTAATACCTTCAATATATTCTTTGTCATCATCTAACAGACCAAGAGCATAACATGCTTCACGATACGATTTGTGTATGATACCATTCACAGTTTTAATGTGATCAAAACTGGTAGGACCTCTGACTGAATTGAGAAGAATCCTCAGATGATATGCATCGTCTATCGTCGGAGGAACGTAGTTAATTCTCCCTATAGCAAATGCTCTTGTTTTCCTTCTGTAAAAACTTTCTCCTTCCCATCCCATATAAACTTGCTTGGTATTTCTTCATATAATAACTTCCTAGCTTCTTCATCACGTTTATTAAGTTCAAATAAAGCAAGAAACTGAGATTCATCAAGAGAGTCACGATCCATGACATCCTGTGCAGACTCACCGTCCCGAAAATAAATAGGATGTTTGCCTTCCTCATGGAAAGTGAGTGGGACAACAGCGGTTTGCCTATAGTGTATTGGGTAAGCTAAAATCCTCCACATAGCCTCACACGCAGATACATATCTTCAAAAAATTGAAAGAAGCTGATTTACAATGAATTATACAGTCACAAATTGAAGGAATATAATAATTTTTTTTTACCTGCCATCGAAGTAATCTTGTATTTCATCTTTTGATGCTGGGGTATTCTCATTTTGAAGATTCTTCTGACCTTCTTCATTTCCTTTTTTTTATGAGGTTCAACAATGACACCAACTCGATCATTACCTTTGTGAACATACTTAAATAAGTACTTCACTGAACCTGTTTGGTTACACCACTCCACATTTACATGAGCATGATATTTTACCAACAAAAACCGATTGTAAGGGACAACATATCGGTTATCACATTTGAAACCATTCTTCTCGATTAAACGCTCATCATTTCTTCTTCTATAAACCGGGTAACCTTCCTTGTCAATGCTGGTGGTTTTAACATGTGGTTTTGGGAAAAATTTTGAACAGCTACCTTCTTCCATGCAAGGAGATGAGGGGTAAGCAGCACCACATGGACCATGAATCATACATTCTGATATTATATTGTACAGTTCTGGATCTGTTTCCTTGTCTGGAATTTCAGCACAAATCAACTTGTCAATTTCGTCTGCAGTAGGAAACTTGCATCTAGGATCCATCCATACTATAATATGAGCATGCGGAAGACCCCTTTTTTGAAACTCTACTGTGTACATAGCTGCAGCACAATAATATGTCTTGTTATATATTAATACTACATGATTTTAAAGAAAGTGTAAATGTTTAATTAAAAATGAAAAAGGGTAAAGAATTTAAACCTGAAACTGTTTTCCCAAAAATATGTTTTCTTGTGATGTCATCCATTAGATTCTCAAGCTTGATCTTGAATATTTTGCAAATGGTGTCTGGTCTATCTTCAGCCTTTAGCTTCCTCTCATTCACAAATCTTACAATTTCAGGCCACTTAGGATTGTATGTGAATGTAATAAAGAGGTCTGGAAACCCAAACTTCTTACATGTAGCCATTGCATCAAGGTAGCTCTGCCTCATATACCTTGGTCCTCCAGTAAAAGAAGCAGGTAGCGTGAAAGAGTCTCCATAATTGTTTAAATTGTCGTCTCCAGCTTCTGCTGCTTTCCTCAAATCTTCCTTGTATGTCCTTCGAAGTTTCTTTTGGTTTTTTTTTTAAATACCTTAGCCTATTTGTTTCGATCATGGTATATGCATCAACAATAAACTGTTGTAGTAAACGCTTTGATCTTAGAAGGGTGTGCTTCTCAATTTTTCTTTCTTGAAACCTATAAGCAAACCACAGCCTCATACTTACATCCTTCTGACTTTTTTTATTTGAACTCTTCTTCTTTGACTGTTTCTTAGATATCCTTCCTCTTGTTATCTTTGTCTTCTTAATACCAAGTCTGTAGCCATCTTCTCCTCTTGGAAACAACAAAGGATACTGTAAGGCTAGATATGCGACATGGCATTCATGAATTCTTAGTAATTTACCACTTCTTTTTTGGAGGACGATATCTCTTTTATCCATATTCGCATCAATATCTCCTGGAATCAGTGCAGCAACTTCAGAGGCCGTAGGGATGTTGTATTCCCTACCATCGGTTTTGCGACTTGAGATAATCCTCATATGGAAGTTTGATTCTTCTTTCTCCATATCAAACCTATCTCTAGTCATTCTAAAAGCTCTTACATGAGGATTAACTTCGTCCAACAATTTGATTAAGCTTTCCACAAGATCTGGCCTGAATTTTTTCTTCCCATCAACTTTGACTTGACGTCCTTCTTTGCTGCATTTTTTAAAAAATATCTCATCAGCAACTTTTGGACCAGTAAATTATAAGATATACAATTGTCCAGTAAAGAAAAAAAAACAATGGTTTTATTACCTCATAACATTCATTCTAATTTGGACTTCATTTTGAGTGTCAACAATATAAAGTTGTTGAAACTTTGCATAATCACCAGCCTTTGGTTTTAAAGAACCCATCAAATGATAGTTTTCACCTTGCAAAGCAAACATGGATGGGCCACGGTCTTTTTTAACAGAACGATCTACCTTTCCACCCAAAGATGTAAAAGAGAAAACCATGTTATAAGGTCTACTATTCTCCTGGAAGTGACGTGACAAATCATCTTCATTGGTTAGTAGATTCCATAACATTTCTGGAGACTCTTTTAGCATAGGTAGAACAATTTGTCCTTGCATACAACATCCAGTATAGACTGGATTATTAGTTCTTATTGTCCTTCGCAACCTCTCTCCATACCAAAAAATTGCACCACAATGAGGACAACTATATTCAGGATCACCATCATCTGCATATCCTGCAAATATTTAATGTATCATCAACAATTTTCAAACTTCTATTGTTAATAAATATTCTTAAAATGATATATATAAAAGAATACCTGCCCATAAATTAATAGTCTTCTTTGTAGTAATAGTTGCTGTTCCAAAAACTTTTTTAAAATTTTCCTCAAACATCGTAAGCATATCATAACATCATTTAGCATCATTAGCAGCTGAAAGTTGTGGTGTAATTTGATCAACAACATCTTCATCAACATCAGCATATTCAGATGATGATGAATCATCTTCTCCTTGACTACTACAATAAAACACCTGATCATCATATTCTTCTTCAATATCTGCAAAACATGAATTGATTATTTTATTTTCGTAAATAAATGTCTAACAATAGATAATATAGACTTTTATTATTGGATGAAGAAATTATACCGCTATCTGAGTCAACCTGCTCATTTTCATTGTCTTCATCTTCCTCTAAATTTGTCATTTTAGAAATGCTTGAAACCTTTCTTCTAAATATGTTGTTTTTTGATGCTTGAGTGGACACTCGATCTGTGTATAGATGGAGAGTTAATAAAAATTGAAAAAACTTGGTAGTAGCTAAAATAAAGGGTTACACATATTACAAATAACCTCTAGTTATAGTGCTATCTGGACTGATCTCTTCCTCAACTGAGTGTCTATTATTCCTTTCGGGTATATTAGTAAGAATGGAAAGTGTGGGATTCTACCGACTTCGACTTGAATGATTACTCTGATAGTTATTTGGCACCAGTTTGTCTATAAGGTATAAGGTTTGAAATAATTAGTTTTCTATATAATATAAAAATAAAAATAATTATAAAAATATGTTAGATTAATAGACCTGATGGAGTTGATGATATTCGTCCCATTTATGCTATAGAGTCAACTATGGGAGTGGTAGATGAGTGAACCCTTGTGTTGCAAGTTTGTTTCCAAATCCATTTCTCCAAATTGGGCTTACTTCCTGAAGGAAAAATTTAATTGACACGAGGATTCAAAACATAGTGATCATAGAAATAAGAAGATGAGTAATAATTTAAATCTTAGAATTGAATATAAGATTTTTAAAAATTACCATTAAAAATATTACTGCGACTCTCTTTGTTACATAGGCCTTCATTTGAAAAACCGGAAGATGGTGTCCTATAATCTACACCAAAATAACAAAAATAAAAATATGCTTGGATTTAGTTTGTGAAGTTAATATAGTTTAAATATTGAATAAATAAAAATGTAAATATGAAATTGAGATGAACAATACCAGAAGGTGTGTTACTTGTACTTGGAGAGGAAAGTACTTGAGAAGATGGCCGATTTATAATATCATTTAGAACTCTACCAATAACAGAATTAATATTGACTACAGTTTGAGGCTTCTGTGATACTGTAACTGGACTTTGTGGTTGATTTTCCGAAGACACTTTCCGATTTTTTGGGTCGCCTTCTTTAACTTGAATACGATTTGATTCATCATTTTTCCTCTTCTTCATTGTAAAGAAATAAGCAAACGAAACAACACTGAATGATTTCTTTTTCAGTAATATTTTCGTAGGACTAATGAGAGCACGCTTAATGAGGGATACTAATAATCTATCTATTAATTAATCACAAAATTATGTGACAGTATATGTTAAGCGAATGAACTCTTTACGTCAAATTTAGCCATAACTAAATATATGTTTAGCGATAACTACTGGAGAAGATTTACGAAATCTTTTAAGGATCATATAAAGAAATTATATGACAATTTTTATGTTAAGACTTACCCGTTTTCTTTAAAATGTAAGTTTAAATATATAAACATATATTAAATTGTAATTCAAATAAAGAAATTATATTAGGGTTGAGAAAACGATAATAAATGCGGAATTAACGGTTCACAATTACAACAACTTAAATACTAATTAAAAGGAAACCAAAAGATTTGATAAAATTTGGTAACAAACAATGTGGCTGTTACACTGATTAATTAGAATCACTTGATTCTTCTTCTCCGAGATAATCTTCATCATCTGATGTATCATGAAAAGCGAGACTGCAGAAAAATAGGAAAATATGTTAAAAAATATATATTGTAAAGAGATACTGCAAATAATATATGAATATTAGGAACTTACAGAGCAGGATCAGTCGTGAATGGTCTGACTTCGTTTCCAAGTATAAGATGAGAACATCTAAATTGAGACATTAAACATACGTTACCTGAAGAATTAAATTGTAATGATTTATAAAAACAATTTTACCTTATATTCGTTATTTTAAAACTGAAACTAAGATTTGTTTATACCGTCAAAGGAAGCGCTTCTCCAAAACATAAGCAGACACATAATGTCTTCGTTACCATATGAAGGACAGGAAGTAATTTGTTCCAATTTATAATCAAATTCCAAAGCTGTATCACCTACGGCAAGACATTTAATCTGTTCTCCACTTTAGACAAAAAAGTGATTAGCTTCAATACGAAGTTCTTAAAATAATATCATCTAAATAGCAATGATCTCATCATGTTTGTAAATCATTATTTAGTTTAATTTACTTACTTGATGTCCTTCACTGTAAAGTGAAGAACTTCTTTATAACCATTGTAACCTGCTTCACGATATATAAAGTTAATTTTAAGACGTGGTGCGACTCGTACCACCATCCCGCAAAAATCTACCATAAATTATAAAAAGCAAAAAATTAAAATCATAACTAAATATAATGAGCGTTGAAAAAAAAAATTAAATATAATGAGTAAAATCCTAATATTACAATTATTATTCTTAGAATTAATTTTAAGAATAAGTATTTACCAACGCAACAGTTTTTCTCATTCTCTGTAGCATTCTCAAGCGTTATTGCATCTGTTAGATGAAGAAAGTTGCCTGGACATCTGGGAGGTATTGAGGTGATTCGAGTTTGATTTGTGATCAATAAGAGGAAAGGATTGTTACAGTTCCTGAAAGATTGCTGATTTTCCATAACTTCGAACTTATAAAGAAGAAACCATTCTCCTTCTTCCAACACATGTACGAAATGATCAAAGTAATCACGAAATGGGGTTTTAGCTTCAATTTGTTTTCCCTGTTGTCTCATTTTTTCACATAAGACAAATATTTGATTAGCGGCAATGATATGGAGAGTTAATTGAAAACATGCATAACAAAAAGATATCCAAGTATATTTGTAACATGCATAACAAAAAGATATCAAAGTGTTTTTATCGAAAATACAAAGATGAATTAAAATACCTTCTCATCAACGACAATCAAAAACTTAAAGTTTGATCCTCCAAATATAATATCAGGTGTCCAGCAACGGATTAACTTGACAGCAACACTAACCCGATTAGATGTCAGATCCAATTCTTCTATATATGCTACCATATTCTTTAATGGAAATTTTTGTGTTTTAAAGAAGGAAGAAGATGAAAGATGAGACGTTAAAAGAGTAGAAAGAGAGCAAATATAGCTAATGTCAGTCAGTATTTATAAAGAAATAGATCTTAAAGGTTGAAAAACGTAAAGAAACCGAATGCTACTTTTTTTTAAATTACATCTAAAATATCTTGTGTGTACATTTACTACAGGAATAAAATTTAAGTTTGATGGGAGTGATATCATAAAGTGTAGTCATTTTTTTATTGGAATGTCAATTTTTTAAAGAATCAAAGCAAAGACTTTGAAAGGCTGACATTTTCATTTTTTGGACTGGTAAAGCTCTATGCATTGGTTCACTTTCTACTAAAATTATCCTAAATTTATTAAAAAATTGACTACTATTTTGTTTTGGGTTAAAGTTATATTGAAGTTTTAGCATCGATTCCTTAGCAATTAACACAAAAAATGATTATAGTCTAGGCTTAAAATTAAACCAAAAGAAATGTCCACAATGCATCGACGAAATTATAAAACTCAATGTTTTGGCGTTGTTAATAAAATCCCTACTATTAAAATGACATCTATTATGTATATGAGTATAAACAAATTCATAAGATATGTCATTGTTATCTATGACCATATTATTTTAAAATAATAAAATAATAAGATTAAAACTTAAAAAACCCGAGTTTTTAAAATAACATGACATGGAAAGATGGTAATTTATTACATAAGTCCTGAGAGTTTGGAAAAAAAAAAAAAAAATCACGATGAGACAAAATGTCTCTTATTTGACAGAGAAAATAAAGCCAAACTACAAAACAACGATCAGGAAAGTCGACGACTTCATCATTTACTCCCTTGAAACTCTCCCTTAATAGATAAAGTCATCATCACTGTCGAGGTTAAAGGAGATCCTGAAAAATATCATAATAATATATCATGAAAATGATATATTGTAATAATCAATAAATGAGATATGAAAGTATGTATGTAAACAACAAATTATGAATTTTAAAGGTTACCTGTTTCTGAAATCAGTTACTTCAGTATATGGAGGATCAAAGAAAATAGTAGACACTCTAGGAACACTCAAAAGTTTGATGTCTTGACCTATTGTGAAGAATTCTAATTTTTAAAATTAATGATTACATAACAGCTCGTTCTATATAATAAAAGTCATTAGCTTGTACCTCCATGAGCAAACTTTGCCCTCCAGAAACGTAGGACGCCTATGATAGGACTCGTATAAGAAGGACTCCAATAACGTTGAAAGTAGTCGGCATGTTCATCATAAGCAGTACAGTGAATGACTTCATGACTACAAGAAAAAAAAAGTTAGAATTAGTTGTATCTAGTAAATATGGAAAAAGATAATTAAAAAAATGGTTTTGATAGTTGGTTTGGTTCCGAATTGCATGAGATAATTATTTCTTGTTGTCCTTATTACTTTTGGTCTTTAAGGTCGAAACGCAAAAGTCGGGCCCTTTCCTCATATTGAACAGCTATTGGATCATCGACATAGATCAATGGTTGGACATTGATTACACGTCCCATGATATCTATAAAAAATACGAATGTTTATATTAAATATCATAAAATTAAAATTATAGTAAGATAAACACATAAATAATTAAATTCAAAAAAATACCTAAGCAGCGATTAGTAATGGCATGATAACTATCATATAGTCTATCAAAAGACACATAATCAATGAAATGATTGTTAGAACGTGGTTCAGTATCTTCCACAATGGTATCTTCCCTAAACACGATCCGATAGTAACCTTCAGTAATATGGATAGGTCTGCTGCAGTTTATGACGTCAAAAGCAGAAAAAACTTTCCATGCATCTTCTTGGATGTCAGACTTGAAATTTTCAAAAAGACCTTTCGGTATAGTTACTACCATTTTGGTCCCCTGAAAATTGAGAAGGAAAAAATCAAAGTCATATATATATATATTTTTAATTAGATTCAAAATCAATGATAAAAAGTTGCAAAACTTACGAAGACATCACATACAACCAACTCGAGAGAGTGTTCCCCATCATCTGTTTTACGCCACATCTTAAGGATCTTCACACATACGTTCCACTTGAGATCATTGGACGGATATATGGTGGATAATCTGCTAAAATTAGCCATATTCGTGAAGAGAAGATATTGTGGTGAAATAAGAAGTGGTTTAGGTTAATGAAAAAGTGACTTCACATATGGTTTGTATTCATAGATAAAATTTATTCTTTTAGATTTTTTTCATTTATTTTTTAATTCAATGAGTTGTCAAATCTGCATGTTTTTTTGTTAAAAATAGTAAAAACCAAGTTTTTCTATTCAGAGGATTTACATATATTCATTGTACATATCGCCATTTTTGAAAACATATGGAAAGTTAAGATTTTGTATTAATAGTTGTTTGACCCGATTAAGATGAATCAACTAATTCGGTATAAATAGTATATTTATTTCATTGATATATATATTGTATAGGAAGATAATATTTGAATTAAGTAAATACCTAACATAATATCTTACACTTGGTGGTTACTACCTAAAATATTATGTTAGGTATAATTATTTACTATATTCTTGATATTTTTAAGTTGTAGCAGATTCCCTAAGATATAGTTGAAATCATATCTATTACAGATTGTATAATTATATTACTTGATAATATATATAATTATTTTATTATAAAGTGTATTTTCGGTTTAAAAATAATAGTCTAGTTACAGATATTGTTCATTCTGAACAATCTGAAACTGAACTAAATTGATAGGATATGGTTCTACATAATATGAAATGATATATATTAGGATATCTAAACTGAACATAGATTGACTTGTCGAATCAAAAGTTATAAAGCAGGAAAAAAACAAATTAATATATTTGAGAGGTGTGAAATGTCAGGTAACAAACTGAAGCTCTTTTTTTCTATATGATACAGTTTATAGTGCAAAATTTTGCATGTGATGGTATCTTTTTAAAAATTTGTGATGTGTGAAACTGTTTGTGCATGCATGAGAAAAGTTTTGACATGACAATTGAGTACGAATTTATAGTAGGGATGTGTTTGTATATGTGTTATTCAAATAGAGATCAGATCTTATAATTGTTTCACATGCAAAAATGTGTACTCATATTTAGAATAAAAGATATAGTATAATTTAGTTCTTTCAGCTTTATTAAATAAACTAATCATAAAAAAAGTATGAGAAGTTAAGATTTTATAACAACTATGTTACAAAAACTGAAAGTTATATAATGTATAAGTATAAAAAATATAAGCAAAATCACATAACAAATATAAAAAGTATCAGAGTGGATAGATAAGAAACAAAGAATTAATAAGAAATTAAATTGAAACCAAGCAGAATATTGAAAAAAAATAACACCAATAGTCTCACAAAAAACTCATGAAAATGAAAACCATAACCAAAACCAAAGTAGAAATTTAAAAGTCTCAAAGTGGATAGATAATAAAACTCAAAAGAAAATTAACTGAACAAACTGTTAAGTTCCTTAGAAACACCAGCAGCAGTAGCATCTTCCACTTTTTGTCCAGAGCAATGTTTTTTTGAGGTAGATGATTGGTCATCTCCTTCGACCATGTTTGATGAACCTCTTTTTGATGATGGTGTGGAAGATGTTGAAGCGTCCACATCTGATGGTTCACTCCCATCAGTAATCATTAAAGAACCCTATAAGAATAAGACCGATTAAATATACGAATTCAAAACCTTATATAAATCTTCTCCATACAATTATATAAACTATTAAAACATTAATACCTGAGCACCAGACAACATTGAAGACGGATTTATATAAGTGTCTGAAGGGAGAATATCAAAATCAGAATTCAATCCTTTGGAGCACAAAGCAGCGACATTGTAAATGGTGGAGCTCCCTCTAATATTTTTCATCTCGATAGAAAGGAGAAACTCGAATGTTTTCCCTTCTAATGATAAAACCTCCAGAGGAATAGCTTCATGATCCTCCAGCTATTGTTTATAATGCAATGGTTTAACAAAGTCAAAATTATCGAATCGCTAGTGTTTTGAAATATAATGCGGCAAAGATGAATGATATAGTAAGGAAATTTTTTGTATCAAAAGATGAATAATTACCAAATCGTATCTATTGTTAAGGAGTTCTGAGGATTGCATTCCAACCATATCAGCAGCGAAGCTATCAAACACCATACATTTAGCTTCTCCAGTTTTGTCTTTGATTTTAAGATAAATCCAGAACCTAAAAATAATTTTTAAAAATTTTAAGGTTTCGATTATCATAGAAGTATATAAGGAAGTACTTTTTTAACGTTTGATCAAATACGTATAAATAACTTACTTGGTTGTGACGTTTTTTACAAACTGACAGCAAACCTCACAATAGAACTTTGGTGCTGGTTTATGATTCTCATCTTCCATCTTAATTCCTTGCTCGACGATGGTCTTTTTGTTGCATTTCTTACACGCAATGTAGGCCCAATAGTGGTCTCTATCGACTTTAATTACTGTACAGGTAGTGCGACACATCCCAACCTACAAAGTCATATACATCTATGAATTTTTACCTAAATTTATAATAAAACAATGGATAATATATATTTTTAGAGAAAAATACCTCAAATGCATGAAGGACTTCTTCGATAGTTTTAATAGGGTATTGTTCTAATTCTTCCTTTTTAGGTTTTGACCAAAACACTTTCTTTTGCAATGAATCCATGATCGTCAGTTGCAAGCCATCATTGGAAAGACTAATATTCGAGTTATCACGTTATTATAGGGTGAATTACTCAAATGTTACTCATTTTAGGTAATATTACCAGAATCTACAAAAAACTTTTTATTACTAGAATGTTTCGGGTATTTTCAAAATACCCAGCGTGCCCCTGTTTTATGTTACCGGAAAAAACGTTATTACAAAAATGCCATTGCCACGTCAGACGCCACGTCAGACATCGCTGACATGTACCATAACTCAGCCGTAACGCGAGACAGAGTATGTTGCGGCTGAGTTATAGGTATGTTGCAGCTGAGTTATCGGAAAAAACATTTGAGTAAGAGCGGACGGCTGACTTATGAAAATCTGGCTGAGTTATGTTCATAAGTCAGCTAAGAGTTATGACTGACTTATTAAATTTGGCTGAGTTATGCGCATAACTCAGCTGTAGTAATGGCTGAGTTTTCAACTGATGGTTGAGTTGTCAAGATTTTGGCTGAGTTATCGCTACGATACGGTTGAGTTGTCAAAATTTTGACTGAGTTATCACAACGACACGGCTGAGTTGCCATTTTCCGACTGGCTGAGTTATGAAAAACGGCTGACTTATGAGATGTAGTTACGGCTGAGTTATGGTAAAAAAATAACTCAGCCTTCATAGGCTGACTTATCGACAAGTCAGCCGTTTGACGGCTGACTTATTGGCAAAAGATTAATTACTAGAATGTTTTTTAGTTACGGCTGACTTATCAAACGATACGGCTGAGTTACATATTTTCAGTTCATGAAGCGGCTGAGTTTGACAGCAATTTTTTGCTTTTTAATTACTGTAATGTTTTTCGTGTTGTGGCTGAGTTTTAGTTAGGCTGAGTTATGGTATTGTTTCATGGCTGATTTGCCACGTCGGATGCAGCATCCATGTCAACATTCCATGTCATCATCTTTTTCTCCGGAAATACGAAACGTCGTTCGACTCTGGTTCTTCAACTGGTTAATAAGTGAACTGGTTAATAAGTGAAACATCGTTTGAGTTATAATAATTTTAATATTCAATTGTTGGAGACATACTTTTAGAAAAATAAAATTCTAAATTCGAATTATAATTAATTAATTATTTGCAATAATATCTTGTAATTAAAAAAGTTATTAAATAAAAGAAAAACTGTAAAAATTATTTTTCTTGATATATGAATTAAATAAAAAAAAAAAAAAAATTGTATTATATAACTGAATTTTCGTTTTTTAATTAAAAAAAAATAGATAACTCAACTTACCACATCTTTAATTCATGAAAATTTTCATGATGTTGAATAATCTTTTGAGTTAACAATTTTACAAAGGATATACCTCAAACTTGTACATCAACCATAACACATGATTATTCAAACTCAACTTCAAAAAGATTAGTTTTGTTAGTGATTGGTAACATTTTTGAATAAAATTTAGGTCTATATCTATTTTCATTTCAAATAATAATAAAAAATAATAATTTAGGAGAAATAAAATAACTAATTAAAAAAGTTATTAAATTCAAAAAAACAGTAAAAATTATTTTCTTGATATATGAATTAAATAAAAACAAAAAAAATAATTTTTTGTATTATATAACTGAATTTTAATTTTTTTAAATTAAAAAAATAGATAACTCAACTTACCACATCTTTAACTCATGAAAATTTCCATGATGTTGAATAATCTTTTGAATTAACAATTTTACAAAGGATATACCTCAAACTTGTACATCAACCATAACACATGATTATTCAAACTCAACTTCAAAAAAATTAGTTTGGTTGGCAACATTTTTGAATAAAATTTAGGTCTATGTCTATTTTCATTTCAAATAATAATAAAAAAGAAATATTTAGGAGAAATAAAATAACTAATTAAAAAAATTATTAAATAAAAGAAAAACAGTAAAAATTATTTTTCTTGATATATGAATTAAATAAAAACGTAAAAAATAATTTTTTGTATTATATAACTGAATTTTCGTTTTTTTTTAAATAAAAAAATAGATAACTCAACTTACCACATCTTAAACTCATGAAAATTTCCATGATGTTGAATAATCTTTTGAGTTAACAATTTTACAACGGATATACCTCAAACTTGTACATCAACCATAACACATGATTATTCAAACTCAACTTCAAAAAAAATAGTTTTGTTAGTGATTGGTAACATTATTGAATTAAATTTAGGTCTATGTCTATTTTCATTTCAAATGATAATAAAAAATAATAATTTAGGATAAATAAAATAACTTATTAAAAAAGTTATTAAATAAAAGAAAAACAATAAAAATTATTTTTCTTGATATATGAATTAAATAAAAACGAAAAAAATAATTTTTTTAACTCAGCCATAACTCACTATAACTCAGCCGTCACATGACTTTTTGTTTTCCCGTAAATATTATAACTCAGCCGTAAAGTCATATATATCATCTATTTACTTTCGGATTTTTCTTGTGATAACTCAGCAATAACACTCTATAACTCAGCCGTCACATGATCTTTCGTTTTCCCGTAAATATTATAACTCAGCCGTAAAGTCATATATATCATCCATTTACTTTCAGATTGTTTCTTGTGATAACTCAGCCATAACTCACTATAACTCAGCCGTCACATGACCTTTCGTTTTCCTGTTTTTCATAACTCAGCCGTAAAGCGATATTTTGGCGGGAAACCATCAGTTAACCTAATAATAGACATATTTCCATTCTAAATTTAAATTTTGAGTTATAATAATTTTAATATTCAATTGTTGGAGACATACTTTTAGAAAAATAAAATTCTAAATTCGAATTATAATTATTTAATTATTTGCAATAATATCTTGTAATTAAAAAAGTTATTAAATAAAAGAAAAACTGTAAGAAATATTTTTCTTGATATATGAATTAAACAAAAACGAAAAAAAATAATTTTTTTGTTTTATATAACTGAATTTTCATTTTTTTAATTAAAAAAAAAATAGATAACTCAACTTACCACATCTTTAACTCATGAAAATTTCCATGATGTTGAATAATCTTTTGAGTTAACAATTTTACAAAAGATATACCTCAAACTTGTACATCAACCATAACACATGATTATTCAAACTCAACTTCAAAAAAATTAGTTTTGTTAGTGATTGGTAACATTTTTGAATAAAATTTAGGTCTATGTCTATTTTCATTTCAAATAATAAAAATAATAATTTAGGAGAAATAAAATAACTAATTAAAAAAGTTAGTTTTGTTAGTGATTGGTAACATTTTTGAATAAAATTTGAGTTAAGTCCATAACTCAACTTAAGTCAATAGTAACACATGTTACCAGTCATAGCCTATATCATCTATTTACTTTCAGGTTTTTCTTGTGATAACTCAGCGATAACTAACTATAACTCAGCCGTCACATGACTTTTCGTTTTCCCGTAAATATTATAACTCAGCCGTAAAGTCATATATATCATCTGTTTACTTTCAAATTGTTTCTTCTGATAACTCAGCCATAACTCACTATAACTCAGCCGTCAAATGACCTTTCGTTTTCCCGTAATGATTATAACTCAGCCGTAAAGCGATATTTTGGCGGGAAACCATCAGTTAACCTAATAATAGACATATTTCCATTCTAAATTTAAATTTTGAGTTATAATAATTTTAATATTCAATTGTTGGAGACATACTTTTAGAAAAATAAAATTCTAAATTCGAAAAATAATTATTTAATTATTTGCAATAATATCTTGTAATTAAAAAAGTTATTAAATAAAAGAAAAACAGCAAAATTATTTTTCTTGATATATGAATTAAATAAAAACGAAAAAAATAATTTTTTGTATTATATAACTGAAATTTCTTTTTTTTTTAATTGAAAAAAAATAGATAACTCAACTTACCACATCTTTAACTCATGAAAATTTCCATGATGTTGAATAATCTTTTGAGTTAACAATTTTACAAAGGAAACTTGTACATCAACCATAACACATGATTATTTAAACTCAACTTCAAAAAAATTAGTTTTGTTAGTGATTGGTAACTCTTTTGAATAAAATTTAGGTCTATGTCTATTTTCATTTCAAATAATAATAAAAAATAATAATTTAAAAGAAA
Source organism: Camelina hispida (assembly GCA_023657505.1). Taxonomy (NCBI): domain Eukaryota; kingdom Viridiplantae; phylum Streptophyta; class Magnoliopsida; order Brassicales; family Brassicaceae; genus Camelina; species Camelina hispida. The sequence goes on along the minus strand of CP094631.1, from coordinate 27,158,271 downwards.
TAAAATAACTAACTAAAAAATTATTAAATAAAAGAAAAACAGTAAAAACTATTTTTCTTGATATATGAATTAAATAAAAACGAAAAAAATAATTTTTTTGTATTATATAACTGAATTTTCGTTTTTTTTAATTAAAAAAATAGATAACTCAACTTATCACATCTTTAACTCATGAAAATTTCTTGTTGAATAATCTTTTGAGTTAACAATTTTACAAAGGGTAATAATTAGTTAATTATTTGCAATAATATCTTGTGATAAAAAGCTCACTTTATGAATTTATTATGCGTGTGGATTTGAGCAGGCACAAAATTATTGATTTTTCGCGCTTCCCTAACAACACTTTTTGTGACATTGAGTGACGTTTTAATAATTATTAGGAAACTTACATAACAAAAGACCCAGATATTATTTGTGATAAAAATCTCACTTTATGAATTTATTATGCGTGTGGATTTGAGCAGGCACAGAATTAGTGATTTTTTGCGCTTCCCTAACAACACTTTTTGTAATATCGAGAGATGTTTTAATACTTATTAGGAATCTGACAGAACAAAAGAACCAGGAAAGAATAATACGTTTTCATATTATTGAGAAGACCCTAAACGATAACTCAGCCATAACTTTACCATAATTCAGCCAACCCTCAAATTAAAATGACTAAATAACCGACCAAACCAAACCGAACCGGAAACTATTTTTTCCATTATTTTCGGTTAGTTACGGTTATATTCGGCTTGCTATCAGTTGTATTAAGTTAATCGACCTAATTTGGATAACATTTGGATTATTTATGGTTATATTCATCTAACCAACCCATAACCGGAAATAACCAAAAAGTAATTTCAAAAAAATTTAAATTTTCAAATGGTTATCATATTAGTATATCCAAATTACCACCTTAAACCAAACACAATATAACCAAAACCAAACTGTTATATTAAAACTCATAATGTTGGAAATATGAACTCCAAACCTCAAACCCTAACCCTAACCCCTAAATGTCATGTTTTGAATGTTATTCACATTTTGATCAAACTGTGTAAAAATCAACTTTTTCTATAATTATTACTTTTTATTTCTTATAATGATTGTAATATTCATTTTTCATTCTATATTTTAATTTTTGAGTTATAATAATTCTAATTTACAAATATTTCATAAGTCAGCCATTTATGTCGATAACTCAGCCATATCAGTCAATTGTTTGAGAAATACTTTTATTAAAAAAAATTAAATTCAAATTCAAATTCAAATTTTGATTTTTTTAAAAAATAAAAAAATTCGCTAAAATCTCATTTATTACGCATGTGGTTCTTAACAATAAACATAATTATTGTTTGCGTCTCCTCAACAACACTTTTTGTATTCTCGAGAAGGTATATAATAAATTAATATATCCGTTGCATAACTCAGCCATAACGTTATCATAACTCAGCCAACCCTCAAATTAGAATGACTAAATAACCGACCAAACCGAAACGAACCGGAAACTATTTTTTCCATTATTTTGGTTAATTACGGTTATATTCGGCTTGCTATCGGTTATATTAAGTTAATCCACCTAATTTGGATAACATTTGAATTATTTATGGTTATATATTCATCTAACCAACCCATAACCGGAAATAACCGAAAAGTAATTTCAAAAAATTTCAAATTTTCAAATGGTTATCATATTAGTATATCCAAATTACCACCTTAAACCAAACACAACATAACCAAAACCAAACTGTTATATTAAAACTCATAATATTGGAAATATGAACCTTACACCTCAAACCCTAACCCTAACCCCTAAATGTCATGTTTTGAATGTTTTTCATATTTTGATCAGACTGTGTAAAATCAATATTTGTCTATAATTATTACTTTTTATTGCTTATTATGATTGTAATATTAATTTTTTTTCATTCTATATTTTAATTTTAAGTTATAATAATTCTAGTTTACAAATATTTCATAAGTCTGCCGTTTATGTCGATAACTCAGCCATATCAATCAATTGTTTGAAAAATATTATATTTCTTTTATTCGCAATTCAAATTCAAAATTTTTAATTAATTTGAATAATATATTGTGAAAAAATCTAACTTTATGTATTTATTATGTGTGGATGAGCAAGCATAGAATTAGTGATCTTTTGCGATTCACCAACAACACTTTTTGTAATATCAAAAAACGTTTTAATTAAATAATTTATTAAAAATCTGACAGAGCAAAAGACCCAGGAAAGAAAGAAAAATACGTACAAATATCTCATAACTCCGTAATTCATAACTCAACCGTATAAAATATATAACTCAGCCGTTTAAGTTACGTAAATCAGCCATAACTTTAAAAATAGACAAATCAATATTTTACATACCCAAGTACAATTCATCTTGAACTGAGCATAGTCACGAACTATCTTTAAAGAGTGTGTCTTCATATGGGTGTCTTCAGCACTATGTTCACAAAACAGAGCTAACAGATGTAATATTTTGTCTCTTCACGTTTCTAGTTGGATCTTAATCACGTTTGACAATAAACATAAGTTGAATACTTCTACAGTTCTACACTTCCACTAAACAACAGACCTAAATGGACTGAATCATCAATATGTCACTTGAAATAAGCTGCAACCTTATCAAGCATTCCTCCCACTTCAAGCATATACGGGTCTGCAACCAACAACAAAGTCACCCACCTGTCATAGGTTTTCTCCACATACTTTACAAAATCTGCAAAAAGAGTGGCAAGCATCCCCTATGATTAGAGTGGCAACATAGTCAACACGTATATGGTCTTTTGAAAATTGTATTGCTTCAGCTTGTAGCTATCAAGTATCAATTATGGAGTGACCCCGATTTAGCTTCCCTGCAGGAAAAAAAAAAAAAAAACAGAACACACAAGTGTTTGATGTGAGTTGATTAAGTTTGGATGCTATCTTTTCTTTGCGTGTGACCTTGCTTCTAAAGCATTGGCCGTATGTAAACTACTTACTCATCAAGGATTCACGTTACAGTCACTCAAGAACCGATCTTCCCGATTCATATGCTTTCTCCAATAGTTTTTGTACTTTGGGATTCCCACCTCAAGCCACGGCTTCATGTTCCCGTTATAGTGCAATACGGCAACATTTTTTATGGCTTGAGCATTGACGTAGTGGTCATAACCACTTGAGCATTGACGTAGTGGTCATAACCAAGACCTGATAGTGCCCATTTGTCGTCTAGAGCATAAACTTGGTCTTGAAATGTAAGCAAGCTTGCCTGCAAGACTGTAAGTGTATCAAACGGCGTCAAGAAAAATCACGTCTATAATCCAACAAAGTTCATAAAAAAAACAGAAATGAGATCTACAGAAGAAACAGATTTAAAAACTGATCGATCTCCGGGCTCATAGAAGCAGGAAGATGAACGTACCGATTAGAGAAAAACAAGTAACAGTAGTAGTAGTAACAAAGAACGAACGAATAGTAACAGAGTAATCGAATCAAGTAACAGAGAAACACAAGATCGGAACAGATCCGTCGAGGATGATCACTCGGAGTCCGATCTTGGCGTGTAACAGACCTTGGAATCAACAACGTCGCCGTATTGAGAGAAGGGTGTCTCAAGAGCTCTGTCATCGGTGGCCCAGCCTAGACCTCCAACGAAGCACCGGAACTCAAAATCTGCGGACGCCATTGAAAGATTTTGAGAAAGGAGAAGAAGATCTAGGGTTTAACAGTGAGGGACGAAAGGGATTTGTGAAGAATGAAGAAGACGAAGTCTCCAATTTAGGGGTGAGGGAGGCTGAGATGATGACTAACTCAAGGTTAAGATATTTTTTAGGGTTTAGTGAAAGATTGGTTTAACCATGGTTAGATGTGTGGTTTATGTTTAGTGATGTGGAAAATCGAAAATGATGTGTATTTTAATTTGCTGATGTGTATTTTTTTTTAAATTTTTTACTCAAAATCGAAAAACAAAACCCAATGGGTAAATTGTAATTACACCCAGGGCACTAAACATTTGAGTAATTTTTAAAAGATTTATAGATATGAGTAATAAACCAACTTTTGGATAACATTTGAGTAATTCTTTCGTTATTATATGTGTTGATAAAAAGAACAGTCTATATTATCGGCAACAAATATATAAACTCACAGTTTTCTTAGATCTTCAGCTTCAGTAATTTCTGGATTGATTATAACTTGAGAACAGTCCCAATGATTTTGAACACTCCAAGCATCTATATTAATTGTTATTCAAACTAATTTTCTAAAAAAATTTAAGAAAGTTAATATGTAGTATAATGAGAAAATACTTACCATTGTACTGATTAACTTTAGCAAACCTTAGTAAGCAGAAAACAATACCATCGGTAGACTCGTGGCAAGCTTTACTAATTATGTGAGAGCAGGTACCCCAAAGAGTACACAAAACACGTGTATCCCTATGAGAATAGTAATATTAAAAAGTGAATAGAAGATTATTTGCTATATTTGTCAGCTGACCTTTTTTTTTTTTTTTCTGACCAAGCATTGAAAAATATTTAGTTTAAAACATACTCAGAATTTCTCAAGTGGAAGTCGATTTTGGTAGTTGGTTTGTTTGTTGTAGTTATTTCTTTGATTTCACCACAGTCGACAACTTGACCAAAAAAATCTAAGAGAAATCAAATTGAATATATTAGAAAAACAAAAATAAGATATATTATTATTAAATATAATATAATAAACATACCGAATAAAACATTTTCAGCTTGCTTCCCAGCGAGCACATCATCATAAGATGCAAATGAAAAAAACATATCATCAGATATGTTATCAGAAGGGTTCACACTTGTCCTGGATGTAAAGACAATCTTCCATTTCAGTTCAGAAAGCTTGACTGACCCATAAGTAGGAGATAGATTAAAAGTGGAAATTAGATTCCAATTTCCTTGTTGGAGTTTTCGCTGGAAGTTCATTATCTGATTCTTCTTCACTGTAGCTGATATCTTATCACCCTACAAAATATTTATAAAATAATATTAGAAGTAGTATTATTACATATATAAACTATAAGAATATAATATAAGAATATAAAAAATGATAACTAACCGTCGAATCTACTAAAAACATTTCGATTGTTTCTCCAACTTTGGTGTGGTATTGCCTCCAGAGATGCAAAATCTTGACATCTATAAGCCAGTTGGTTCGATAAGGCCTGAGGGACTTCAGAGGAGTAATGGGGAGAGGTGATGCTAACATTTTGGCTTGTTGTGTGTTTGTTGCTATGTATTAACATGGTAACACGACTACTTATAATAACGTTCAGAATGATTAATCAAATATTTTCCATCGATAATTACGGTGATTTTAGAATGATTTTCATTAAAATCATACTAACAGATTGTAAGGTATATTCCATAACCATATTCGGTTACAATAAATTATATTTATTCCGATAATTTGATAGAAAAGGGATATGTATGGATACTAAATATTGTATTTGTATTTATTGATTTAGATACGTAAAAAATATGGTTAGTGAGTAAATATAGCTTCCAAATATTCGATTTATATTTACTGCTTAATTAGCGTATCTTTGATTTTATTGTTCAGTTCAATTAGCGTATCTTGGCTACCAAATCTTCTAATATTTAATCGTGATATTATAGGGTAGTAGTATACGCAAAATTGGCCCAAATACCTTTAGTTTTTTACGGAAAAAAATCAATTAATAGCATATTCGATTATTTCACGGTGAGGATGAAAGCATAAAATCTTAAAAAGATTTTCCTTGTCCTCATCGACGATAACAATATTCGATTACCATAATTTGGGTTATATTTTAATTACGATGATAAATCTTGACTCTTATATAATCTATTTGATCATATAACTTTGTTTCGTTATTGTTTTTGTAAAAATTTATGGATAGACAAAAATAATTTTGGTCAATATTGATTTAGAGACATAACTAATATGGTTTTATTTTTATCAAACTAACATATATTTAAAGCTTATTAGAAACGACCAGTAGACACATGTTAGATACGTAAATTAAACTTTTATAAGATGGGATGCATGATCCTTTTGTTGGCTTTTTACGTTAAATAATGAATAGACGTTTAGGTTAAAATTGTAGTTCAGGTTTAATATTCTTAATTTTCCTACTATTAACAATAATTTCATTGTTTGATACAAAAAGACTAAAATGCTCAAATCTTGTTAGATAAAAACTTATTATAACTTGAACATGATAACGAAACAGAGGAAATAGAAAATAAATTGAAACGATACGAAAATTTAAAAAAACAATGACAGAAATAGTTCAATCTTGTATTAATCCTCTTGCCAAACATGCTTCCTTGTATGATGGATATACAACTCCACCATAAGTCCTCAAATCTTCGTCACTTGTTGGTCCTTTAAGAAAACGGAAAAGAAGTTTAATGGATAAATTTCCATTAAACTTACTTGAAATAGAAGTAGTTCTTCGACTGTTGACTCTTCTCTTCCTCCTTTGAAAGCATTTTCCTGTAGGATCCCAAATGTAAAACGCAGGTAGCTCCTCGAAAGTGAGTTGTCTTGCAACTTCACAATTAAGGTTTAAATCGAACCAAGCCGTTAGCATAGGATCTTCCATATTTTTTTCCGTTTCCGGCGTACTCATTTTTATTTTGATATTTTGTTTTGTGTATAGGATGTTTGGGCTGAATGTGATAAGGATGAAGTAAGGTAATTATATAGGTGGTGAAATTTAGGGTTTTTGAATGTGATAAGGATGAAGTAAGGTAATTATATAGGTGGTGAAATTTAGGGTTTTTGAAATTGGAATGAACTGTTGGGCCAATTGATCCATTAGATGTGGTTTAAAAGTTGGGCCAATTGATCCATTAGATGCCTTCGTACAAAAAGGAAAAACATAAACGGTTCGGATGTATCATTGAACGGTCATGATTAAATGAAAGGATCCGGAATAATGTAACCGGGTAAAAAGGATCCGCGTCTTTATCCGTTTCTATGGGGTTGGAAATTTCCGTTGTACCCTTTTTAAAAATGAAAAATATGGTCATAATTGCAATGGCATTGTATTGTAACTTCTTACAAAACTAAGGTTTTTTTCAGGCAATGTTTTACGATTAATAGTAGGGATTCTAGGTTCACTCATACTTTAAAAACACTAGGTGTTAGCTCACGCTACGCGTGAGTTCTTACATAAACGCTATTCTAGTTTGAAAATAATATAAATTAACATATTATTATTATTTTGTTTTTTTGGTGTACATAAAAATTTAAAGAATACATAGTATGAGTTTAAAGAATATGTCTTATGAATTTAAAGAATACGTCGTATGAATTTAAATAAAGTAAAGAAATCAAATTTTCTTTTGATAATAATATATTTAGTACAATTAAGTCATATTATATCTTACATGCCATATGCCATATATTTTTGTAGTTGTAGTCATATTTCAAAATCATTGTGATACATATTTTCATAAAACTTTTTTTGTCATATTAGTTATGCATATTTATTTATTTATTTATGGTGATAGCTTAAAGAGATTAAAAATGTTTCAATTAAGAAAAAATCAAAATAATAAACAGTAGGTTTGCAGTGTCTCATGCATATATAACTAAGTGAGTTTAACAATAGATTATAAGACTAATACATTTTCCATAAATATAAAATAAAAGGAAAAAGATGGCTAGCTACATGAAATATAAGAGAATACATGGTCACACATACCAATTATACTATTGTATCTTCAATTACACGAAGTATATGTATTACATGACCACATACATGAACTATATGACGTTATGTAGTCAACACCATAAACATAAAATCCAGTACACTGGTCGACTGACTCCAGCAAAGACCGACGTTGACTCCGGCGTTGGCAAAAAAATATATTTTATTTTATTTTTTTCTATTAAAAAACAAAAATGATAAATATTATAAATAAACATTTTTGGTTTTTCATGATTAAAAACATATTCAATTCAATATCTAAATATTTATATATATATATATATATCTAATGTATTCATTCTTGTAATTAGTTAATTTTATTTTAAAGCTAAATTAATGGTTAAATAAAAATCATTAATAATTATTGATAATCAGATTATTTAAACACTACAAAATCAATAAAATCAAATTCAAATACTTTCATTAGAAAATAATATGCCAAAGATTCAGTATATGACTCTTTACTTTAAAGTTTACATGGTAAATGACTAAATGTTGTACAAAATATTAGATACTTTTACTATAAAATTTAGGTACTCTTAATAACATGTAAACAACAACAAAATAAACTCACAATATTTACTTCTAATATATAAAGGATAAAGATACAAAAAAATTGATTTTAGCAAAACAATATATTTGATTTGAGGGTATGTTTGCAAAAGGTATAGAATAAGACTATTTTTGCAAATACCTTTATATATACCTTTTGCAAATACCTTTATATTACATCTTGAAAATAATCAATGATGTTTATTTAACTATTAGTTTACCTTTAAAAATAAAAATTAACTAATTATAAGAATGAATAGATTAGAGATATATAACAATATTTAGATATTGAATTGAATATGTTTTTTTTTAATCATGAAAAACCATTAATAATTTAATATAACTATTTTAATAATAAAAAAATAGTCAGCGCCGGAGTCGATGTTGGTCTTCGCCAGAATCAGTTGACCGGTGTACTGGATTTTATGTTTATGGTGTTGACCACATGACGTCATATAGTTCATGCATGTGGCCATGTAATACATATACTTCGTGTAGTTGAGGATACAATAGTATACTTGGTATGTGTGACCATGTATTCTCTTATACTTGGTGTAGCTAGCCATCTTTTATTAGGTTATTATCTTAAAGTCTTTAATTGTGTATAGACTTTGATTTATATAAAATGATAATGTTTCATATAGAAAAAAAAATAATTAAAATATTATGGCGTAATAGACACATAAACATAAATACTGTTTCTTTTGTTAACAAACCTTAAGGGCATCTGCATTGGTTGACTCTTATTTTGAAGCTCTTATATTTTTTTTTGATTAAAAATGTATTTTTACAAAATAAGAAGTTTTTGTTGTTGAATAAAATTATAATCCTCCAATGATAGACTCTTATTAGGATTCTTATTTTTGAAAAAAAAAGTTATTTTTGTGGTATAGGGTAAAAAAAACGAAGAAAGAAAAATAGAGAGCTGTCCTTGCTAAAATTGTTTGGTAAATGTCACAAATAAACAAATTGAGCAGACTATCGTTCGTTTTAAACAAAAACAGAAAAATAGAGAGCTGTCCTTTCTCTTTCTTGGCAAAGTCTTGCAGTTTTGATCTTGGAAGAACTTATCTGCAACATCTCCGTCTTCATCACTCTTAACCCGCATTGAGTACCAACATAGTCCCTGAGTCAATGCCATCAAGAAGTAATCAATCAATTGCCATCAAAAAGAAATCAATCAATGCCATCAAGAAGAAATCAATCAACATAGTCCCTGAGTCAATGCCATCTGAAGCAATAACAAGCAAAGTTTATGTATTTAAAAATCTCAGTGATGATGATCTTTGGATTACTTTCACTCATATAAACAAAGAATTTATTACTTTCACTCATATAAACAATTTTATATGAAAGACCTGCATCGAGAATGTGAAAGACCTGCATCGCCCCTGCAAGGATACAGAAAATTAAATTGAAAGACCTGCATCGAGAATGCGAAAGACCAAACCAAAGTGTGGGATGAATATAAACAATAACCTGCATCGAGAATTTGAAAGACCAAGTCCCTTCCTCTTGAGACTCCTCCATCGACATTACAGACATATTTAAATGTTTTGCACACCATTGACTTACCTATAGGAGGTGAGAAAAGATAAATACAACAACACTCTAAAAGTTGAGGTTCAGCAATAAGCAGCAAAAATGAAAAAAAAACAATGTACCTTAATACCAAAAGCAAGAAAGTAGTGTGAGCAATCAGGCCGATGCAAAGCAAGGTATTTTGAAGTCACAGGAAGAATTGCCTTATTCAGCAAACATTGGCTAACGTCAAGACAAGTGAAGTCTTCCCAGAGTGTCTATACAACTGTCAAGGAATGAATACTTGAAACATGCCATAACAGACCACTTAAAGCATGTATATAACTATCCGAACTCTAGTGAAACATGCAAATGAACATCTCAAACATAAAGCAGGGATATAACTTCATCTCTAAAGTGCTCACTTCATTATAATGAAACCAACAATCACACACACAAAGATTCGATATACCCACATCTCAATTATAAACATAGTTTAACAGAAGGAAGTGGAAACATAAAAAAGAAACGGTATGTGAGTGAGGATACTGTTAAGGTCTCCACAAAAGAGGGGAAATCAGAATCCTCTTGTATATCTAACTGACTGAGCCGTGTGAGTATTTGAACACGATTCTCAATAAGTTGTTGCACAAACAAACAACAGAGAAAAAAGTGAAGCTCGTTAGCTATACAAAAACCAATATAAACAACATATAGCAAATCTCCTACAGCTTGAATCCATTCTGAATAAGTTAAGAAAGTCCTAATGTTCTTCTTACTCCTTCGTACACCTCAGACAAAATATACATTAAGCCGCAAAAAAAAAAAAAAAAAACCTTAATCTAGACCAATCAAATTGAAGAGAAATTGGTTCAAATGAACTTAATCGGACGGCAAATTAATGAGAAACATCATGAAACCCAAATCAATGAGAAGAAGATTTCACGATTGAACAAAGAGAATCCGTTCAAAGCTTATCCAGAAACAATGGTTCTTATAGAGATATAGAGAGAAACCTAGAAAAATCAAATCAAAGGTGGAAACAAAGAGAAGCTTACATCAGAAGATTTGATTTCTTCGAGTATCTTCATCGCATTTTTCTCCATCGCTCACTCTACTGGGAAATTTTGTTTTGGCAGGGTGAGGCAAAATTTATCTACGCTCAGTTTCGGGAAGAGATGGAGAGAAGAAAGAGAACAAGGGAAAAAAAATTGTTTTTGATATAATAAATTAGACCAATTACATACAGACACCTAATCAACTCTAGCCAACAAGAGTCGATGTTAAAACATACTAAATAAGAGGCAATTCTTATTGTTTAAGCATTTTTGATTTATTTTAAATCCAAATTAAAATAAGAGTCTTGCTAAAAACCCTGTAAAATACACCAATGGACTTGCTCTAACACCTAGAATGGAACTTAAGTTTCCTCTTTTCAATCTAATATATATATACTAGGTAACAATCCGCACTATGTGCGGGATAATTCGATTTAAAGAAAATAATTATAAGTAAATTTATTATCCTAAAAACTAATATCTGTTTGTGTCAAATATAATATTATTATGTAACTAAAGTTTTTTGTAGCTGCGTTTCTTTTGTGTAAAAAATACGTTTCACTGGTGAAATCTTTAAATATGTAAGAAGTTTTATGGTAGAGAAAGTATTGATAAACTATTATTATTTATTGCAACATGTCTTTTGTATGGTTTAAAAATCAAATTCATATCTTCTTAGGTTTTATCGTATAATCATAACAATCTTGCATGTTTATTTTGTAACCATAACAACATATATTAAATTACGGTAATTTAATTATTTAATTTTATTATATGTTAGTAACAGTCGGATTCTAAATTAAATTTTTTGAAGATAACCTAATTTATTGATTTAATATTTTTGATTAGGCTATTTAAATCTTCTGAGTTAGTCGGTTTGTTAATATTTTCTATAAATGACGGATTATTACCAAAAAACCATTAATAAAAAGTAATGAAATTCCAAAATTAAAGCATTCGTGTAAAAATACATTATACCCATGAAATATGTGAATATGGTAAGAAAATATTTATAAATTGTTACAATTTTTGGCAATATATACTTTTGTGGGTTTTAAAAATCAAATTTATATTTATGGTTTATCGAGTAACAATACAATTCTACATAATCTAATACAGTAGAACCTCTATAAATTAATACTCGGTAAATTAATAATTTTTATAAATTAATAAATATCTCCAGTCCCAAGTTGGGACTAGTGTAATATTAGACACTATTCGATAATATAATAAAATAATAATTTTTTTGAAACTCCTTTGTAAATATATGGTCCCATCAATAATATAAATTAATAATTATATAAAATTATCTAAATATATGTATATATCTACAGTAAAACCTCTATAAATTAATAAGGTCGGGACCATGAAATTTTATTAATTTATAGAGGTTTTAATTTATCGATAAATTAATAAATATTAATTTATCGATAAATTAATAAAATATTAATTTATGAAGAGATTTTCTCATTTTTATTTTGAAAATTTTCTATTACAAAATAAAAGAATTTTGTTATTATTCACATTTTTAAAGAATTTTCTTAATTTATAATTTTTGTTATCGTAATAGGATGAATGTTAATTGTATAATATATTATTTAGGTAAAAATGAGAAATGTTAGAAGTTTAGAGTTTAGGAAAAATTGTTACGACTATCTTTCATGGTCATGATGAAGTCGGAGAAGATATTGCGGTACCTTTAAAACTAATTACTAAAGAATCAATTATCGCATCTATGACTCTTCACAATTTATGGATGCAATTTGAGAATACAACAATGAAAAATGAGAGATGAGCTCCAACAAAAATGCAAATTCAAGAATAGGCAAACAACAATAGAGTCATATTTCATTAGATGTTCTTAGATATATATATATATATATATATATATCAGTATATATGATTATTAATTTATGATATTAATGGGACCATATTTTTACATAGGATTTCTAAAAAAATTATTATCTTATTATTTTATCGAAATGTGTTATTTTTTACACCGGCCCAACTCGGGACCGGAAGAATTTATTAATTTATAGCGAGTATTAATTTAAAGAGTATTAATTTATAGAGGTTCTACTGTACTCATTAATTTTTATTAGAGTTCATTTTTAACTCATTAATTTTTATTAGAGTTCATTTTTAATATTTTTACTATATAAAAATATTTGAATGCTATCTTCAAAACATGGTAATTGTTATTTTCATTGTAATTGATTTTATAAAAATATTAGTTATAAATATTAAATCATATTTTTAATATATTTTTACCAAATTAGGAAAGTTTCTCTATAAATTAATAATTATTAATTTATTGATAAATTAAAACCTCTATAAATTAATAAAATTTCATGGTCCCGACTTTATTAATTTATAGAGGTTTTACTGTAATCACTCACATTAAATATATTATAATTTTTTTGAGTAATAATTTTATTTATAATGATAAGAGTTATGTCTCATTCCTTTTAGTAGCACACAGATGAATATACAATTAGAAGGTATACTCCTATTCGGTTATCAATATTTCCATTTTTAAATCAATAATCACACTAAATGTTGAGATTAATTAGTTTACATACTTAGATATATATATATATATATATATATAAATAATCACACATCACAATATCCCCTTATTTGTTGTCATTTTTATATTTATTTATGAATATATATAAAACTATATTTATTGGGAATTAAGTTTTTTTTAATGAGTAGAAAATCCAGGGTTAATATACTCATTTTTATAATCAATTATAATAAATATTGAAAGTTTTTTTTTTTAACAGCTTTCTTTCATTTATATTGAAGAAATGTGATCCTCATGGAGGAATGTTACAATACAAGAAGGTACTAGATGGTGTATAACATATTGTTCAGAATTTAAAATTGGCATTTTTGCAAGGCAATCTGCAACTTTATTGTTGTTTCTTCTTGTCCATTGAAATGTAGCATGCTGAAAATGATCCTTCCAGTAATGAACTTCTCTTATACAATTGTGTACTCTGAAGTTTTTGGTTTCATTGTTAACCAGTCTTTCCACCATTTTGTTGTCTCCTTCAAAAACTACATGTTGATAACCGGCAGTCCACATTTGCTTCATTGCTGATATTAGGCTCTGTAGTTCTGCTTCTAGTACTGTCTGCACATTTGTTTGTCTACTCTGTCCTGCAGTGAGATAGGATCCTCTCTCGTCTCTTATGATCCAAGCCGATTGTCCCGAGTTTCCATTTTGACTGAACTTGTAGTCGGAATTGCATTTGACATGATTCTCTGCAGGGCGTTTCCATTGTGATCTTGTTGTGTTGTTGTTTCTTCTTCTTTCTTCTCTCTTTGTATTAAGTAACGACTCTGCCCAAATATCAAGCCATTCTCTAGTTTCATCCGCAGCCAAACTCAGGTCTTGTTGCCATGTGAAGGTTCTATGCTGAAATATATGGAGATTTCTACTTTTCCATATTCTCCACAAAATCCATAAAGGTATGTGTCTCTCAAACAATGTAAGAGACTGATCATTATAACAGTCAAAAATTGCTTGAAGTTTCACTTCTAGCGGAGTAATTGAAGAACACAGAACCTGATTTAGATATCCCTTCCGTCTCCATATTTCTTGCACATGCTGACAATCGAAGAATAGATGTTCTATTGTTTCATCACTTTGGTGGCATCTCTGACATAAGGATGAGGTTGTTATCCGTCTCTGCACAAGTGTCAACCCGATTGAAAGTGAATTTGTAACCAGTCGCCAAAGAAAGTGTTGGATTTTTGGAGCTGTGTTTATCTTCCATATAGTATTCTTTGTATTCTGAGAGCCAGGAGTGTTCCTCACTCTTTGTCGTTCATTTTAGAGGTTGTAAGCTAACCAATAACCTGACTTTACTGTGTAGAACCCCGAATCGGTATAATGCCACCCTAGTAGATCTGAACAATCTGTAGGACTTAGTTTCATCTGTTGTATCAGCATTTTTATCCTCTTCTATAAATAATTCCTCTATCAACTCCATATTCCATCGGAAAGGTTGTTTATCCAACATTAACTCACTGACATACCGTAGCTTTGTTTCTGTACCATCTTTACAACGCGGTGCTCTTGGTGGATTTGTTGGTAACCAAGGATCTGATACAATACTTGTAATCTGACCATTTCCAATCAAGAATCTCATGCTCTTCTTCAAGAGATCACGACCTTCCAATAGTGACTTCCAAATAAACGAAGACTTGTTACCATTTCCAGCATTAAATATGTTATTAAGGAAAATACCTTGCTTTTAAAAATCTGGATACGAGGCTAGTTGGATTTTGTAGTATTCGCCATACTTGTTTCCCTAGTAGAGCTAGATTGAAATTTTCCAAGTCTCTAAATCCAAGACCACCTTCCTGCTTCGGCACACTTACTCTGTCCCATGAAAACCAATGAATTGATATGTGGCCTCCCATTTTACTCCACCAGAATTTAGCCATTGCACTGTTTATATCCTCATAGACTCCTTTAGGTAGTTTGAGTACATTCATAGTAAAAAATGGCATCGCCATGGCTACTGTTTTGAGCAAAATTTCTTTTCCAGCTGGTGATAGATATCGATGTGACCATCCATTTGTTCTCCTTTTAACTTGATCCACCACATAGTTGAACACATCTGCTTTCTTTCCTCCTATTTGCTCCGGTAGTCCCAAATACTTACCGCAGCCACCATCATTGTGGATATTAAGTATTCTTCGTAATCTGGTCTTAACATGTTGATGAACCCTCGAACCAAATGTAATTGCCAACTTATTTAGGTTGACTGCTTGTCCCGAAACTCTTTCATAAGCTGACAAGATCTTCATAATTGTTGAGCAGGACTTCGTGTGAGCTTGACAAAAAAACAGTGCATCATCAGCAAACAACAAATGATTAATCGTAGGTCCTGTGGTGCTTATTTTCATCCCCTTTAACTTATTCTCTCTTTCAGCTTTCTGTAACAAATGACTCAGAACTTCTGCACAAAGAATAAATATATAAGGTGATAACGGATCCCCTTGCCTGATTCCACGTCCTGGAGTGATTAATCCTTGAGGGATGCCATTAATTAACAACGAGAGTTGTACTGTTTCCACACACTGCATTACCCATTTGATCCAGCTTGTTCCAAATCCCATGTGTTGCATTGTGTCTCGTATAAACTCCCATTCCATACGATCATATGCTTTTGAGATATCCGTCTTCACAGTCATATAGGAGTTAGCCCATCGTTTTCTTTCTTTCAAAGAGTGAAGCATCTCATGAGCAATAATAACATTATCCATAATGTTTCTTCCAGGAATAAAAGCTGCTTGAGTCTCTGAGATAATCGAATCTAGATGCACCTTTGAAACGACCGACCATTTTTTTTTAATAAATAATAAATAATAATATATATATAAATAAACTACAACTAGTGGTCCCATATCCACTAGCCACCTAACCCCAATCACAATCAACAGCGGAAAACAATACCAATAACCATATCCAATAATATCCAATAACATACCAATATCATAGCATAAGCAATATTCCAACAACAAGAAACATGAAACCGGCAACCTAGCAATGTTTCTAATGACTCAATCTAGCAACCTAGCAATGCCAGACAACATCCAATCGAGTCCCTAGAACATCCTCCTCTTCATTGCCTTGATTCCACGATAACACTTTGCCTTTACCTGCACACCACAAACAACAATTGAGATGCGTAAGTATATCACAAATACTTAGTGAGGAAATCCTCCCATCTACTGGGCTATACACACAAGCAACATTGATTCCAAAGTTCCAAAACAAGCAACAAACAAACACACAAACCAGGAAAACAAACATCGTCTCGCTGGAAGGGAGGTGTCGACCGACACCAGCCTAGTGTCGATCGACACTGGCTCAATGGTGTCGACCGACACTACCCCACAGTGTCGATCGATGCCTGACTTGCTGGTGTCGACCGACACCAAGTGGTGTCGATCGACACTCCCTCTGCAACTGCGATCCGCGCGAAGTCGAGAGTCGAATCTCGCTCCCAATCTCCTCCAAATCGTCTAATACTCAAACCCATGCCTTATACCTCCGTAGGAACCTGTATCAACCAATCCCCAGCAAGAAAAACACACAAAACAAGCAACAACAAGCAAGAACAAGGGAATCAAAGGCTTAGATTAGCCATGGTCAAGCACTCACCTCTCTGCAGAAAGATTCTGACCAATAAGAACGAATTCCCTCACTCCTAGCAAGCTCCTAGCACCTTCCCAGCCTTAGATCTCCCAAGAAACGGCAAGGAATCTCACCAATCTCACCAAAATCTCAAGAACACTTGTTTTCTCTCTTTTCCTCTTTCTCAAAATGAAAACGGCGACCACAACCTCTGAAACACGACCTAGATCGTTTCCTTCCTTTTAAGACCCGGTTCAATGGTTCCCTTAAACCAAATCGACGATTAAAACAAACCCGACGAACCCAGAATTAGTGGTGTCGATCGATGCTACAAGGGTATCGATCGACACCCCAACCAAAAACGCATATTCCGGTTCGCGGATGTTACAACTCAATTGGTGACAGCTTGGGGTCTGTTGGGCCGGCTAACAGTGGGCTAGCAGGGTCCACAGACGGTCTGTTGGGGCAGCTAGCGGTGGGCTAGTGGGGTCCGCGGGACGGGTTGTCACATAAAAATCGATTTTTATTGTAACAACCCGTCCCGTGGACCCCACTAGCCTCACTGCTAGCCCGCTAGCCTCACTGCTAGCCACCCAAACGGACCCCAAGCTGGCCCTGCAGGGCATCGATCCTAACCCATCACTGTGGAAATCCACATCCACCAATAGGTTATTGGTGCGCCAGGCGTTCCTCGAACCCTGGTCCTCACCCTTTAACAACCGTCCCACAGGACAAGCTCTCTGGCGGCGACACATCAGCTTTTTCTAGAGTGTGCTTCTCTATTAATATATAAGGAATATATATATATATATATATATATTTCTTTTATAACATTAAAATTTGACGTTTTATTTTAAGTTTAACTTTATTTAGGCTATTGTCTAACATTAGTATGTTAAGTCATCAATTTTCTGAAAAATAAATTTAAAATTTTGAGATCAACTAAAAGTTTAATTAAAAATATAAGATCTGAATTTGTAATCAACGATTATTATTATTATTTAAAAAATTCATCACATATACATGGAGTCACTACAAACAAATCATAATATAAAGTTGTTTAATTCACGTCATTTTAAAAACCGCGATTAAAAATTATGAGGTCGAAAGAAATTAGAAATTCATTAAAAAATATATTTATATACAAATACATAAAAAGAAAATGACTACAACATTAAAAATTCATTTGAAACTATATTTATATACAAATACAAAAAAGGAAATGACTACAATTGAAAGTAACAAACAACAAAGTATATATTTTTGAGTTAAATATGATAAAATTAAACTATATATCATATATTACATGTATATCCTATTCAATTAAAATTGAAACTTTGATTAAGTTAAGATATCATTGGTTAAATCAAGGGAAAAAATAATGATATTGTAGAATTTATAAAATTATATGAGATTTGAAATATGAGGCCATGAGGGTTATAGTGAGACATGTATTTTTCTTTTAATAGATAATACAGAAATTGATGTTAAGGTAACTATTTGAGAGTTACAAAAGTGCAATTAAGTGCATATTAATACATTTTAACATGTCTATTATTTTAAATTAAATTTATTGAGAACACTGCTATGATATTATTATGGGAGTTACAAAATTTTTATAATTTTTCAACTCCTAAAATTAAAAACCATTTAATTTAAAAGTGAGTGTTGATGGGTCATAATTTTATTCAAAAGTATAATATGTTACACATTGATCGTTTAAAAGGAATAGAAACATCTAATTATCAAATAAACTTGATTTTTTTTTGTTAAAACCAACATATGTGAATTTAAATTTAGCTATGAAAATTTAAAAATAAATATGAATAGATTAGAAAGGCAAGAAATATAAAAGAAATATTTTGTTTTCATATAAATAAAATAAAAAGTGAAAACAATGTTAAATATAATATAATACTTTCTAAATTAAAATAAAAAAACAAACTCTTACAACACATATGAGATATAACAACATTTGATATTGGAGGGGGGGGGGAGAGAGGAGGAGAGAATTATTACTTATAAGATGATAATCCAAATTAGATAAAGGAGATGAATCTTTAAAAATAAGAAAAATGTAAAATATATATCATGTAGTCTGTAAAATTAAAATTTAGCATTAAAATTTTACAATGATATTTTATTTGGTTTTTGTAACCCATACAACAAAAATAAGAAATCAAAAACAAAAAAATGATTTAAGATATTGTGGAAGAGAATGAGAGAAGTGGAAGAGAAGGAGAAAATGTGAAAACGAGAAAGTAAAAAATGCCAATATGAGAGAATGAGAGAATGATTATTTATATGATAAGAATTGATGGAAGTTACATATAAAATTATTGGAGTTACAAATATAATTTATTGTGTTTGAATAAAATTGAGTGGTGGAAAATAATTAATGCATAATTTATTTTATTTTCAATTATAATTTTATTTTCAATTATAATTTTATTTTAATATATGAGTTAAATATATTGTGTTAATTGGGTCTTAAATATTATTTAAAGCAATCCAACAATTAGAAAGCAAAAAAAAAAAAAAATTAGAAAGCACTAAATGAAAATCAACCAATAAAAAGAGACCAAAATCTTACTTTTATGTATATGATTCTAAAAATGAAGATGGAAGAGGAAAAGTCCAAGTTTTTGAGAAATTATGTTTTTGCAGTTATGTTTAACCATACAAATATACAATCGATTAAAATTTTGTTAAGGCTAAACCCAACAGTTTGTCAAAAACCCAAGGATCATATGTTAATATATTAAAATTATAGAAAAAACTTAATAGAAAACGAGATATTAAAGAATCATAGAGTATCTAGAGTTATATTTTTATTTGAAGGATATCAACAAAATTCATGGATGTCATATGAAACCCCTAATACTTCTCTACTTCCGTCGGCTGTGTTTTACAAAATCTATCTGATATTATTGTAGATCATTTTGTTATTGTTTTTCCTTTTTTTGTTTTTCTTGATTATTTATTCGAAGTTGTTGTTCCAAAGCTTTACAGTTATAATGAAAAGTTAACAACTAATTAATTTTTGTATAATTTTTTGAATATTCAAGAATTCTTTTATTGAAAGTGGACCGCTGTAATAAATAAAAAATAAAGATTAAAAATAGTGGACCACTATAACAAAAAGTTGCTCAAGATATTTAAACAAATAATTTAATTGAATATAAATAATATTATTTTGTTTGACAAAAAAATAAAATATCATTTTTAATTAGTAATCGAAGAAGACAACAGAATCAATTCTGAAAGAAACCTTCATTTCTTTGATATCATTATCATACCCTCTGATATAGCTCTACTGAACCAAGTACACGTACACCAATTTATTTTACCATATCCTAGACAAGTACACAAGTTCGGCGCAATTCACCATAGTTACATGGCTACATTAGCTAAAGAAGTTGACGAATCATATGGTAGTAAACGACATTGTTTCTTTATCATATTTCAGCTAAGTATAGAAAATTTGGAATCATGTTACAGTAGAACCTCTATAAATTAATACTCTTTAAATTAATACTCGCTATAAATTAATAAATTTTTCCGGTCCCAAGTTGGACCGATGTAAAAAACGACACATTTCGATAAATTAATAAGATAATAACTTTTTTAGAAATCCTATGTAAAAATATGGTCCCATCAATATCATAAATTAATACTCAAACAATATATATATATATATATATATATATATATATATAGCTAAGAAAATCTAGTGAAATATGACTTGTTGTTTGTATATTCTTGAATTTGCATTTTTATCGGAGCTCATCTCTAATCTTTTTCATTATCGCTTTTTCAAATCGCATTCAAAAATTGTGGAGAGTCTTAATTGCGATAATTACTTCTTTACATGTAATTGGTTTTAACATTACCGTAATATCTTCTTTGACTTAATCATTACTATGAATGATACTAGTAGCAATTTCTTCTAAACTCTAAATTTCTAACATTTATCATTTTTACCGAATTCTAAACTTAACAATTATGATAGCCAAGATTATAAATTAAGAAATTCTTTAAAAATATAAATGATAACAAAAGTATTTTATTGTAATATAAAATTTTCAAAATTATAAAAATTAAAAATTTCTTCATAAATTAATATTATCGATAAATTAATAATTATTAATTTATCGATAAATTAAAACCTCTATAAATTAATAAAATTTCATGGTCCCGACCTTATTAATTTATAGAGGTTTTACTGTATGTATCTTATCACGTTTCTAATACACTTATAATTATGACTAATGTAAATTCTGATATATGCATCTTTTTAATGCAACGTCACCAATCCCTCTTTTATTAAAAATAGTGAAAAGCCTGTACATATTGTCATATTATATTGTGATAACAATGTATGTATGATAGTACATTGTGATAATAATGAAAACCTCAAAATGACTAAATTAAAATTATTGCTTTAACATTTCCTTGTTAAAATACACATTAATTTTATTTCACTTTTTACAATAAAATTTACAGACATAAATATTGTGAAATTTCACATATATTGTTAATACTAAATTTTCATATTTCTATAATAATTAATAAGGATATACACATACACAAAATTATGTTTATATATATATATATATATACACACACACGTAAGCACACAAAAAACTATGTGTACACACACAAACATATATATATATATATATATGTATAAACTGTGACCAGGTACAGATCTTTTCGATACCGACATGGTGAGATTTGCTGATTTAGTAAACTGTAAAAGTGATGAGGATGTAATTTTTTTTTTTGGTAACCAGGAGGTTCGGAGCCGAGGGCCATACATCCCCCTAGAGCCCGAGAAAGACCATGGGAAAGCCCCTGGTCAAATGGAAATGACTAGCATTTTTGCACCTGAGGGAAATTGATACTTGGCTTCGACGGCAACTCCTTACTCAAATGGAAACCTTTAGACCAAGACCACTTGGTTTGAGGGTGTAAACTTCTTCCCAGATGACCTTATAAACATAATTTTGTTTCAATTTCATGTCTTTCGGTTATGTTTATAGTATACAAAATACTTTTTTTTTTACCTTTAGCTAAGCATCTAATTATGTAAAAGTTCAATTGTTTTTTTTTTAGCGGCATTCTCAAACATACCTATTTTTCTATACCCCTTTTTAAAAAATACCTTTCAATGTTGACCATTTTCAAAACTACCTTTTTTTATATATAAAATGACCAAATTACCTTTTTTGAGTGACATCAAGAATGTACAGTCACCAAAATCGAAAAAAAATTCCCACCAAAAATTAAAAATATTTCTGCCAAAAATTATTTTTTCTCGCCAATATCGAAAAATTTTCTCGTCAAAAAATGAAAAAAAATTCCCACCAAAATTACGAAATTAGATTTTTCCGCCAAAATTTTTAAAATTTATACCTTGTAAAAACCTCGTAAATGCTTTTAAAAACTTTTTAAAAACCATATAGAAACCTTGTAAACGTTTTAAAACCTTGTAAACGCTTTTACAAGGTTTTCAAAAGGTTTTATAAATGGGTTTTAAAATTTTTTTAAATGTTTTTTATAATACATTTACAAAGTTTTTATAAGATTTTATAAGACTTTTGCAAAATCTTATAAAAGCTTTGTAAATTTTTTTTGGCAGTGTGTCAAAAAATTTTGGCGGGAAAATATGTCCGAAACTTTTTTTGCGGGAAAATTTTGTTTTTCATTTTATTGATTACAATATTTTTCATGTAAGGATAAAATGATCATTAACAATTAAAAGGGACAAAATTGAAAATGGCCAAAAAAGAATATTTTTGAAAAAGGTATTTTTAACAATTTTTTATATGTGTATTAAAAAATAGTTTTTATTTAAGACTTTTTCCGAAAACAAAAGGAAAAAGAATCCTAAAAATAAAACTTTATTTTCTAAATTTACCCTCAAATTGTGAAAAATACAGATAAAAAAAAAGTATATCTTCAAAGTAAAAGTTTTACGATCATATTCATTAATGTCTTAAAATTATAAGCATAGATTTAGGTTTTCATCGTAAAAATTTCATATTATTTTTTTTTAAAATAATTTAAAAGTTCAGAAGTTATGACCGAGAGTTTATATCAGAGTTAAATTAGATTTCGTTAAGTGTAAAACTTGGAAAAATGGTATTCGAAGCGGCGTGATAATTTCTGTTAGAGATAGATGACGTATTGCAGTGCCAATCGTTGGATCTAATGATCAAAACTGAGTGAGTCCAAGTCATACGTAAAAGTCCATTCATAGACCCAAAAGATCCGCAAAACGTCAAGTCAAAATTACATTAATAATCAGAGATCTGGTCCGACTAAACCAGACGGACCAATTCCAACCGCCTCTCGCCGGAGAAAATGGCGGAAGACAAAGAAGCTACGACGAGTTCTCTTAGTCAAGGCCTCACTCCTCACCAAGACCCCGAAGATGCTCCCAAGTCTCCTCCCAACTCTCCTAATTCTTCTACTCGCAAGGTACTGCTGTTCTCTTCCGAGAGACCTCTCCCGATTTTGTCGACGCCAATGTTTCTATTGCTCACTCGTTACTTCGATTTTGCTGCTCCTCTTGAAGCTAATCTTATATATGTCACTGATGATAGATTTTAGTTGAAAAAATGTGTTGCGAAATAATGACCGGCTGCGATGTGAAATATTTTGGATGAATCCTATGAAATTGACGTTTCTTGATAGCAATTTAATTATCTTATTGTCAATTTTGTGATTTCGTTGAGAAATTTGTAGGGGGTTCTAGTGGTTGAAATTGAAATTTATAATTGAGATCCTTAGGGAGGTTAAGCTGATTACTCTTATCTGTTTGTGCTTTACTTGAAGACTTTTCTAATTTGCTTGTGTTTGAACAGGCTTGCTATGGGGTTCTACAGAGTTGGGTGTCCAAGAAGTTTATGACTGGATTGTAAATCACTCTTTACTTACCACAAAATTTTGTTTTATCATAGTATCATCTTACAGTCACTCCAACTGTGTTTTTATATTGGGTGTGTGTGGCAGTGTCGTCCTCTTTCCTGTTGCTGTTACATTCCTCATCACTTGGTGGTTTATCCAGTTTGTTGATGGTTTCTTCAGTCCGTTTTACGAGAACCTTGGTGTTGACATTTTTGGTAAGACTGAAAATAGCTTATTATTATGTATGATTACTCTGCCTTAGGGGATGTCTGCGTTCAATTTTTGTCTGACATTTATGGTAATGTTATGTTCTTTATTGAAGCTGGAAAACAGAGAATCTTTTTTGATGTAGAAAGATCGTATACGGTATATATAGTCTTAAGATATCTAAGAAGTTTAGGAGGATTCAGGTTTTTTTATCTTAGTGCTATAAGCAGCTGAGTGTACTTGTATAGTCTTACTTGATTTCTTTGTTTAAATTGTTCAGTCCACCACTTAGTTGTGACAATGTATCTGGTAGAATGAGCATTTCATTTCATCTCTCTTAAGTTTCCTTAAAGCTTAAGAGTTACAATATCAGAACAAGAATATCTATTCTATCTTCTAATTTGTTCTCGTCTGTTGCAGGACTTGGGTTCATTACATCTGTACTTTTCACTTTCTTTGTTGGAATATTTGCTTCTTCGTGGTTGGGTTCTACGGTTTTCTGGCTTGGCGAGCAGTTTATAAGGCGCATGCCCTTTGTGAAGCACATATATTCAGCTTCTAAACAGATTAGTACTGCAATTTCTCCGGGTAAGTATGTATGATTTGAACATATGTGGGCTAGTTCCATCTCTACAGTAGTTAGCTTTTTCGTGTATCTTAATATCGCTGGTCATCTCGTCCACTTTTCTCCAAATATATGTCAAAGTGCAAGAGAGAACGTAAAGAAGCTCCTCTTTTTTTTTTTTTTTTTTTTTTTTTTTTTTTTCTAGCAAAAATGCAAGCATGTTTTCATGTGGTTTCTGGCGCAATGATTTGAATGCACAAGTAATTGTATGCTGCTATGTAATGTGCCTTTTTCTAGCAAAAATGCAAGCATGTTTTCATGTGGTTTCTGGCGCAATGATTTGAATGCACAAGTAATTGTATGCTGCTATGTAATGTGCCTTTTTGGTATCCTTTGATAACCTTTGATGTTTTGTTCCAGACCAGAATACTACCGCCTTTAAAGAGGTAGCAATCATCCGTCATCCTCGTATTGGTGAATACGCATTTGGATTTATCACATCTTCGTTGACACTTCAGGTTAGTTATTCAGCAAAAAAAACAATGGTGAAACCCAACTAAGCAAAATCACCTGAGGAACATAAAGCAGCATTGAGATGGTTTACTGTTTTCTTTTTGGTAACAGACGGACCACGGAGAAGAGGAGTTATGTAGTGTGTATGTGCCAACGAATCATCTGTATATAGGAGACGTATTTCTGGTGAGTAGCGAAGAAATCATAAGGCCAAACTTATCAATCCGAGAAGGAATAGGTCAGTCTTCAGCTGTTTACGTTTCATCTTCTAAATACATACTTTTTTTGTTATAAGAAAGATCAGATTTATAGTGCTGTTTTGATGGAACAGAGATCATAGTATCTGTGGGGATGACGATGCCGCAAGTGATATCTCATGTAGACAGGACAACGAGTAGAACTTCTCACCAACACAGTCTTAGGATTCCCCTCAACAGACTTTAGGTAATAGCCGCGTATGGCCTCTCTACCTTGTAAAGATGTACTTTACGTGTTGTGCTCATTCTGGAATTATTATAAATTTCAAATTAATATTACATATCTTAAAACAAACATGTATGGATTTACCATTCAAATTCCATCCCATATATCCTAGTTGCACTTCTTTCTTTGCTAATTTTATAGCAGATGTGTGCTCGGTGACATCAAAGAGTATTGGCTAGGAAGGGGTTTGAACCGGTAAGAGAGTTGACAGTACAATATTTTAGAAGTAATATAAGAAATAGAAAATGAAAGAAAGAATGGTAGTACTATTTTTTGTTACTGTTAGAGGGTCTCTAATACAAATAAATGGTCTCTACTACAATACATTAGTCTTAATTGATTAAATTATAACTATCATAGTTGTATAGAAAAAATGAATAAGGGCATTCGCAATGGTTACCCTCATGTCTCCTCAAGATGATGTAACAACAATTATATTCTCTTTTAGTTATCTATTATTCATTTTTAATAACAATTTTCATTTCTAAATTTACAAATTTTATCCACTTATTTTTACTTATAAGGAATCCTAATAACGTTGCTACACAACTCGATCCCGTACCAAACTCTCAATGAGATGGCAACTGGCAAGTCAGTGATAAATATGATCATATAGTCTTTCATTCTGTACCCTCTACACAAAAGAAATTGTTGCCTGAAATGCCAAACAGATCAATTATGTAGGTAAGTTGATCGGAGCGGAGTGAAGAGATACCGTCGATGTGGTGGTTATTTTCACTCAAGATTTTATCTTAGAAACAACAAGAAAGTTTTGCTCAAAAAAGAAGAAGAAAAAGAAACAACAAAAAAGTTGGAACGAAAACATGAAGTTGGGTTTTGGGTTTATCACAAACTGAAAATAAGCAAGTAAATAGCATAAATAAAGCATATAAATCACAGGTAGAAATGAATAGAAAGAAACTAGAAGTTGGACATTTCGGGGATGTATTGAAAAGATTTTGGTTTTTCTTAAATTTCTTGTTATTCAACTAAGAATTTCTAAATATTTTTTAAAAAACCTATGTAATTGAACATGAAATTTATGTAAAATCCTTTACAATCTTTTGCTGTTCAATCAGCTCCACCTTAAAGAAAATGAGAGCCTTAGGGAAAAAAAAATCATTTTTTCTTCGGACTGTTAGTGCTATAAAAATATTTACTAATTTTTTTTTGTGGGATTTTATTATAAAAAGGTGCTATTTAAAAACATATCGGTTTTTAAGGTATAATTTTTGAATTATTAGAAATTTTAAATAGTATCTAAATTTTTTTGTTTGTATGTAAAATATTCCAAAAAAAAAGAAGCATTAGGCCGAGCTATATTCATTCAGTCAGTAATTCACAATTTTTTATAGAAAAAAATGTCGTTAAAATCACGAACTTTCAAATTGTGGCCATTTTAATCACGAACTTTAGGTAAGACCATTAAAAATATGAACTTCTGTTGACTTACCGTTTTAATCATCAAATTTTGTTGATCAGGACGAAAATGACATGTCGTTAAATCTCTAAACGGAGCAATCAGCCGGCGTTAACAGGTCGTTAATACTTCACTGTTAGTGTCAAAACGACACCGTTTGAAACCGAGAGAAAACAGATCAAAATCCCCAAATCGATCCCATTTGAAATCAAAATCCCTAATTCTCTCAATTCTCATTTCCCCAATTTGATTTTTCGATTCTTGTCTCTATCAAAAACTCTTATCTCATTCCCCAAAAGATATGAGTTACAATTCTGGACAATCATGTGGTGAAAAGAAAGTCCGCGGATGCCATGGTGTTCCCTCAAAGTTTTATTGCGGCTTAGATGTTGTTCTCTACACATCGAACATGCAAGCAAACCCAGGAAGATCTTTCTTTCGCTGTCCAAACATAGGAGATGTATGTAATAGAATTGTTTTGCTTTTGTGTGTTTTCGAGTTTTGATTCAAGTTTTTGTTTTTTCAGGACCATTTGTTTAAATGGGTTGAAGAAGGTGTATACGAGGAGGTTGTAGATGCTTTACCAAAATTTTCTATCATTGGCAGAGAGATTGAAGATTTGAAGGAAAGGATTGAAGAACTGAAGGAAGATGGAATGATCAAAAGAGACACTAAGAAATGGAAGTTGATGAGCTCATTGTGCTTGGTGTGTCTTACTTTTAGTGTCATTGCCATTGTGATCCTTCTTCTTAAAACCAAAAACCAGAAATTTGTTCTTGGTTACTAGAGTCTTTTGTATTCTGTTTTGAGTTTGTGGTAATGTGACTTTGTAATGGTAGTTTGACAATTGAAGACTTTGTTGCAAGTACCAATTCATAAATAGAACTTTTTTTGACAACAAACCAAAAAACTTGACAACAAAACAAAACAAATCCTTGACAACATAGATATGTTCTACTTTGGTCCTTTCCCTTGTGAGAAAACAAAACAAAAAACTAGTTGGAACACTCAAACCATGATGCAAATCTACCAAGTCCTTGTCCTTGTGATCCTTCTCCTTGTGATCCTTGCGGGTGTGGTCCTTGTCTTTGTGATCCTTCTCCTTGTGGTCCTTGCACGTGTGCTCTTGATGCGTGTGCTCTTAAGATGTGTGCTCTTGATCCGTGTGAAACATGTGATCTTGATCCTTGTGGTACTTGAGAAGATTGAGATCCAACCGGTACTTGATGAGGTTGAGATCCTTATTGTCCTTCATGAGCTCCTCCTTGTGGTACTTGAGAAGGTTGAGATACTTGTGGTACTTCATGAGCTTGCGATCCTTGTGGTTGCGGTACCTAATTCAAGTGTATGTAAAAAAAAAAAACTTGTAAGCTATGCTAACTTACTTGTAAGCTATTCTAAAACTTGTAAGCTAGGCTAAACCTGATATTTTCGTGGTCTTCCTCTTGGTCTCTTTGGCACACTAACGGTAGTTGGATTTTTGCAACTGTCCTTGTTGTGGCCTTTTTGATGATAGTTAGAGCATGTCATTATTCTTTTTTCTCTTGACATCTTCTTGGTATTTGAAGAAAATGAAGATTCATTTCTTCCTTTCCTCTTAGCATGGTTAGAAGGCCTTCCGGGATTTCCTCTTCTCCATGGTGGTTGCAATACAGGCAACCGGTTCAATCTAGGCCATAATGGCATTCCCTGCACAGGCCTAATACCATCAAGGTATGTCTCTCGCCACCTTTTCTTTGTGTAGTAGTCGTTGACATAATCCTCAACCTTCTCTTTTTTCCCTATTATCACACATGCCGCATGAGAACATGGGATTCCAACCATTTGCCACTTCCTGCATCCAAAAGTTCTTGCATCCATATCAACACTATAACCTACACCATTGTGCCATACCTCACGTATGTTGTTTCTGGCCATATATCTCTGGCAATATTGGGCTCCAGCAATTGCTTTTTCAATCTCAGCATGAGCTCTTTTTGTGAACCGTGTCTTCAACCTATCAGCTATGATGAACCTCTTTGCATTTCTGACCATGCACTGTCGTCTTATGTCCTCAAGCAAATCGAGCAAAAGCTTTCTCCTGTCTTGTCTAATAGTCCTATTGAATGACTCACTAAGATTATTAAGATTGTCATTGCAGCAAGTACCAATCTTGAAAAAAGCTCTTGACTAGGTTATTGGATTTGTAGCTTGCAGAGTGGTGTATGCTTGAGGATTGTACTGCTTGAGTTCTACCATATTGTCATTGAACTTCCCTGTGGTGTAGCTGCGTGCTATCCTCCAAAAAATGCGTTGTAGTTCTTGGTCGTGGCTGTCTCGTTTCCAATTATCCATTATGTGTCTTGCACATTGTCGATGCTCAGCCTGTGGAAGGATGTTACTTATTGCTTTAACTAAACCCTGCAAAAAATAATTATGAAGTGTAATTAGTCAATAAGTTCTAAAATGAAATATGAGACAACAAAACAAATTGAAACCCGAGAGATGTCTCATACTTACCGATTGTTTATCCGAAATGAGAGCTAGTGGTGTCAATGTAACCAGACCCAAACTTGCAGAGATATGTCTCAAAAAACCAGTCCTAGTTATCATCATTTTCTATTTCTACAACTGCCCAAGCCAAAGAAACAATCCTATTTTCCCCATCCCATCCAACTGCAGCTAGAACATGCCCTTTTATATCCCATTTTATAAAAGCTCCATCTATTCCTATGATAGGTCTATAAGTTTTTTTTCATGTTTCCTTTTGAGCTTTAAAACAGATATACAACCGAAAAAACCTCTGTTTGCTTCCAACCACTGGCCCTGGAACTGTCTCAATCTCAAATTCTGAGCCAGGGTTCTTATTCAATACCTCCGCTTAATAATCCTATTCTCTTGCAAAGTGTGATTCATGACTAGCCTTTCTTGCATTCATCACCTTGGTCTTCGCCTTTGCACACTGATCTGGAGATACTTCTAAGTTATACTCTCTCTTAATCTCAGCAGCCATCTCGTATTTTTTTTAAGCTTCGGATTTACTCTAAGCCTTTCGTCAAACAAGAAAGCTATAGAAGACCTCTTCAATATCTTTAAATACCCTGACCTAACACATACATGCTCATTCACATAAACTCTAATTTGCATCTTATGCTTCCTCTTCTCATATGAGCAATACACTCTCCAAGGACACGGAACACCATCCTCATCAACATAGCAACACTTTGCACCAACCAAGAAAGCATTGGACCGATAGAGTTTAATATCATACCTTGTCTTCAACGAGTACATCAACACAGCAAGCTTGAAGTCATCAGGAGAGTTGTATGTTTTCTCCAGTGCTAGCAAAGACTCTGGATCAGACCAATCTTTAGGAGCTGCCTCATCTTTGTCTTCTTCTTCGATCTCATCTTCGTCGTCCGACGACAAAGGATCCGGTAGCTTGTCATCGTCCCAAAAATCATCCCCACTGTCGGAATCGGAACCACCTTCCTCTGTTCTAACCATCTCTGGGAAATCATTTTCGATGTTTAAGTTAGCAACTTCTTCGAGAGCCGGTTCTTCGACATTAGCTTCTTCGACATTAGCTTCGTCATTTCCACCACCAACTGCATCATCAACATCATTGCAATCCTCATCTCCATACAGCGCACAGTCATCTTCACTGTCGTGCTCAACTGGAGCCTCCACTTCGTCATCTTCATCACTTCTTTTTTTTACGTTTTCCACGCCGACGTGAAGCTCCACCTCTACCTCTCTTTCCTTTATCTCCAACAACAGATTCAGATACAGCCGGTTCACCACCTCCATCTCTAACATTAAAAACTGCTGGGTCTTCCGGTGGAGCTCGAACTCCATCTTCAATTCGAGGAGCTACTCCATCTTCATCTCGAGGAGCTTCAATTAAACTCAGTGATTCGTCTTCCGGTGGAGCTCCAACAAACGATATCACACCTTTGTTTCTAACTTTCGGCATTTGGGATTGAGAAATCGATTGGGGAAAAATCGATTGGGGAAAAATCGATTAGGGATTTCGAAAGAGAGAATTAGGGATTGAATTTTCAATTTGGAGATTTTTAATTGGGTTTGCTCTGCTTCAAACGGTGTTGTTTTGCACCTCCGTTAACGGGTTAACGATCTCTTAACTCCGGCTGATTGCTCCGTTTAGGGATTTAACGACATGTTGTTTTCGTCCTGGTCAACAAAACTATGGTGATTAAAACGGTAAGTCAACAGAAATTCATGTTTTTAATAGTCTTACCTAAAGTTCATGATTAAAATGGCCACAATTTGAAAGTTCGTGATTTTAATGATATTTTTCTCATTTTTTATATCAAATCTATATATACATTTTTTAAGTACATTTTGGGTTTTACCTTTATATTTGTACTTATTTATAAAGTTAATCCCTAAAAAATTTCCAAAAATAGCATTACATCAGATTTTGTTTTCTAAATATTTTACAATCCATTCCAACTAAAAAAAATTATAGCAATCAATATGGAAACAGAAACTATGATATAACCACACATTCTATTATGTTTTGAAAATATTTTATCTCTGAATCTTTTGCAAACAAAGAAAACAACAATTTGATTTCCATTTTTGTTTTTCAAAACCTGTGAGCTTCGATTCTTAACGTAGGAAGAACTTCAGTTTGCATTTATTTAAATATATATAAACTTAATATAATTTTAAAATATTATGAATATGTAAAATTAAAAAAGTTTAAAATACTATATAATATGGTTATATCGTAGATGAGTTATAAAGAGAACATGTTGGAATTAATAAAAGATCATTAAATTTGTGCTAACACGGGTTAAATCCTCATTTTATTATTTGTCAACACTCAACACTACAAATATTAGAATATTTGACATATAAAATCATGTTGATTTAACTAAGATTGTGTCAAATAATTAAATTATTAGGAAAAATGTGACTTAATCACAACATATAAATTACTTATTATATATTTAGATCTCTTATTTTTTTTGTTATAATAATTAAAAATTAAAATAGAATCTCAAACACTAAACAAAACAAGCTAAATATAACAAACAAATGGTCATGAAGTGTATTGCGGCTTAAAAAATTAATATAAATATATAGCCGCACAAACGGCCAGAAAATTTAGTTATTTTTCTATTTACAAAACATCAAATATTTAACAAACAAATACAACATAAAATATAAATAATAATAAAATTTATATGTACGTGGTGTAATGCAGATTAAAAATCTAGCGTAGTGTTATGAAAGATGTCATATATATTTTTTTTTTAAATAGAGTTTTTAGACTCTTTTATAAAATGATTTTAAGAGACTTCTTTACTCACATTTTTAGAAAGGTGTATTATTAGATGAAAGATTTTAGAAGAGTTTGGTAGATTTCAATAGTGTTTTCCTTAAGTCTGCCAGTTGGATACGTGTGAAAGATGATGATTGGTTAGGGCACTTATCGTGAAAGCCCCAAGGCATGTGGGAGCCTCATGATCCATCTTGTTAATAAAGTCTTATATTAGCTGTAATATTCCTATTAATCTAATTTCACGACCTTCATAATTTATTTCAGCTATTTTATAGTGTATCTCTTTTTTTAATCCTGTTTTGAGGAAAGGCTCAGTTTCTTTCCTCCCAAGACAAAGCAAAAGCCCTTAATTACATAAACTTCACGTTAAGCAAAAACATTTTAGCTTAACATCTGACTTGCGACCGAAACAGATATATATATATATATATATATCTATATATATATTTGTGATTAAATGGAACGTCCTGTTAATTAAAGTAATTAACTAACAGACAAAAGTAGATAGTTTTTCGTTAAAAGAGCTGTAAAATGATGGAATGAATAAAAGTCATTCTCACTTGATGGCAAAAACAAACGTTTATCTTATAATTTTGACCCACAATACTAACCCTACAACATTAAACTTAAACAAATGTATATCAATTTCCCAAAAAAGATGGAAAAATAATAAAGATCTAGATGAAATCCTATTGGCTTTCAGTCCCAAATGAAAAATAAAATAAAATTGTGGAACCTCTTCCATACTTTTGTTGGAATGCAGAATAAGAAGAGATCATCTTTAAAGAATAAATGTGAATTCCGAAGTACTCATACGTGAGAAGGACGCTATCTTCTATGTGGATCATCAGTAGCATTAATATTAATGAAGATACTGAGATGGTGGAGATGTATTCATGTAGTGAGGAGAATGACTCGTGGACTTAAGGTAATGGATCAAGTTCATAAAGACTTGGATCTCGCAGGCGATCCTTAAAGCACCGTCGTATGAGTGACCAAACTCTTCTTCGGATAACCGGAGGAGATTTTCAAACAATGGATGGGTCAACAAATCAGCATCCATCTCTAACTTGCATTGCGTATCTCTGTCGTTTCCGACGTAGACTCGGACTCGTCCTTCTTCCGGTAATGTCTCTCTTTGGGAGAAGCTCTTGGCTCCGCAACATAGTAGCTTCTTCACCACGCATTTCATCTTCTTTTCGATTTGAGTAATTTGAATATTTTGTCTTTTGAGGTTTTTGAAGTTGTGAGGCTTTGTAATGTTTATGGAGAAACTGGTGGTGATATTTATAAGACTTTAGAGTTTAAGAAGTGAAGAGGAAGGAAGGTCAGGGGAAGGAGACAATGTAAAGCCGCGGAGAATCGGTTCATTCGTAAGGCCAAGTTTAAAACCCTCAATCGTATGTCCTTAACCTCATATTTGATTATTAGCTATATTGTTTAGTAAAACTTCTATTGTTGCCAAAAAAGAAAAAAAAAAAAAATCACTCAAAGGCATAAATTAATCAAGGTGATTTGCATTTTCACCACCCGATTAGCCTATGACACATGACACCATTTTGAATGGTCAAATTGAGCGATTTAGTGAGTTTTTGTGTTGGAGAAAAATCGATCTCTTACCTAAACCTACATGACAGTTCATTCTTAAGTAAAAACTACTAAGCCACTGCCATTTGATTTAAAATGAATTGTAGCATTACGAGCCATATAACCAAAAAAATCCATGAGATATTTCAGATCTCCGACTCTGAATCCATACCCATCAAATGTGTTTTAGGTTCGTATAGTTTGAAGAAGGGGAAGGAGTCCTCGACCCGCAACAGATAGAGGAGGATTTAAGATTTAAGGGGTCATATACATGCTAAAGATCATTAAGTCTGGTTTGTTTCTTACACCAAACTTACAAAATTATTATTAAAACTCAGAATATGGTGTATCTCTGTTTTATAGCAGTGGAAGGTCAGATAAATACTGTGATAACATTATTGAATCAGTGGATAATTTAGTGGCAAATTTGTCACATAGGGCCACTCAACATGTAATATTATGATAAACATTGAATCTATCCATGCACATATCTGTTTTATTGCAACAAAAGGTGACAAAATTACTGTGATAACATTATTAAATTTATAATATGGCCATCAATCTTATAGTCGATATAATTAGTGGCAAATTCTGTTGTTGCCATCATTAGCGAAAACGTTTGCCATTTGCAACTTGCAAGTGCAATTTCTGTGGCCAAATATTGTCGTTTAGCTACTAGGCCCCAAAAATAAATCATTGCCAAATAGCAGTAATTTAGTATTTGGTAACTTTTTTTCGTATAAATCAAACGGTGGCTGTGGCCAATTTGAATTGTCACCGAATTTTCATCTAAACTGAAAACATATTATCTTGTAGTTACGTAAGTCTGGAAAATGTGTTTCGAAATACCTTCGCTAGATATGTGAAAGTTTTGATGTAATATCTCAAGATTATAATCACATGCCATATCGATACAAATGACATAGAAGCGTTTATCAGTTCATGTAGATGATCACATATCTATCATAATTATCAAGTCACAGTTGATTAGCTAATCAATTAAGCATCCTACGCGCATGCAACCATTATTGGCCGTAGCTATCGATCTAACTTGTATGTCGCGGACGTTTGTTTAATAAAATTTTAGATATGTTTATTGAACATTTTCTATTTTTCTTGATTTCAAACTTCAAACCTTTGTTCTAATGAATTATATGGTCATATATATTGTTACGAACTTTTTTATTTTTATTTTACATGTTTGTGATGCATGTATATTACATGTTGGGACAATTGTATTTTTAGTACCTTTATTTGCATTTAAATGAGCTCGTAGACCCCATATTCGTTTTTCGAGAAACATAACTACTAAGGGTGCTAAAATTACAGTTGACTCCCTTACGACCAAACAAAAAACAGAAGCCGAAATGACAGATTTAACCCGATAAAGTCTGCAATAGATATCTTTAAGGTTGATTTCAAATTGACGTCAACAAGAAGACATAAAAAGATGTCTACTCCTTAATTATAATTTAAATTTTAATTAAAAAAATTATAAAAGATAATTTGATAAACTTATTGATCAAATAATAACCACATAGACTTCATGCATTAAAATAAAATAAATTTACATATAAACGAGTCAAATTAAACAAGAAAATGTTGACTAGCCAAAAATTATTTGATTTAGGATTTGCTTAAGTAGACTTCTCTGCATATTATTAGTGGTTGACTTTGTTATGCCATCAACCATTAATATTATATTATCTTAATTTCACCTATAATTTAACCAAACCGATAGCTGAACCTAACCGAATACATACTGATTCTTTGATTTTAACCTAACCGGATAATTTAATTTAACTATATATATACTTCTCTCTAAGTAAACCCTAACTTTTTATGTGATCTCTCTCTCTCCAAAATTTCTCTCTCCAAAATTTCTCTCTCAAAAATTCCAATATTGTTGCTCTCAAAAATTCAGCTATATATACCCACAAAATATTTCGTGGTTTCAAAAATAAATATGAAAACCCAATCCATCCTCTTATTTCTCTCTTGTTTTTTTATTGAAGAAGTTCTGCAAATGTGACTCTACGAATCTCTCTCCAGATCTGACCTTCATTCATATTCAAATCTAATCCCAAAGGTTTTGTTTTCATATCTACCTACCAAATCTAGGTTTTTAGTTTTATGTTGGTTGAATTTGGGTTCTACATGGGTTTTCTTATTTGGATATGAGAATTGTTATTGGGTAATTTGTTGGAAAAAATTTAGTTCTTTCTTTTTCGAGTTTAATCTCAATTTTTATTTGGATTTTT
Organism: Camelina hispida; assembly: GCA_023657505.1. Taxonomy (NCBI): domain Eukaryota; kingdom Viridiplantae; phylum Streptophyta; class Magnoliopsida; order Brassicales; family Brassicaceae; genus Camelina; species Camelina hispida. The sequence goes on along the minus strand of CP094631.1, from coordinate 27,122,021 downwards.
ATGATTTAATTGCTTGAAGTCAGATTTTTACAAAAACTTGTTCTTGTTTTTAATTTTACAGGCAGAGGAGAAGATTAAACAGGAGATGATGGAGGCCGAGAATTTTACAGCCGGAGGAGAAGATTAAACAGAAGATGGGGCGGTGGAGCAGTGAAGGTGGAAGAGAATTACCCAGAATATGTTTGTAAATAATTGAGATTTTGATTTTTTATTTTATTATTAATTTAATTATTATAATAAATTATTTTTGTATTTTTTAAATAAAAATTTGAGATCTGTAGTTTAAAATACGGTTTAGTTTCCCAGGAAGAAGTCTTCCAGATAAGTCTTCAGCATAATCATTACAATTATTAAATTGATTTGATTGATTTGCAGACGGTTCAGTTTCCCGTGCAGAAGTCTACCAGAGAAGTCGTCAACATAATAAAAAAATATAATTTTTATAAAATTATGGCAGGTTTCTCTTATAATTTGTCAAATTATCCAAAAACTGAAAAAAAAAATCATAGAAATTTGTAAATTCAGTATGATTTAGTGTAACAACTAATAGCTAAGAATACCCTTCATTGTAGTGTTGGAGACTGAAATTATTCACAGTTGGGTAATTCTTAAAAATTTTATATATCACTTCATTTCATACTTATAATTGTAGAATTCTATATTCTTAGAAGAAGTCTTCCAGATAAGTCTTCAACATAATCATTACAAATATTAAATTGATTTGATTGATTTGCAGACGGTTCAGTTTCCCGTGCAGAAGTCTACCAGAGAAGTCATCAACATAATAAAAAATATAATTTTTATAAAATTATGGCAGGTTTCTCTTCTAATTTGTCAAATTCTCCAAAAACTGAAAAAAAAAAATCATAGAAATTTGTAATTTCAATAAGATTTAGTGTAACAACTAATAGCTAAGAATACCCTTCATTGTAGTGTTGGAGACTTAAATCATTCACAGTTGGGTAATTCTTAAAAAGTTTATATATCACTTCATTTCATACTTATAATTGTAGAATTCTATATTCTTAGAAGAAGTCTTCCAGATAAGTCTTCAGCATAATCATTACAAATATTAAATTGATTTGACTGATTTGCAGACGGTTCAGTTTTCCGTGCAGAAGTCTACCAGAGAAGTCATCAACATAATAAAAAATATAATTTTAATAAAATTATGGCAGGTTTCTCTTCTAATTTGTCAAATTATCCAAAAACTGAAAAAAAATTATAGAAATTTATAATTTCAATAAGATTTAGTATAACAACTAATAGCTAAGAATACCCTTCATTGTAGTGTTAGACACTAAAATCATTCACAGTTGGGTAATTCTTAAAAAAATTATATATCACTTAATTGATTTGAAGTTAGTTGGTAAAGAAGTCTGCCAAAGAAGTCGGTTTCTTTATATTTTTCTGGTACTGCTTCAAATAAACCGGAATTGGTTTTCTAAAACCGAGATTATTTTTTTTGTCAATTAAACAGATTTCACAGAAAACTACAACACGTTGCCTTCCTAAATTAGTCTACCTTAATGACCTAACTGCCTATGAAAACCAAAAACTTGATTTCTCCATATGTATAATGTGGATTCATGTCAAAAACATACATAGGCAAGTATATAACATATATCAAAGAATTCAACAAGAAAATCTTAAAAATTATTCACCAATTTGCAATAATTTGGTTTTCAAATAATGCTGACTTCATGTTCACATCAACGGGTAGACATAAAAAAAACTATACGAGGATAACTTCAAATGAAGTCTATTTCTTGGGGTCTATTTTTGCAATTACAATTTTCCAAAGCAGACTGCGAATGAAGTCTACCGTTACCGGTTGACTTCTTTTGTGGTCTTCCTTTGTTAATTTTTTGGTTAGTTTTGCAATTAAATAGATAAAACAAGGTAGACTTCAATGGAAAGTTCAACAGGTTAACTTCAGTTATAGTCGACTCTGGTTATTTTTTGCAATTGACCAACCCATTGACTTTACCGTAGACTTCTGTCTACTAAGTAAACTTTAACTATCCGTCAACGAGAAAAAGTAAACTTCATCGTGGTTAGTTTTGCAATTGACCAAGTTTGACTTTCGCCAAGTAGACTTCGTATGAAGTCTACATTAATGATGACTTCGTTTGCAGTCTGCCGTGGTCATTTTTGCAATTGACCAACAATTGCATTTTTCAAATAGTAGACTTCTTTTGCAGTCAACTAATTATTTTAATATAATAATATTACGGTCAATGCTTAAATATTTTGGTCAATGCCAAAAATAGTCACTATAGAAGTCTACTCGTTTATTATCGTAAGAAGACTTCGTCTGCAGTCATAACTAAAAAGTCAAGAATTTGGTCAATTGCAAAAATACACCTTAGTAGACTGCAAATGAAGTATCTGACAAATATTATAATGCAGTCTGAACCATATTTTTTTGTTTTCAAATGAAATTAAGGAGACTGAAATTGCAGTCTACCGGCTCGAAACTCGATAAAATTTTAATTGCAAAATTGACCACATAGTAGACTTTACATGATATTATGACGGTTAGACTAACAAATGAAGTCTAATTTCGCAAAAAAATCAAGGAAAATCATGAAATCTACCGGAAAATAACCTTATCGGTGGTTGTTTCGCAATGACAAGCACCGAGGATGTCGTCTTTAGTCACCACAGAAGAAACCCAGCACCAATTTAATCACTATCCAAGAATCATGACATATAAGAAGATAAATGCACTTGCAAATTTTCTTGGATTAAAATGGAGAGGAGATGGAAGAAAATGAAGTTCTCATAGCATTGAGTGTCATTTAAGCTTACAAATTCAGGTTGTTGAAGCTTTAAGAGCTTCAAATTTGGTTGTTCATGGTTGCTGGAAAATTGATGGTGGTGGCACAACCGTAAATAAAAGAAGAAGATGAGGATATAGATGTAATAAATATTTTCGCAAGAAATTCAAATAAATCAGAAATAATGGCATTTTTGTTATTACAATGAATGACCAAAGATTTAATAGGGAGAAAGTGGCAAATGTTGGAGAGAGAAAAAGAAGTGTCTAAAATTGCAATTGACTCAAATTAGGGGTCCAATTTTGCAAGTGTCCCATTACATGTTTGTGATTTTATTTTGATGATTAGAAAATGTACATTTCCGAGCTGTATAACAACAAAAGCCAAGTATATAAATATGGAGCCGACGAATTTGGTCTTCGATGTACGAACATTTCTTCCTCATATACCAAATATTTGCCAATTAATGAAGTATTTTCTTAAACTAAAATAAATATATAAAAGTTACTACTATTATTTTCCGGCTTAAATGTCTTTGAGAGATATATCCAGCTAAGTGCATATTTTAGTAATGACTAATAATGACATTACCTATACTTTTAACAGAAATAAAAACTTTTCAACATCTGATTTTTCTTTTTCTTTTCACTAGTATTTAAAAATCTAGAAGAACTAAAAGATTAAATACATATATATATATATATATATATATATTTTCTTTATACTTAGATAAACACTTCTAATATTTTTCAAGATGCATGAAATATTTTCATTTCTTAAGAAACAACATAAAATGATTAATTATTTATATTATTCAGTACCATTCTATTGACTGTGTAGATAACGAAATAATGCACGGGAAAAATGTCAAAAAAATCCTCAACTTACCAAAATCGTTGAAAAAAAGCATAAACTTTACATATGGTGAAATAAATACTTAACTTTTATTGTTTTTTTGAATAAATCGCAAACTTTGGTTGACTCTACCAAATAAGACACGTTGACAAGTCAACTAACGGACTAATTTAATGGATTAAGTCAATGTTAACTGATTCAGTTAAAATTTCAAAACGACGCCGTTTTCCTTTAAAAAAAATACATATATTCGATTCGATACCACTCGAAATCGGCACCTGTGAGAGTTATCAACATGTTACTTAACCACTAGACTAGAATACATTATTGTTGTTATTATACAAACAAATATAATTAAATTTGCTTTACTTTCTCTTTCTCTTTCTCTTTCTTCTTCCATCCAATACGGCAACACTCTTCTCCCCACCAGGCCACCACCGCCTCTTCTCCGACAGCAGTTGATGTCGAAGCTCTTTCCTTTTTCGAAACTCTATATTCTATCTCGAATCTCCGGCCAAAATTAGATTTGAGATTAAACAAAACTAGATGTTTCAAATACCAGAAAATGAAGTAGTTCAAGATTCATATTCAATTAACCACATCAACAATCTCGACTCAACTCTCTCTCTTCTCAAACCGTCACCACCTCTCTAAACAACTCGTTTAGATCAGCAGCTCTCTTACGAGCCGATTCGTTTCAATCAGCTCTTTCCCAAATCATCTATATTTAAGTTTTGTGCCCAATTAATTGTTAATCGTTATAGCTCAGTTGGTTAAGTAACCCAGGTTTTTCTTTAGAAGGTATCGGGTTCAAATCTCATATATGTCTTTTTTTTTTTTTTTGAAACCAAAATGACGTCGTTTTGAAGTTTTAACTGAATCAGTTAACATTGACTTAATCCATTAAATTAGTCCGTTAGTTGACTTGTCAACGTGTCTTATTTGGCAGAGTCAACCAAAGTTTACGATTTATTCAAAAAATCAATAAAAGTTAAGTATTTATTTCACCATATGTAAAGTTTATGTTTTTTTTCAACGATTTTGGTAAGTTGAGGATTTTTTTGACATTTTTCCCAATAATGCACACAATTTGATTGTGAAATATAAAAGCATATGCTGATATACAGTAAAACTTTTGTGAATTAACAATGTCGAAATTATGATATTTTATTAATTTACAGAATGATTAGTTTATTGATATAAAAAATTGAATTAAAAAATATTTTGAGAACAAAAAAATATATCTATTTATAGAATATTAATTTATAGAAATTATATCTTATTATTATTTTTTTTTTCAACCAAACATTAAATAACTTAAAAGATAACTCCAAGATTGGTTGCCCAAACCGGAGGAAAAGAGTTTACAAATGAATTTTCAGAAAATAACGATCTTGAAGACCGGGCAAGACAATCGGCCCTTACGTTGAGCTCTCGAGTGATCCTGGTCAGGGAGAAGGAAGGAAAGCGTGATCTGAGCAAAAAGAACTCCTCCAACAGATTCGAAAAAGCTGGCCAATCGTCAGGCGTCTGCACCATCGCCACCAATTCTGCACAATCTGTTTCAAAGCTCTGGCAGACAACTCCAGCCATCAAGAGTGACTCCATAGCCCAAATAAAGGCTTGTAGCTCAGCATGTAAGGATGTAGGACCGCGCCTCTGACTCCGTGCTCCCAAAAGAAGCGTCGAATCTTCATCACTATAGCACCACCACCCCAGACCCTGCAAAGAATTTGAACCTTTCCATGAACCATCAATCTGACAACGAGGAAAGGCCCCCCTGTCCTCCAACAGAGGCGTAGTATGCAAATAACTGTCCGAGTAAGCTTTGGCCTCTTCCTAGAGTATTTTATCATTATTCGCCTGGAGAATAATCTCCATCGGCTCGGCCTTTAACCCCTGGAAAACCTTTTTATTCATATCCTTCCACAGTGACCAAAGCATCCAGGGAAGATGAGGAGTTACATCAGGTTCCCCCGACTGAGAAGCTGTCCGCCAGAAAATAAAATCTAAATTTGCATAGATTGAAGCATATGGAAAACCATCTGGAAGTAACGAAACCGGTGACAACCCCCAAACATCGCGCGAGCGAGGGCACTCAAAAAGAGCATGGTTGATAGTCTCTGGTGCAGACTCACATTGTTTGCAAAGAGTATCACACCGGACACCACTATACGTAAGTCGTTCTAACACTGGGAGAGTGCCGGAAGCAATCTGCCATAAAAAATGTTGGACCTTCGGGGTAACATCAAGTTTCCATGACTGGGCTCTAAGGGCCGTACATGTCGCCCATATTCGACATCCCTCATTAATTCTCTGGCTAACCGGTATCCTGATTTAACCGTATATTTCCCTGACATGGAAAAGTGCCATACTAATCGATCCGGTTGCTGGACCTTACTGACCGCCATACTCCAAATGATTGGTATATCCCCCGGATCCAAAAACTCCTCCAGAGTAGGCAAGTGCTAATCCTTCGTAACATGATTAATTAAGTGGTTCACCATCAAACTCGTTAACCAGAGTCGTCCCCGACCATTTGCTGGACGTGGTCGAATATCCGGTATCCATGGGTCTCTCCAAACCGAAGTAGAACTACCTGAGCCTACAGCCCACCTCGCTCCATGTTCCACCAATTCCTTAGCTGAAAAAATACTCCTCCAAGCAAAATAGGGATTATATGGTTTTTTGGCCATAAGAGGGTGTTTATCTCTAAAATATCGGCCTTTCAGGACCCGAGCCATTAAGGACGTCGGATGCTGAATTAACCGCCAAAATTGTTTTGCTAACATAGCATCATTAAATTGTTCCAGGGCTCTGAAGCCTAGACCCCCATCACACTTATCCTTACACAATTTATCCCAGGCCACCCAATTATATCTTATTATATAAAGCTTGATGTCAAAGTTACTCATTAACAAGATCGTGACACGTGTCAATTGTATCATTCAGATGTTGACACATGTCAATTCTAAATTTATTAAAATTAAAAAAAGAAAAATGGAAAAATTCAAAACCTATCATAAAAAGGTTTTAATTGTATCATTCAGATGTTGACACATATCAATTCTAAATTTATTAAAATTTTAAAAAATAAAAATGTAAAAATTCAAAATCTACCATAAAAAGGTTTTATGTAAAAAAAATAGAGAAAAACCTAATTTTATTTAAAATCTTTTTTAAAAAAAAAACTTTTATAAACTTCCAAATGTAAAACAAAAGTTTTGTTTTTAACAGTTTTAAAAATATTAACAGCTTTAAAATTTAGAAAGATCATTATAAGGAAATTATAGTATTGTTTAGTTTTTTTTGTTTAAGTTACTAACTTTACAAGAAAAAGGATTACTTTTTGTATAAGATAAAAGAAAATAATTGTGAAAATTATACAATTAATTACTGTTTCTAAAAAAAATATAAATACTCACCTTTATATTAAGAAAAAGATTGTTGAAGTAAAAAAAAAAATAGATCGTCTCATATTTTTTCACCAATCAAATAATTTATTCAAAAAGATTGTTATTGTAATATATAAGATAGGAGTATGTAAGATTAACATACGTGTTTTTGTATCTACAAAAAATGCTAAAGTGAAGAGACATATAATATGTTATTTAATGTGTTCATAAAGACAATTTTTTGGTAGTAGTAGTATAGACTAAAGAGTATATTTTACAGTAAAATATGTTTTTGTGTACAAATACACTTTTAGTGGTAATGTAGATAGTAGATTTGTAAATGAATATACATTAGTGTATTATAGCAAAAAAAAACAACTATTTTCTATAACTAAAAATTTATTTCTTTACTTTTATACATTGTTTTTTCTTACGAAAAGAATAAATTTAATTTTAATTTGACTTTGAATTCATCTACAACTATTTTCTTTAACTAAAAGTATATCTATTTACTTTTTTTTTTTCAACTAAACAATAAATTAAAAGTAAATTCCTTGGTTAGTTGTCCAAGGTGGAGGGAAGGGGTTTACAAAAGAAACTTCATAGATAAGAGAACACAAAACACATGCAAGACAATCTGCCTTAGTATTTGACGCACGCGGGATCCAAGAGATGGAGAATAGTGGGAAGGACTCCGGCGAGTTAAACTCATCAAGCAAGTTAGAGAAGGACGGCCAATCTTCAGGGGACTGCACCATAGTGAGTAACTCAGCAAAATCAGTCTCGAAATGTCGACAAGCGATCCCTGCAGCACGTATCCTCTCCATGGCCCACAACAACGCTTCTAACTTCGAATGTAGGGAGAGGGGATCCGTCTTAGACACTTTGCCCCCAACAACAAGGTTCACTCCTCAGCAACGCAACACCAACAGCCCAATCCTGAATGCACATTGGTTGCTTTCAAAGAACTATCAATCTGACAACTAGGTGAAGAAACCTGGACATCCGAAGACGGAGATGGAGCTGACATGACCGCCGTAAAAGAGAACGCCTCTTCTCAGGCTAACTTATCGCCCAAAGCATGAGCAATTATATCATTCGATTCGATCCCTAAACCTTAGAAAAACTCTTTTATTTATGGCCTTCCAGATTGCCAATAAAATCCATAGTAATTGAAGAAGTTGACCAGGATCACCCTGTTGAGAGGCACCCTCTAGAAAAAAAATCCAAATTTGAGTACACCGACTCATATGGAAAACCTTCCGACGATACCGGAGTCAGAGATAAATACCAAATTTCACAAGAGCGAAGACATTCAAAGAATATATGATTAATAGTCTCTGCAGAGTCACACTTTTTACACCAGATATCACATTAGACACCTCGGTGTATCTATTTACTTTTATATATAGTTTTTACTTATTAAAAATATTCAGATTATGTTTGTTTGTTAAATTTAATTTTATTTTAAAAACTCTAAACCCGGACATTGGACGGGTCCTAATCTAATTGTGTGTAATTTTTGATGATGTTGACTAATATATTGACGTAGTGGTTAAGCACTGAAATCTGAATGATCAGAAACGTAAACACTTTCTAAAATTTAAGTGAAATTGACTAGTTTAAGAGAAAGATAATGGTGTGGCATCATAATCTTCATTGCTTGATCCTTCCCTCAAATCAAAGTGAAGACGACTAAAAGCAACAAAGTGTAAAGGTGTTGTTGGATAAGGAAGTCAAGGTGGAACCGCGTCTAAAACATTATTCTTCATTGAATATGTATTGTTTTCATTTCGTTCAAACTACATATAATTGATATTATGGCATTTTCAATTGTTTAGTCTTCGTTGCAACCTTAAAATACAGTTTGCATTTATTGGAATAGCGAGCCGGTGTCAGAAACCAATCACCGCTCCCATGTGCTTCTATGCCGATTTCAGTTTTATTATAGTTTATGCTTTTGGTTTTTTCATTATGTTTAAATTATTAAAATGCTGTATTTGGACCGCTTACTGTTTTATTTCAATTGGATCTTATTTTTCTTTGTCAACAACTTAAATTGAATTACTCAAACGACCGATTTTTTTTTTAAATAATAGATAATAAATAATAAATATAGTATAATAATATAAACTACAACTAGTGGTCTCATACCCACTAGCCACCTATCCACAAACATATTCAACAGCGAAAATCAATACCAATATCCAAATATAATCTAATAATAAAATATAACAATATTCCAACATAAACAGTATCCAACAACCAAATAACAGAAATCATAGAACCATCAACCTAGCAATGTTCTAATGCCCCAACTCTAGCAACCTAGCAATGCGAGACAACATAAAACCGAGTCCTTAGAACATTCTCCTCTTTATTGCCTGGATTCCACGATCACACTTTACCTTTACCTGCACCACAAACACATATTGCAATGCATGAGTATTTTACAAACACTCAGTAAGGCAATCCTCCCATCTACTGGGCTATACACACAAGCAATAGAGTACCGATAACCATACACAACAATCAACATGCAACAATCCACGAACCAGGACTCGGCATCGACCGATGCAAACATGCATCGACCGATGTCAAATGAGGAAGCATCGACCAACGCAGAAGCTGCATCGACCGATGCAAGTGCAACTTGCATCGACCAATACCCAATCTGAATCGACTGACGCATGCTCGACGCAACACGAAAACCCTAAAGTTTATCGCGCCGTCCTCGCACTTGCATCGACCGATGCAAGCTATACATCGATCGACGCAACATCGAGCACCGTGATTTCCCCGAAGCTTCTCGCCGGATTTCGTTCTTACAACCACATAAACTCATTCCCAAGCCACAAGAAAGCTTCCTAACGTCCATACCAACAATCTAACAAGTCTAACAAAACAAAACAAGCAAGTTAAAGGTTCCTCTAGCTTAGATAAGCCATGGTCATGCACTTACTTTTGCCAAGACGAATCTGAACCACAAACAAGCAGGAAAACGCTTCTAGGAAGCTTCTACCACGATCCCAGCTACAAATCTCACCAAGAATCGCTCCAAAACTCCAGGAATCCTCAAGAACACACACAAAACTCTTTCTCTCTTTCTTTTCCTCGAAAACGGCCAAAACTCGCCGAATGGAACAAAAAGTCGACTTAAGGGTTTTCCCTAACCCAAAACGCAGCGTTTGACTTAAGTCAAAATGCAGATAAACAGTCTTGCATCGACCGATGCACAACTTGCATCGACCGATGCAGATCCTAAAACGAGATTTTGGTTCACGGATGTTACAATTCTCCCCCACCAAACTGGATTCGTCCTCGAATCCCGATCAACCATCAGCCAAGGACTCCCGTGCAACCGTCTCCACGGCCCGCACTCCTCCGACCGATCTACAGAAGGTCGCCTCTAGGCGATAGACTCACGCTCCAGGCGTCATTTGCTCTCGACTTTTGGACTTTCCCTTTTCTCATAGGCCTAAACCTTGAGTTTCATTGGCTCCTCATCAGACCTAAGTCTGCATGCCAATGTTGGCTCCTCATCGGGCCTAAACCCGCATGCCATAATATATAAGGGAAAATCCAAACTCGTCTCTCGGGTCGTCACCCTACAGCGCGTCTCCGGACCGTCGTCCGAAGTCGATATACCAACCATTCTCCAAAGTCACAAAGTCTCCGAATATGGCAGTACTAGGAGAACCAAAGTCCTCCAAGAGCCGCGAGCAAACAATTCTGAACACGTCTGAGTCCTATCCCTATCCAGGTTTCCTTCCCGTGACTCGCGTAAAAGCATCTCAATGTTCTACCAGCCACATATTCCCTCACTGGAATACCTCATGACCACACAAGGGTCATATACACGCCACAAGGGCCGCCACAAAGGCCAAACAAAATGTCCTAAAGAGGACCGCCACCAAGGCCAAACAAATGTCCTAAAGATGACCGTCACAAAGACACTCTGGCTAAAAAGCCCCCCACAAAGGCCATCTGTCCCGAAGGACCGTCATGAAGACACTCTGGCTAAACAGCCCGCCACAAAGGCCATCTGTCCCGAAGGACCGTCACAAAGACACTCTGGCTAAACAGCCCGCCACAAAGGCCATCTGTCCCGAAGGACCGTCACAAAGACACTCTGGCTAAACAGCCCGCCACAAAGGCCATCTGTCCCGAAGGACCGTCACAAAGACACTCTGGCTAAACAGCCCGCCACAAAGGCCAAACAAATGTCCTAAAAAGGACCGCCACTAAGGCCACACAAATGTCCTAAAGAGGACCGTCACAAAGACACTCTGGCTAAAAAGCCCGTCACAAAGACCATACCTTGTCCAAAAAGACCGCCACACACGGGCACACTGACTCGAAAGTCTGCCACAAAGGCCACAAAAGCCCCCTCCAAGGCTTCCCACCGCTACAATGGACAAATTCTCTCTCCCAAAATTTTCCATAAATAGCACTTTCCATTTCTGGAACCTTTCCACTTTAGGAAACTTCTAATTCGGGAAAATCTTCCCAAATCCCGCCTCACGGAAAACTTTGTATCCCGAGCACCACCTCATCTTGTTACTGAGTCGCACAACCAACCACCCCAAGCGACCGAGTAACAAGAGAGATGGGCTGGAATACTCCATTCCCGCTCCAGCCACGGATTACAGACGGAACCAGACTAGGCAAGCTCAAGTCGTGGTTGTTTCTCATACCACTTCTTAAACCTTGCCTTCATCCTCGCCTCAGGTTCCCAAGTCTGCTCCTCCACACCATCACAGTCCCAAAGGACTCTCATCAAAGGAACCTTCTTCTTCCGAAGTTCCTTGATCCTCCTCTCGAGAACCCTCACTGGTCTCGCCTCCAAACTCATGTCAGGCTGAAGATCTTCAGGAATCTTAGCCAAAAACTGACCATCCTCACAGAGACACTTCCGCAACATAGACACATGGAATACCTTGTGGAAAGCTCGCATAACCTCAGGTAACTCCAGTCTATATGCCACTGGTCCGACTCGCTCAATCACTCTGAACGGACCCATATACCTCGGACTCAACTTATTCTCAGTCAATGACCTGTTCGGACCCCGCAACATGGCCATCTTGAGGTACACTCTGTCTCCTACCTGAAACTCAAGATCTCTCCTCCTCCTATCAGCATAACTCCTCTGCCTATCCTGAGCCTCTTTCATGTTCAGCTTGAGAACCCGAATCTTCTCTGAGGTCTCCTGAACAAAATCTGCCCCGTACATGCTCCTCTCCCCCACCTGAGTCCAGCATAACGGTGTACGACACGGCCTCCCATACAAGGCCTCATAAGGAGCCATACCAATACTCGCCTGATAGCTATTGTTGTAAGCAAACTCTACCAGGTTCAGGTGATCTGCCCAATGGCCACCCCAATCCAAAACACACATCCTCAGCAAATCCTCCAACGTCTGGATCATCCTCTCAGACTGTCCATCTGTCTGGGGATGATAAGCTGTACTCATATGCACCTTAGTGCCCATCTCTGCCTGAAACGCCTGCCAGAACACAAAAGTGAACTTAGAATCTCTGTCAGACACAATGCTCGCTGGCACCCCATGCAATCTGACTATCTCTCTCACATACTTCTTAGCCAAGACCGCTGCTCCATCAGTCTTCTTAATGGCCAGAAAATGTGCTGACTTAGTCAACCGATCCACAATGACCCAGATAGCATCAAAGGTCCGTGACACTGAAAATCCTACCACAAAATCCATGGTAATCATATCCCACTTCCACTCAGGAATGGGTAAGCTCTTCAGTAACCCGCCAGGAACCTGATGCTCAGCCTTCACTAGCTGGCACACATCGCACCTCTCGACCCAACTAGCTACATCCTTCTTCATCCCGACCCAATGATAATACCTCTTGAGGTCACGGTACATCTTAGTCGCTCCTGGATGAATGGATAACTTGCTCGCATGAGCCTCTCTCAGAATCTCCTGCCTCAACTCCTCATCCTTGGGCACACAAACCCGACCGTGCACCAAGATAGTACCATTATCTGAGACTTGATACTCTGAATCAACATCCTTTGAGGCATTCACCAGCCCCAAATCCTTCTCCTGTGCCAAGCGCACCCTACTCAAAAGATCTGCTCTGTCAACTGCTTCCAAACCCAACGGTTCCAGTGAAACAGCACACAAGCTCAAAGCACTGATCTCCCATACCAGAGACTCCATCTCCTGCTCTTGAGCCGAAGCTACCCTCTTCCGACTCAGAGCATCTGCAACCGTGTTAGCCTTACCAGGATGATAGGCTATCTCCAAATCATAATCCGCCACAAGCTCCATCCACCGCCTCTGTCTCAAATTCAATTCATGCTGAGTGAATATATACTTTAGGCTCTTATGATCTGTAAACACCTGTACCTTTGCACGATAAAGATAAGATCTCCAAATCTTTAGGGAAAAAACTACAGCACCCATCTCCAAATCATGAGTAGGATAGTTGCCTTCATGCACCCGCAACTGCCCCGAAGCATAGGCAATCACCTTCCCATGCTGCATCAGAACACACCCCAAACCAACTCTAGATGCATCTGTATAAACCACATAGGGTTCTCCCTGCTCAGGCAAAGCCAACACTGGCGCAGTAGTCAACATCTCCTTCAGGCTTGCAAAGCCTTCCTCACACTCTTCTGACCAAACAAAAGGAACATCCTTCCCTGTCAACTTAGTCATAGGACGTGCTCTGCTTGCAAATCCCTGCACAAATCTCCTGTAATAACCTGCCAATCCAAGGAAACTCTTGATCTCTGTGGCATTATGCGGTCTAGGCCAATCCCTAATAGCCTGAATCTTCTCTGGATCTACAAAAACCCCCGCTGCAGAAACAATGTGACCCAGAAAGCCCATCTCACGATGCCAGAAACTGCACTTGCTTAACTTGGAAAACAACTTCTGCTCCCGCAGCTTCTCCATAACCGCCCACAAATGCACTGCATGCTCCTCAGGACTCTTAGAATAAACCAGGATATCGTCGATGAAAATGATGACAGACACATCCAGAAACTCCTGAAACACGCTGTTCATCAATCTCATAAACGCTGCTGGTGCGTTAGTCAACCCGAAAGGCATCACCACAAACTCATAATGCCCATACCTCGTCCTGAAAGCAGTCTTCCTCCCATCTGCCTCATCTATCGGTATCTGATGATAACCCGACGCCATATCTACCTTAGAGAACCAAGTAGCACCCCTCAGCTGATCCAACAACTCATCAATCCTAGGAAGGGGGTACTTGTTCTTCACAGTAACCCGGTTCAAACCCCGATAATTGATACACAACCTGAAACTCCCATCCTTCTTCTTCACAAACAACACCGGCGCTCCCCACGGTGATACACTAGGACGGATGAATCCCTTACTCAACAAATCCTCTAGCTGCTTCTTCAGCTCTGCCATCTCTGCTGGAGCCATTCTGTAAGGAGCCTTGGATAATGGTGTCGTCCCCGGTTCCAGTTCAATGGTGAAAGGATCCGACCGAGATGGTGGTAATCCCTGTAAAGACTGAAACACATCCTCAAACTCCTCTACTAATGGAATACCGCTAACCGTAGACTTCCCCACTGACTCTGGCATAGATATAGTAACCAGATAAGCCTCACGGCCCTTCTCGATCATCTTCCCAGCCTGAATGGCTGAGATCACGAGACTCCCCGAAGACGGTCTAATTCCCTGAAAAACCAACTTCTCTCCTGGACGCTCAAACTCCACTCTACCCCTATGGAAATCCAAATGCACCATATGCCGATGCAACCAATCCATCCCGAGAATAACATCATACAACTCCACTGGACTGATAAGCAAATCCGCTGGCCTCGCCTCTCCTGCGATCTGAATATCAACCCCTGTAGCTCGTCCAATAACTCTCAGGAACTTGCCTCCAGCAACTCTAACAACTCCTGTACGCTCCCCGGGATCCCCTCTGATTCCCGCACACTCTGCACACTCAGGGGTAATGAAGCTATGAGAAGCTCCAGAATCAAACATAACGTGGGACTTAAACCCGCCCACCAACAAGGTCCCTACACAAACCTCATGTGTTGAGAACCTAACACTTTATCACAGGAAAACACAAAATCTGTACCTACTAAAAATTCACAAAGTTTAAGTACCAGAATTATACCTGTGATCGCCCCGGCACTGGTTCCACCAGTCTCTGCTGTCGTGTAAGCACGTGGCGTCTGCTCAATCCGTGCCACCTGCTGACCTCCAGGCTGCACCTACTGCAACGCTGCCACTGCTACCGGCTGCAACTTGGTACAGAAAGGCCTGATGTGCCCTGCCTCCCTACAATGATAATATACCCGAGGCCCTGCCGTCGGAACACTCCTCTTGGGACAACTAGCAACCTTGTGATCCTTGCTCCCACAACCGAAGCAACCCGCACCACTCGGCTTCTGCGTAGCCTCCCACTTCCTCTTGGTTCCCTGGGCATGCCTACCGCCCCTGCTAGAACAACCTTGCTGCTGAGCCTTACCAGGCTGAGCTACTGGAGTGACCGACACTGACTGTGCCCGGATATCCTCCTCAATCTCTGCCGCTGCCTCAACCAGCTCTGCTCGCGTAGCATAAGACCTCCCTCTACAGTGAACTCTCAAATCATCACGTAGAGCCCTCAAAAACCTCCTGATCTGAGCCTCCTCATACTCCATAGCCCGACCCCCATAACACAGAAGTCGACTGAACTCCAAATCCAGCTCCCGCACTGACCGTGTCCCCTGAGACAACTGAAGGAACTGCACCTCCAAACGATCCAAAGCCTCTCTAGGAAAATACTTGCGGTTGAACTCCAAAACGAAGTCAGCCCAAGTCATCTCCCGCTGCACCCTCCTAGCAGCCACAGATCTCCACCACAACTCAGCATCACCACCCAAAAAGTAGACCCCTATGTCCACCCAGAACTCCTCAGGACATCTCAGAGTGTGGAAGTTACGTTCCACTCTCGTCCTCCACGCATCCGCAGCAGTAGGATCCACACCTCCTGAAAACTGCTCAGTACGCAACTTACCCATCTCTGTCAACATGCTGAGATAACGAGCATGGACCCCCACATCCGCAGCCACTGGCTGCCGCTCCTCTGCCACAACTGGTGGCACTACCTGAGCCTGAGCCGGTACCACCGGTGGTAACCGCTCCAACACCTGTGTTAGCAAAGCCGCAATGTCAACACCAGGGACTCCACCCGCTGGGGCTCCCACACCCGGGACCCTAGCATCACCGGCCACTGGAGCATCAACACCGCCCCCTCCGGCCACACTCACAGAATCCCCCGGAACACCCTGCAACTCGCCAACACCCTCAGCTGTCACACTCTGGTCCTCGGTCTCACTAACCACTGGGGCTCTGCCTCTACCACGACCACGTCCGCGACCACGACGGTGTCCACGAACTCGACCAGCAACAGCATCCTCTCTAACCATCTGCACTACCATGAATAGAAGGCTAAGCAAACAATTACTATTTAACACAGAAATAGAAACTCACCGTGGAATCACCAATAGGCTCGAAGAGGATGTTCTAGGACTCCATGCCACACACAATTGACTAACTCACATAATCAATCAAGACATGCAATCCCAAACATCTACAACAGAAACCTAGTGAACCCAAACCTAAAACCGTAAGGGCTCTGATACCAAAATGAAACGACCGAACTTTTTTTTTTTTTTTTTTTAAATAATAGATAATAAATAATAAATATAGTATAATAATATAAACTACAACTAGTGGTCCCATACCCACTAGCCACCTATCCACAAACACATTCAACAGCGGAAATCAATACCAATATCCAAATATAATCCAATAATAAAATATAACAATATTCCAACATAAACAGTATCCAACAACCAAATAACAGAAATCATAGAACCAGCAACCTAGCAATGTTCTAATGACCCAACTCTAGCAACCTAGCAATGCCAGACAACATAAAACCGAGTCCCTAGAACATCTTCCTCTTCATTGCCTGGATTCCACGATCACACTTTGCCTTTACTTGCACCACAAACACATATTGCAATGCATGAGTATTTTACAAACACTCAGTAAGGCAATCCTCCCATCTACTGGGCTATACACACAAGCAATAGAGTACCGATAACCATACACAACAATCAACACGCAACAATCCACGAACCAGGACTCGGCATCGACCGATGCAAACATGCATCGACCGATGTCAAATGAGGAAGCATCGACCAACGCAGAAGCTGCATCGACCGATGCAAGTGCAACTTGCATCGACCAATACCCAATCTGCATCGACCGACGCATGCTCGACGCAACACGAAAACCCTAAAGTTTATCGCGCCATCCTCGCACTTGCATCGACCGATGCAAGCTATGCATCGATCGACGCAACGTCGAGCACTGTGATTTCCCCGAAGCTTCTCGCCGGATTTTGTTCCTACAACCACAAAAACTCATTCCCAAGCCACAAGAAAGCTTCCTAACGTCTATACCAACAATCTAACAAGTCTAACAACACAAAACAAGCAAGTTAAAGGTTCCTCTAGCTTAGATAAGCCATGGTCATGCACTTACCTTTGCCAAGACGAATCTGAACCACAAACAAGCAGGAAAACGCTTCTAGGAAGCTTCTACCACGATCCCAGCTACAAATTTCACCAAGAATCGCCCCAAAACTCCAGGAATCCTCTAGAACACACACAAAACTCTTTCTCTCTTTCTTTTCATCGAAAACGGCCAAAACTCGCCGAATGGAACAAAAAGTCGACTTAAGGGTTTTCCCTAACCCAAAACGCAGAGAAACAGTCTTGCATCAACCAATGCACAACTTGCATCGACCGATGCAGATCCTAAACCGGGATTTTGGTTCACGGATGTTACAATAACTCAAATGAATAAGTCTAAGAAATATTGTTTATACACCGATTCAATTTATATTTTATGTATTAAATTATCTATTTTAATATTAACTTAACGTGTGTTAAAGTAAAGAAAAAAATAAAAACTGCAAATTGGATCAAATTTAGTATTGATTTTTTTTGACATCTAATTTGATATTGATTTTTCGTTTTTGAAGAATTTTTTAAAATCTTAAAAAAAGAAGAAAAATCATTTTCTTAAGAATATTATATAAATATTTATAATTATTATCAGAAACAAAAAAAATTAGCTTGATTTAATTTTGTATTTAGATTATACTTAAAATGTTTTTGTATGAATTGTTTTCCTATTTAAATGGTTTTACTAGATTAGGACCCGTGCTGAGCACGGGTTGAATCCTTCTATTTATATTATACTTTTAGAATAAAATACGATTTCGAAGATCACGATTAATGCTAGATTAGGACCTTAAAAACTTTTAAAATCAATCATATAAATTATATTTTATTCTAAAATTATAATATAAATAAAAGGAATTTCAACCCGTACTCTAGCACGGTCCTAATCTAGCATTAAGTTTTAATTTTTAATTTCTGAATACGATCTCGAAGTTCACGGTTAATCTTGTTAAATTAGGGAGATTTGATTCTTTTTTTATGATTAAGAGTATATTTTTTATCCCTTTAATAACTTTTTTTATTGATGTGGTTTATCAATAAAATCTGTGGAAAATAAATTGGTAATATTGTGATTCTAGATATATGGAACTATATAGATCTTCCGAAAATAAAGTTTGGAATATCTATGAACTATCAATTTGGAATAACCTGTTTAAGATTTTCTGTTACAATTATGGTTTGATTTGTTACAATTAATATATGAATTAATTTATAATCTATTTATAACCTATTTGTAACAATTTATTAAAATTAGAAAGTCTACCAAAACAATGTTGTGTACTTCCGTTTTATTATAAAGGGGATTGTCGCTTCAATATATCCAAAAGTTTCCAGTTTCTGGGTTAGAAAACTTGTTATCTTTAATAACAAAAAAATTCTCTACCGAAATTTTGAGTGTAAAATATCTCTCTAATATCTTTTGTGTATCAATGGTTCCATTCCTACAAAGTCTCACTTTTAGATGTTAATTAGTCATGTATAAAATGTGATATTGATCAATCTCATGTTATTTGATCAAAACTAAGGAGGGTGTATTCAACTTAACATTTAACATTTTAGGTGATTTGTGTAAAATTTATAAATCCTATGTTATTCAATCATGGATTTTAAAAAGTTTATTAAAATTCATTGTTATTAAACTGGTGATTTAAAAGTCTACTTTAAAAACCATTGTTATTCAAAAGAGTTTGTGGATTTGGAATTTAATGACTTTTTGGGATTCTGAAGGAGTTGAGAGGATTTGTTTAGTTAAAAATACAGAAATCCAAATCTCATGGTTTTAGGTGGGATTTAAAAGAATTTTACCATAAATTATATCAACATCCCTAAAATCTATCAAAATTCCAAATTTCCTAAATCTCATAAAATTTTCCAAAATCAAGGTTTCAATACACCCCTCTAATATTCTTCCGATCATAATAGCCACTGTTTGTCAAAACAACAATCATTTCTACACGACTAAACAATTTATTAATAACATGTATGTAACACATGCGAACCGGATTTTTGGTTCGAGCATTGATTAATGCCCTTTCTTGATGTTTTTTAGTTGTAGTTGGTTCACATCCGGGTTATTTCTAATGTCTTCGGTTCGACACGGGTTAATAAGAAAAACTTATGGCTCGTCTATAAATGGGGTTCAATGCCCTAGAGTATGGTTTAGCCGTTTGTCATTTCAAAAAGTTGAGAGAAAGAAAGATCTCTGTAAAATCGTTCTGTGAGCCTTCTATGTCTGTTTCTGGAGATATCTGTCTATGGAAGTGGAGATCTGAGACAAGGGGCATGAGAGAAGCTTGTTGCAACGTGTTTTCATCGTGGTTGTGCAAGAATCTTCTTGTTCAAGAGGTGAGTGCGGGATCATGGTTTATATAAGCGATTAGTTGTGTGATTTTGGGTGATTGATTGTTTGTATGCTTGTTTGTGGTTGGTTTTCGTGGTTGTTGTGGCCTGTTGATGTCGGATTTGGCATATCGGACGATGTGGTGTCGATTGGAGTCGAGAGAAGTCGAGAGAGATCGTGTTTGGCTATAATTCGCACGACTGCATCGATCGAAGCAAGGAGTGCGTCGGTCGACACAGTTAGGGATTTGGTGGAGATGCGAGGTTGCGACGACCGATGCAAGGAGTGTGTCGGTCGACGCAAACGCGATGCATCGATCGATGCAAGAAGCGCACCGGTCGATGCGAAGGCGTTGCATCGATCGACGCAAGTAGTGCATCGATTAACGCAAGGTCGATCGTGATGATGAGGAGTGTTGTTCGACATATGGGTTCAGAGTTGTCTTGTTTGTGTGCTTTTGTGTATTGTTTGTGCTTGTCTTTTCGCTTGTGTGTAATCCAGTAGATGGAAGGATCGCCTTAATAAGTATTTGTGATAAAACTTACGCATCTCAATTGTCATTTGTGGTGCAAGTATGTGACGTGGAATAATGGCGATGCGAAGGAGGATAATATAGGGTCTCAATTGTGTGTTAATGGTTATATTTTGTTATGTTGTTGGAACCTTGAATAGAAATATGCTAGTTTGTTGGATTGAACGGTTAGGAATGTTCTTATATTAATGATATGTTGGAGATGGTTATGTTGTTGATATGTTTCCGCTGTGCATATTGGTTGTTGTTGGTTTAATGATGATTTTTGGGTTGGTTGGTTAAATTAGGTATTTTGGAGTGTTTAATTATGTTATTATATAAAAAACGAGACGAGCCATTTTAGTTTGGTATCAAATCCCTTACGGTTCTAGGGCGGTTATGTAAATTGGTGTTAAAGCGGTCTGGAGAATATAATAAGTTAAATTATTTTATTTTTGCTTCATGCGTGATGTTGTGTTATGGAATTGATTATGAATAGTTAGTCCATTTGCATGTGGTATGGACTCCTAGTTTCATCCTCTTCGAGCCTTTAATGAGATTTCACGGTAAGATGTGTTCTTTGTGTAGTGATTCAAGACTCGGTGGTGAGTCTTATACCGGGATAGAGATGATGGCTTCCCAAGCTGGTGGTCGCTTCTCTCTTGTGAAGGAAAGATGGTCGATGATGTAGATCTGACACGATGGCGGTCGCTTCTCTCGTGTGGGAACGGTAAAAGGGGAAGTGCTGGCGGATTAAAGTACAACACAGAGATGTGATTGGCCTCTGATACAGTACACGAACTCAGCCTTGTGGAATCTCACACACAAGACAAAGAACAAGCTTATTCTCTTAAGAATACTTAAAGAGAAGAAGTAAGAAAATTCAGCATTTTATTAATATCAAGGGTGAAAAATCGTACAACTGCTGCAGGGGGACTCTATAATAGTCCTTCAGCTAGCCCTAAGGCCGAAAATAAATGCAAAATAATGCAACAAAGGAAAGCATATAAAATCAAACACAAAACCAGCCGTTGTTGTACGATTTTTCTAATAAACTAATAAAAGAAAATGCTAAAGTAGACTTGATCTCTCTTGATGAGCAAGTCTTCTAGCCGTTGTTGGGGTTGGTGGGACCTGCAAGGATCAAAAATATTGAATAAGACTTACCTGGATGCGATCTAGGCCCAATTGATGTTCTCTGAATTACTTCTTGTACTACTCGCTGTGCTACTTCAGGGTTCTTGTCTTGTACTTGATTGTTGGTTTATTCATTCGAGTAGGAGTCTTCCTGGAGTTCCTCTACAGTATCTTGATCACTCTCTTGATGCTCGTCCATGTCCTCTATGTCTTGGTCTTGATCTTCACTCTCTTGATTGCTTTCGGAGGTGTAGCTTGTATCACAAGTCTCTTGCAGTTCTAGTGTCTTCTCTTGGATTCTTGAGGTTCCTTGACCTGCCAAAAGAGGTTTCATACCTGGGGAACTTGTCTGATCAAGGCTCATTTGGGTGAAGGCTACAGCAAGCTCTTCCTCGGTAATGTGATCATGTCCATTATGGTGGTATGATGGTGGTACAGACCAGTTGACGTCCTTCAGCTCTAGGGAGATTACAATGTCTTGAACGGCTAGGTTAAACCTCGTCCTTAGCTGTTTAGCCTTTTATCGTGTCGTAGGGCCTTCTCGTACTTCCGGTACAGGATGTGGTATAGGATCTAGTTGAACGGTTTGGTTGGTAGGATCGATGTCCGCATCATTCCCTCCCTCTTCAGAAGGTTTTGTCCTCAAAACTGAATCTTCTGGATCATAAGCAGACAAGTCAGCTATATTAAAAGTGTGAAAAAGTTTTACCTCATTTGGTAGCTCCAAACGGTAGGCATTATCATTGATCTTCTCAAGAACTTTAAATGGACCATCGCCTCTTGGTGATAACTTAGAAGCTCGTTGTGTTGGAAATCTCTCAGGCCTCATATGCAACCAAACCCAATCTCCTGGTTTGAACAACATCTCCTTTCTCCCCCGATCAACCTTGCGTTTGTTGTCGGCATTCTTCTTTTCCAAATTTTCTTTGGCCTTGTCATGTAACTTCTTGATGATTTCTCCTCTTCTTAGCCCATCTTGACAAACCTGTTCTATCTGAGGCAATGGTGCTAAATCTATTGGAGACAAAGGGTTAATTCCATAGACTACCTCGAAAGGAGATAGTTTTGTAGCCGAGTGGACAGCACGATTATAAGCAAACTCGAAAAAAGGAATACAATCAACCCATGTTGCCATATTTTTACCAAGAGTGGCTCTAAGTAAAGTAGAGAGAGTTCAGTTTACTACTTCAATTTGTCCATCCGTTTGGGGATACAAGTTGTTGAGAATAGAAGCTTGGTACCTAACTTTCTCCAAAGTGTCTTCCAAAAGTGGTTCAAGAACTTGGTGTCACGATCAGAGACTATAGTCCTTGGAATTCCATGGAGGCGCACCACTTCCTTGAAGAACAAATTTGCAGTTTGAGTCGCATCATTGGTCTTATCACACGAGATGAAGTGTGCCATCTTGGAGAACCGGTCCACAACAACAAAGATTGAATCCTTGTGTTTGATCTTTGGCAATCCTAAGAAAAAGTCCATAGAAATATCTACCCAAGGGGCGTTAGGAATAGGTAATGGTAAGTAAAGACCATGAGGATGTAACCTGGATTTTGCTTTATGACAAACAATGCATCGAGCACAAAATCTCTCAACGTCTTTCTTGAGATGGGGCCAAAAGAAATGTTCCATTACCACGGCCAAGGTCTTGTCGACACCAAAGTGACCCATCAAACCTCCACCATGTGCTTCGGTAAGTATCAATTCTCGCTTGGAACCTTGAGGAATACACAACCGCTTGTCTCTAAATAGAAACCCATCTTGCAGGTAAAATGCTTGATATGCTCCTTTGCCATACTCCTTGTAGCACTCTCCTAGTTCTGGATCATCTTTTTACAACTCCTTGATATGCTCAAAACCCATTACCTTAGCCTCCATAGTAGCTATAAGAGCATGCCTCCTTGACAAAGCATCAGCGACCACGTTCTCCTTGCCTTTCTTATACTTTATCACATATGAGAACATCTCGATGAAATCCAACCACTTAGCATGTCTCCTCTTAAGTGAAGTCTGACCCTTGAGATGCTTGAGGGTTTCATGATCGGTGTGAATGATGAATTCCTTGGATAACAAGTAGTGTTGCCACGTTTCCAGTGCTCGAACTAAGGCATAAAGCTCCTTGTCGTAGGTCGGATAGTTCAACGTAGCTCCACTCAACTTCTCACTGAAGAAAGCCATGGGTCTTTTCCTCTGGTGTAGTACAGCTTTAAATCCCAAACCTTATGCATCACACTCTACTTCAAACATAACTTCAAAATCTGGAAGGTGTGTGAGCCTCTCCTTCAATGTGTTGAAGGAATTTTCTTGAGCTTCTCCCCATGAGAAAGGCACATTTTTCTTGATCACGGCAGTCATTGGTGCAGCCACTGTACTAAAATCCCTGACAAACCTCCTGTAGAAGCTTGCGAGACCATGAAAGCTGCGAACGTGTCCAATTGAAGTGGGAGTAGGCCATTCTCTTATTGCCTTTATTTTCTCCTCATCCACCTATAGGCCCTGTTTACTCACTACAAAACCTAAGAACACACACTGATCAGTACAAAAGGAGCACTTCTTTAGGTTAGCGTAAAGGCCTTCCTTCCGAAGCGTTTACAAAATTAGCTCTAGATGTTTAATGTGATCAGAATGGCACTTACTGTAAATAAGTATGTCATCAAAATAAACAACAACAATTTTACCAATAAATGACCTTAAAACATGGTTCATTAGTCGCATGAAGGTGCTTGGGGCGTTGGTTAACCCAAATGGCATGACAAGCCACTCATAGAGACCTTGCTTGGTTTTAAACGCAGTTTTCCACTCGTCTCCTTCCCTCATTCGGACCTGGTGATAGCAGCTCCTCAAGTCTATCTTGGAAAAGATGATTGCACCACTTAACTCGTCCAACATGTCATCTAGTCTTGGAATGGGATGTCAATACTTGATGGTGATGTTGTTGATTGCTCGACAGTCTACACACATCCTCCATGTACCATCCTTCTTTGGAACTAACAGATTTGGTACTGCACACTGGCTGAGGCTCTCTCTGATGTACCCTTATCCATGAGATCATGCACTTGCTTCTCTAGCTCCTTAGATTCCTCTGGATTCATTCTGTAAGCTGGTTTGTTAGGTAAAGCAAAACCTGGTACAAGATTGATCTGGTGCTCAATGCCACAAATAGGAGGTCATCCTGGGGGTATCTCCTCTGGAAACACGTCTTTGTATTGATCTAGTACAGCTTGTACTTCAGCGGGTAGTTCAAGCTCACTTGTACCTGTACTTAAACATTCTTTGAACAACATTAGTAGCACGGTGCCCTGGGCACTCATGGTTTTACAAATCTCATTGGATCTCAAATAAAGGTTAGAAGTCCTTACCTCGACCTCTTTGTTCATGTGTTTTTGCAACTCATGAACTTCAGAAGGACTTAGAGGGGCAAGGTTGAACTTAAGGTCATTGTGCGTGAAAGTATAATGGTTTGTTCGACCGTCGTGAGTTGTAGCTCGATCAAACTGCCATGGTCTTCCAAGAAGAAGATGTCCGGCCCTCATTGGAACTACATCACAAACGACTTGATCCTGGTATTTTCCAACGTTGAATGATACAATGACTTGTTCAGCATCTTTCAGCTCGGTATCATCATTAAGCCACCTAAGTTTGTATGGCCTCAGATGCTTTTTTTCTGAAGACCTAACCTGTCCACCATATACTTGCTAGCAACATTAGTACAAGAACCTCCATCAATAATCAAATTACATACCTTGTTCTTGATTGTGCATCGAATATGGAATATATTTTCCTTTTGAACTTTCTCCTCGGGGTCAACAAGTACACTCAGCATACGCCGGATCACAAGGAGCTCTCCTACGTCGGGATACTCCACGTCATTCTCCAGATCAGTCAGGTATTCATCTTGCTCGTCTTGAGACTCATAGTCTCCACTAGGTGTGACAATCATCACCCTTTGGTTTGGACATTCTCTCGCCATGTGTCCCCTGCCTTGACATTTAAAACAAGTAATGTCATGGGTATGGGATTGACTAGTGTTAGGGAACTTACCTAGTTCGCGTTTAGAGGTTTTAGGTGCCTCACTAGACTTGTTTTTGAACCTAGAGTCGTTGTCTACGGTTTTGCCTTTGTCCTTGCTCCGACTGTTGCTTCCATTCCAAGGCGTGTCGTTTCTAGTATGGTTCCTTAAAGACATCTTGCGCTGGATTTGCTGCTCCACTTGTACAGCCTTGTGAAGTAGTTCATGTAGGCTGCTGTAGTTCGATGTCTCCACCTTTAGGGCTATACGCTCTTGTAAACCATCAATGAATTGAGCCATTAGGGACTCGCTCGATTCTTCCAGCTCCAAGGAGTTCATGAGCTTCTCAAACTCCTCAAAATACTCATCCACGGTCCTTGTTCCCTGAGACAATTTTTTAAAGCATTTTTGTAAGTCTCGTTGATAATGTTCAGGGACATACCTCAACCTCATGAGATACTTCATATCTCCCCAACTGCTGATGGTAGCAAACCGCTGCCTCCTCCTATCGGCTACCGTCCTATCCCACCATAACAAGGCATTGTCGGTGAGCTGCACCGATGCAAGGGATACCTTTCGAACTTCTCCATAGCCATAACATTGGAATATGTACTCAATACGTCTGAACCTAGAGACAAGACTGCGACAAACTAAGGTTCTTAATATATATATATTTTTTTTTTATAAAATAAAACAAAAGCTATAAATCAAATGAGGGTAAATGGAAAAGATAAACCTGGCAAGGGAACATCGTGAACTGTGCTTTGATACCAGATGATACAAGACTCGGTGGTGAGTCTTATACCGGGATAGAGATGATGGCTTCACATGCTGGTGGTAGCTTCTCTCTTGTGAAGGAAAGATGGTCGATGATGTAGATCTGACACGATGGCGGTCGCTTCTCTCGTGTGGGATCAGTAAAAGGGGAAGTACAGGCGGATTAAAGTACAACACAGAGATGTGATTGGTCTCTAATACAGTACACGAACTCAGCCTTGTGGAATCTCACACACAAGACAAAGAACAAGCTTATCCTCTTAAGAACACTTAAAGAGAAGAAGTAAGAAAATTCAGCGTTTTATTAATATCAAGGGTGAAAAATCGTACAACTGCTGCAGGGGAACTTTATAATAGTCCTTCAGCTAGCCCTAAGGCCGAAAATAAATGCAAAATAATGCAACAAAGGAAAGCAAATAAAATCAAACACAAAACCATTGTTTTTGGAAAGTAAATAAACTAATAAAAGAAAATGCTAAAGTAGACTTGATCTCTCTTGATGAGCAAGTCTTCTAGTCGTTGTTGGGGTTGGTGGGACCTGCAAGGATCGAAAATATTGAATAAGACTTACCTGGATGCGATCTAGGCCCAATTTATGTTCTCTGAATCACTTCTTGTACTACTCGCTGTGCTACTTCAGGGTTCTTGTCTTGTACATACTTGATTGTTAGTTTGTTCATTGAAGTAGGGGTCTTCCTGGAGTTCCTCTAGAGTATCTTGATCACTCTCTTGATGCTTGTCCATGTCCTCTATGTCTTGGTCTTGATCTTCACTCTCCTGATTGCTTTTGGAGGTGTAGCTTGTATCACAAGTCTCTTGCAGCTCCAGTGCTTCTCTTGGATTCTTGAGGTTCCTTGACCTGCCAAAAGAGGTTTCATACCTGGAGAACTTGTCTGATCAAGGCTCATTTGGGTGAAGGCTTCAGCAAGCTCTTCCTCGGTAATGTGATCATGTCCATTATGGTGGTATGATGGTGGTACAAACCAGTTGACGTCCTTCAGCTCTAGGGAGCTTACAATGTCTTGAATGGCTAGGTTAGACCTCGTCCTTAGCTGTTTACCCTTTGATCGTGTCATAGGGCCTTCTCGTACTTCCGGTACAGGATGTGGTACAGGATCTGGTTCAACAGTTTGGTTGGTAGGATCGATGTCTGCATCATGTAGTTATGTTGTTCGGTTGCTTTGCCTTCTATCATTGGTAGTGCAAATGGGTAGGGGTGGTGCTGTTGCTGTTAGGGACAGAGGTCCAGTTGCTAGTGAGACCGTGGATTAGAGTGTGACGGCGAAGGGCGTCGACGAGTCGCAAGCATTTTCAGGAGGGGTCAATTGGTGTGGTCGGTAGTGCTACCGATGGGACCTTAGGCACCGGTGGAACTAGTGTGGGCAGTGTTGGTACCACGTTGGCCGGTGGTGTTCGGCTTTTGGGTGCAGGGGTCGCAGTAGGTGGAGCCCCTGGTGGAGATATTAACATTGCAGACTTGTTGGCGTGAGTGTTGGAGCGGTTACTGGGAGTTGTTCCAGCGCAGGCTCTAGTTATGCCGCCTGTGGCGACGGAGGTTCAACAGCCAGTGGCTGCAGGTGCAAGAGCTCATTCTCAGTACATTAATATGCTGGGGGAGATGCGTAGGATCGATCTAGTCCAGTTTTCGGGTGGTACCGATCCTATTGTGGCTAGTGCGTGAAGGACGAGGCTAGAGCACAACTTTTAGTCTCTCAGGTGTCCTAAGGAGTATCAGGTGGACACAAGGATCCACTACTTGGCAGATGACGCTCATGTGTGGTGAAGGTCAGTGGCTACCACGAGGGTGAAAAGGAACATGACTTTTTGTGGAGAAGTTTAACCGCAAGTATTTTCCTCGGGAGACACATGAGCAGATGGAGGTGTGTTTCCTGTAGTTGACACAAGGGGCTCGGTCAGTTCGTGAGCTAGATGCGGAGATCAATCAGCTTTTAGTGTATATGGGTCGAGAGATGGAGGCTGAGGTGGCTCAGGTGAGGAGGTTCCTGAGGGCGCTTCGTGAGAACTTGAGGATCCAATGTAGAGGGAGGAACTACGCCACAAGGGCAGAGATGGTGGAGATCAGGGATGAGATCAAGGACGACTTGAGGGACTATGCCGTGGTGGTTAGCCCAACTGGTCATATAGAGGAAACGTTGGAGCAGAGCATTCCGCGCAAGGGCAGCAAGTCGGTGGAAGGACATAAGAGGAAGTGTAACGCCCGTGAACTGGATTCCCGGTTTAGGGAGTGCATCGATCGATGCAAGGTTCGGTTTGTGCAGTACGACTAAGTGAAATGCGTGTTTTGGCTGCGTTTTGGGTTTGAAAACCCTAGGGGCTGTGTATAAAAGGGAAACTCGACGTATTAGTGTTGGTTTTAGCCTTTTGTCGTTTCCGGAAGTTGAGAGAAAGAGAGATCTCTGTTAAATCTTTTTGTGAGTCTTTTGTGCCTGTTTCTAGAGGAATCTCCCTGTGGGAAGGGAGATCTGAACGTGGAGTGACGTGTGGAGGCTTCTAGAAGGCTTGAATCTTGGTGTTCTTCGTCCTTGTCTTTCTAAATCAAGGTGAGTGCATGACCATGGCTGATCTAAGCGGATTGATGATTTTTGTGTGTGGTTTTTAGTGGTTATTTGATTGTTTGATTGCTTGTGGTTGTTCCTTGTGAGTTTGTGACGGTTGGAGGTCGATTTTGATGGATTGAAGCCAAGATATGTATGTGCAGATCGTGTTCTGCGATGCTTTGCGTGACTACATCGATCAATGCAAGGTGTGCATCGGTCGATGCAGTTAGGGATTTGATGGAGACGACGAACGTTGCATCGGTCAATGCAAAGAGTGCATCAGTCTATGCATCTAGGGATTTGGAGGATTGCATTGATCGATGCAGAGTGTTGCGTCGGTCGACGCAATGTCGCAGAGTTACAGATGTGTTCATAATTGCCTGGTTTACTTGTCCGTGCTTTGTTTCTATTTGTATTTTTTCTTGTGTGTATAGCCCAGTAGATGGGTGGATCGCCTCACTGAGTATTTGTGATAATACTCACGCATCTCAATTGTAGTTTGTAGTGTGCAGGTATGTGACGTGGAATCATGGCAATGAGGAAGAGGATGATCTAGGGTCTTGATTGTGTGTTGTTGGTTATGTTATTAATGTCGAACCTTGTATAGAAGCATGCTAGGTTGTTGGATAAAATAGTTATGAATGATATTGTATTGATGATTATCGTTATGTGTATTCCGCTGTGCATGATATTGGTATTCTGGTTGGCTAGTGTTGTTTATGTTGTTGGTTTAATTAAGTAGTATATGATGATTAATTATATATTATATATATAAAAAATGGGTCAGGTTGTTTCAAGAAGGACACGTTGCTGACAAGACAAGGTGGTCAGGAATGCTACGGGTGCGGGAGCATGGATCATAGGTTGGCGAGCTGTCCCAAAAGGAGTGGGATCGAAGGAAACATTCGAGTGTGCTTTTATTGTAGGGAGGTGGGGCGTATCAGGCCTTAATGTCCAAAGTTGCAGCAAGTGAAGGTTGCAGTGGTGCAACCGAAGGAAACCTCATAGGTCGGGAGTGATCTTGGGTTTGGGTTGTGCTGACCAGTGAGATCAGGGTTATGTGGATCGTTGGGTCATGTTGTGGTGCAAACTGTTGCGATAGTGGAAATGTGTTGCAGTTAGACTGCGGTGATGTCAGATTCGATGACAAATCTTTTATTATAGGGAACGAATTGTAACATCCGTGAACCGGTTTTTTGGTTCGAGCATCAATAGACACCAAGGAAAGGCATTGATCGATGCTCGTAGTTGTATCACGTGCGGGTTATTTCAAATGTTTTTGGTTTTATATGGTTTAATGAGGAAAATATGGGGCTCGTCTATAAAAGGCGGTTCGACGCCCTAGAGTGTGGTTTAGCCGTTTGTCGTTTTTGAAAGTTGAGCGAAAGAGAAACCTCTGTAAAATTGTTTGGTGAGCCTTCTGTGTTTGTTTATGGAGGGATCTATCTATGGGAGTGGAGATCAGAGACAAGGGGCATGAAAGAAGCTTGTTGTGACGTGTTTTCATCGTGGTTGTGCTAGAATATTTTTTTTAAGAGGTGAGTGCAGAACCATGGCTTATCTAAACGATTAGATGTGTGTTTTGTGTGATTTTAGGTGATTGATTGCTTGTGTGCTTGTTTTGCATGGTTGTCGACTTGTTGTGTTGGTTGGCATCTCGAACGATGGCATCAATTAGAGCCAAGAGAAGTCGAGAGAGATCATGTTCAGTTAGGGATTTGGTGAAGACGCGAGGTTGCGTTGATTGATGACACAAGGAGTGCATCGGTCGATGCAAAGGTATTATACCATTTGAACGAATTTAGTTGGAGTTACGCCTATGTGTATACTATTTAATTTTTGCAATATTCTTTTGGATGTTTGATTAGATGGGAAAGTATTCTGCATATTTCATAATGGTTAATATGTTATGGATTATGATGAGCGTAAGCCGATGATGTTGCCTTTGGGAAGAAGACGTGATTTTATGGTACCGAAAGAAGCGGTTCACGTGAAGAAACTGTAAAAGATTTGGAATCACGTGGTACTTTAGTATTGGACGATATATATTCTGATAAAGAAAGATGGAGTAATCTTAGAATAGGGTAGTCGGTTAGACAACATGCAATGTTGGGCTACGGGCTACCCAATCCCGGCTCTAAGGGTGTGCGGGAGGTGCAAAGCACCAGATCCAACCAAACTTTCTTGTTTTTAGGGTCCAAAATTACATAAATAAATTTTTGTGCGTGAAATATTTTGTTAGAACATTTGAAAATTTTGTTGAAATTATGTTTAGAGGAAGAAGAAGGTGGACATGTGCGTTACATTTGTCATATATGTTAAATAATATTAGACTAAACTTAAAAAATTAAGAGGATCCTTTATTTTTAGCACAAGGTCCAATTACATATTGAGCCGGGTCTGGACTACCTATATATTTAGAGATTAGGGCAAACGTTTGGTTTGGCCGTTTTTACAATAGGAACTGAGCATACAAGTTTTTAGGGTTCTTGAAAATTTGCTAGTACATTAAAAATTGGTCAGTGATAAGTCGTATTCATAAAGATCATCTGTCGGGACATGTACTTTACTTCTAATAACGATGTCTTTTTTCTTGGTTGCTTTTTTTTTTCCTCAGTAGTTTTTTTTCTTCTTTCATATCTAATGCAACTATATAGAGCACATAAAAATCAAAATGAATGTTATTCTCTTATTTTCCACTCAACTTGGTTGAGGGAAGGCTGTGGGAAAAGAAAATCATAAGACGAGACATATTAAAAATATACATGATTTAACATCATGTGCAATTCGAGAGAAATCAGTTGCTAAGCTTTCTATTCACATATCAATGCAACCTCTATATCACCCTTTTCAACATCATCTGACATAACATCAACAAACATATATCCACGACAAACATGTCGACTAAAACTGTATTTGATGTTCTAGTGTTGGTAGAGATATCATATTTCTCTTTTTCCTGTGTATACTTTATAAGTATTACTCATGTGTCTTTCTTCATGGTGGATCAAATCCGAGAATAATAGAGTTTCAATTTTGTCCTCATTTGATCCTTGTTCGAACTCACTAACATAGATAGGAAAATATTTGCGACCATACTGTATTGTAATCTCATCATCTGGTTTAGGTTTTAGCCGTGTTATTTTGTGTATGAAATAAGGTTTTCCTTATAACATCTTTGATGATGGCATAGCTACAAGCAAAGATTCATATTGAAACAATCCGACCGTTTTTTTTTTTAATATATCTTATTATCTAGTGATCTCATACTCATTAGCAACCTAACTCCAATCAATAACAACAGCGGATAACACATAACCATTCCAATAAACCAATAACAAATAATGAATAACATGAAACCAATTCCAACAACAATCCAAAAACATAAACAAAGTCAAAGAACCAGCAATCCTAGCAACCGTTCTAGACAGCTAAGTTATACTCTAGCATCCTATCAAAAACACAGAGCAAACAACCGAGCCTCTGGAACATCCTCCTCTTCATAGCCGTGATTCCATGATCACACTTTGCCTTTACCTGCGCCACAACACAAAAGAGAAGCGTAAGTATTACCAGAAAGACTTAGTGAGGCAATCCTTCCATCTACTGTGCTATACACACAAGCAATAAGATCTTTCATGCCACAATCAACAAATAATAAGACAAACCAGACAAAACACAACTCAACACATCATCAACCGCTACTGAAGGTTGGTGTCGATCGACACTGACACTTGACAAAGGAGGTGTCGACCGACACAAAACATGTGTCGATCGATACAAACCACCTTGCGTCAACCAACACACTCCTTGTATCGATCGACACATGCTTGATATTTCACAAAATCCCTAATTGTATCGACCGACACCTCTACATTGCATTGATCGATGCTCGTAGGTCAAACACGCCGTCCTCACATCAGTGTCTTCCAAAGAGGAATATACAGTGTGATTGAATTGCCTCCTACATGATCCCAGGAATAGATCTAAGCCCAATGAGTCAGGAAAAACGCATAGAACTCACAAGAAAACAATAATACATCACAAAAATCACAGAAAACATAGATCTTAGCTTAGATAAGCCATGGTCATGCACTCACCTTTGCCAAACAACTAGATCTATACCCTAAACGATGAAAGTAGCACCACAGCAACCTTCCCACACGTTCCTAGCCTTGAATCCAAACTCTCTAGGAAGAAAACCCAATCACAGGGACAAAAGATCTCCAAAAACTCAAGAACGCTTCTTTGGGAAAATTCTCCATTCTCTTTTCTCTCTATAAGTGAGAAAACGGCTAAAGGGAGTGGAAAAAGTCGAGTTTTCCTTTTAATACTCGAGTCTAGGGCTTTCTCAAACCAACTACGCAAACCGGCGAAATAAAATCAAACCGATTGAACCAGCCGAACACTATGTCGATCGACACCACAAGCTGTGTCGATCGACACACCCACCAAAATCCCAAACTTTTGTTCGCGGGTGTTACAACTCTCCCCCACCATCATAGATTCGTCCTAGAATCTAGTACAAAGCTAACAGTCAAGGATCTCCCGTGCAACCAAATACTTTGGCCCGCACATCCTCCGACTAACTATGAGGACTCTATATGGTTAATAACCTGCGTCTCTGATATTTTTCGCTCTCAACTCATGCATCTCCCCCGCTCTCAAGTCTCAACATTCAAGTCTTACCGGCTTGCTATTGGGCCTCAGCCCTCAAGCTACGGTATCCAGGAAGTCTTACCTTGCTCTCGGGCTATCACCCTACATTGCTCCTCAGGCCACAGGCCACCCGAAGTCGACATACCAATGATACCCTCAAGCCACAAAGTCCTTCAAGATAGCGGTACACAGGAGCCTAAATGTCCCCTCATGAGTTGTTCGGGATCTCATTTCTCTAGAGCAATAATTCTGAGCTCGACCGAGTACTACTCTGACTAGAACTACCTCTATGGCTCCCGCAGGAACATCGCAATTTCCTACAACCAACACTCGCCACTAAGGCCACAGAGATGTCACAAAGACTCTAAAAACATCACAAAGACCACAGAAATGTCCCGCAGGACCAAAACCAAGGCCACAAAAATGTCCAAATGGACCGCCATAAAGGCCACAAACGTCACTAGGACCGCCACCATGGTATCCAGCTCACCAAGACCACCACCAAGGTATCTTGGCCAAGACCACTACCCCTGACTGGCATCACCAAGAACTCTACCACTGACAAGTATCACCAAGAACTCTGTCACCAAGACCACTGTCAAAGTACAAAAAATCACGAAGACCTCTATCAACGCACTAGCGTCACCAAGAGCACTCTATGCCATGATACTAAACGTCACAAAGACCGCCACCCAGGCACACATCCCGCAGGATCATCACAAAGATCACCAAAATTTCCATTTATAGAAACAAACTAATTATGTAAACTTTCTATTTATGGAAACTTTCCATTTATATACACCCGAGCTATTTCGTTTTCCATGAAAACACCAGTCAAATAAAGAAATAATCATTTTATTAATCATAAAATATTATAATCGTTACAACCTCAACAAAAATACATAAGCGACCAAGTATCAAGAGAGATGGGCTAGAATACTCCGTCCGCTCCAGCCATGGTCTTCTAACCATCACGACACTGGGACCAAGGTTTGGCAAGCTCAAGCTTCGACCTGCTTCTCGAACCACTTCTTGAACCTTGCCTTCATCCTCACCTCTGGCTCCCAAGTTTCCTCTAACACACCATCACAGTCCCACTGGACTCTCATCAAAGGAATCTTCTTCCGCCGAAGTTCCTTGATCCGCCTCTCGAGAACTCTCACCGGTCTCACCTCAAGAGTTATGTTTAGCTGAAGATCTGCAGGAATCTTAGCCAACACCTTGTCATTCTTGTGAAGACAATTCCTCAGCATCAACACATGGAAGACTTTGTGGAACGCATGCATAACCTCAGACAACGCCAACCTGTATGCAATCGGTCCCACCCGCTCCACAATCCTGAAAGGACCCATGTACCTCAGACTCAACTTAGTTTCTGAGATCGACCTGTTCGGACCCTACAACATGGCCATCTTGAGGTACACTCTATCATCTACCTGGAACTCAATGTCCTTTCTCCTCTGATCAGCATAACTCCTCTGTCGATCCTGAGCCTCCCTCATGTTCAACTTAACCACCCGGATCTTCTCTGTGGTCCTGAACAAAACTCGCATCCAATATGCTCCTCTCCCCCACCTGAGTCGAGCATAAAGGTGTGCGAGATGGCGTCCCTCATAAGGAGCCATACCAATACTTGCCTGATAGCTGTTATTGTAAGCAAACTCTACCATGTTCAGGTGATCGGCCCAGTGACCACCCCAATCCATCACACACATCCTCAGCAAGTCCTCCAGAGTCTCAATCGTCCTCACAGACTACCCATATGTCTAGGGATGGTAAGATGTACTCATGTGCACCTTAGTATCCAACTTTACTTGAAACGCCCTAAAGAACGCTGAAGTGAACTTGGAATTCCTGTCTGACACTATGCTCACAGGTCGACCATGCAACCTCACAATCTCCTTCACATACTTCTTAGCCAAAACTTCTGTTCCATCAGTCTTCTTAATGGCCAGAAAATGTGTAGACTTGGTCAGACGATCCACAATCACCTAGATAGCATCCATAGTCTGCAACACAGGCAATACAACCACTAATTCCACCTTGATCATAGCCCACTCTCACTCTGAAATGGGTAAACTCTGCAACAGGCCACCCAATACCTGATGCTCAACCTTCACTAGCTGGCACGTATCACACCTCGAAACCCATCTAGCGACATCCCTCTTCATCTCGACCCAGTGATAGTATCGTTGGAGATCACGGTACATCTTGGTCGCTATAGGATGAACAGAGAACTTGCTCGAATGAGTCTCCCTCAGAATCTCCTGCCTCACACCCTCATCCGTGGGCACACAAACCCGACCATGCACCAAGATAATCCTGTTAGCAGAGACCTGATACTCAGAACCCGCCGCCTTAGAGGCATTCACCGTATGGGCTCTGATACCAAACTGAAACAACCCGGGCCGTTTTTTTTTCTTTCATATATCTTATTATCTAGTGATCCCATACTCACTAGTAACCTAACCCCAATCAATAACAACAGAGGATAACACATAACTATTCCAATAAACCAATAACGAATAATGAATAACATGAAACCAATTCCACAACAATCCGAAACATAAACAAAGTCAAAGAACCATAATTCCTAGGAACTGTTCTAGACAACTAAGTTCCACTCTAGCGTCCTATCAAAGACACAGAGCAAACAACCGAGCCTCTAGAACATCCTCCTCTTCATAGCCTTGATTCCACGATCACACTTTGCCTTTACCTCGCCACAACACAAAAGAGAGGCGTAAGTATTACCATAAATACTTAGTGAGGCAATCCTTCCATCTACTGGGCTATACACACAAGCAATAAGATCTCTCATGCCACAATCAACAAACAATAAGACAAACCATGCAATACACAAAGCAACATGTAATCAGCCGCTGCTGAAGATGGTGTCGATCGACACTGACACCTGACGAAGGAGGTGTTGACCGACACACAACATGTGTCGATCGATACAAGCCACCTTGCATTGACCGACACACTTATTGTGTCGATCGACGCATACTCGACATTTCATGAAATCCCTAATTGCATCGACCGATACCTCCACATGGCATCGATCGATGCTCATAGTTCAAACGCGCCGTCCTCGCATTAGGGTTGATCAACACTCATGCCGAGCATTGCCTTTTCACGACCAAAAACTCTGAATCTCGCCTCCAAGCTTTTCTTATCTGTCTTACATCATCCCAGGAACAGATCTAAGCCCAAGGAGTCACAAAAAACGCATAGAACTCACAAGAAAACAATAATACATCACACAAATCACAGAAAACAGAGATCTTAGCTTAGATAAGCCATGGTCATGCACTCACCTTTGCCAAACAACGAGATCTAAGCCACAAACGATGAAACTAGCACCACAACAACCTCCCCACACGTTCATAGCCTTGAATCCACACTTTCCAGGAAGAAAACCCACTCACAGGGACAAAAGATATCCAAAAACTCAAGAACGCTTCTCTGGGAAAACACTCCTTTCCTTTTCTCTCTGTAAGTGTGAAAACTGCTAAAGGAAGTGGAAGAAGTCGATTTTTCCACTTAATACTCGAGTCTAGGCCTTTCTCAAACCAACCACGCAAACCGGAGAAATAAAATCGAACCGGTTGAACTAGTCGAACACTGTGTCGATCGACACCACAAGCTGTGTCGATCGACACACCCACCAAAATCCCAAACTTTGGTTCACGGGTGTTACACAAGTCCGGGGGAATTTACACAAGTCCGGGGGAATTGATGTGTCTGTATTTTATAGGATTTTAACCATAGCTTTTACACTTGTTTTGAGTCTTTTATTGAGTCAAAGTGTGCTTTTAGAGTCTTTTTAGTCTTTCGTTAGTCTGTACAGGTTCTAGATTACTTTGGAAGGAAACTGAATGTTTTGGGGATGAAAACATGGATGTTGAGCCAATTTGGTTAAAGACTGATCGGACTAGCAAGCAGATGGAGCAACCTCAGAAAAAGCATCTAGGATTGACGGATCCTCATTCAAGATTGACCAGTCCCTTGCCCGAACCAACTTTTCCATTTAGTTTTAAACCGACTTTTAGGGTTTTATTTTAGTATTTAAGCACGAGGCTCGGCCTCTAGAGAGATTACTTTTATTCTATGCAGCCTTTGAGCACTTGTAAAATTTGGGAGAAGATATTTAATCCTTTTTTAACACTTTGGAGAAGAATTGTAAACCCTTTTATTTCTTTTGTAATTCAATTATGTCTTCTTCATCTTTGATTTGCTATTTCTGTTTCTATATGTTTGAATAGTTTCTAAATTGGGTTTCGGGTTTCAAAAGTGGTTTATGATTCTCTAATGTAGGTGTGTTAGATTTGGAATTGATCTATTTTGTTCTTCATATATTGTTATTCTTAATGCTTAAACTAGACTAGCTACATAGTTTCTGATCTTAGGTTTAATTTATCGGGGCACCAAAATTGTTGTTAAGTTGCTTGAAAAGAACATAGGTTAGCAAGGTGACCCTTAGCCAACGAGAGTTGAAGTCAAGGCACCTTGTGAAAAAATCAAACTTAAACTTTTAATGCTTGCTTGGTTTGCTAGATTCAAACGAGAGTTTAGGGTCTAGTAAATTTGTTGCATAGATAGTTAGCACTGCGAGAGTAGGTTAGCTTTACAACCGTGATTTGAGTTCTAGAACGATGTCTAATGCATCCCTATCTAATCACCTAAATTTATGGTTATATCCCCTAATGATTCCCTGCGCCCAATGTTTCTCTTTTGATTGAAACAACTTATTTATTTTCCGTTTTTGATAGTCACTTACATTCACAAACTTTTTCATTGTCTTAGCTATATTTAATCTTCGTAATATCATAGTGCAATTGCTTGGTCTCTGAGGATTCGATCCTGATGTGTTACGACGATACCACTAGATCGTGGTTGAGTACACATTATGTTATTAATTGACCTTTGATCAGTTAGTCTTTGGATTCTCCATTTTCTCCTTGAGATAGAACTATAATTATGTACTTGCATCTTGGAAACCTATCTCATTTTGCCATCTCTTAGTACATAGTATCCATCCTTTGATATTCCAGATCACTATCAAAATCCATTCTGTGACAAAGATCAGCTTGAGAATCTTGTCCACTCTAAGATGATGTTGCATCATTTTGTGATTGAGACTGAGCATTGTCCAACCAGTCAAACAGTTGGTTTGTTCTAGAGGATATGTTTTTGATGATCATCATTTTGTGACTGAGACTGAGTTGTAGAAGATGACTAAAAAATTTACTAACTTTTCTATCTGATCCCTATCATCTTTTTTTGGCGGCCCAATCATCTGTTTTCCTTCAACGCTTTCACTGAAATAGTCATTATATAGCTTGTCTTCAGCCTCCATTCTTTCAAAGGACAACCTGAACTTCAAAACTCTTGTTAACATCAGAAAAGTGGAATTCCATCTGGTTTTACAATCCAATGATAGACTGCCCCTTGTCATCTTTCCTGATTTAACTTTCTGCTAAACTGCTTCGACTCTTTTACTAGAAGCTATAATATGTTGAACTGCATTTCGAATAGCTTCAACTCTCTCATTAAGTTCCTGTAAACCATCCTTTACGACCAAGTTAATGATATGAGCACAACAACGCATATGCATATACTTACCACCTAAAACTAATGCATCATTTCCTACTAAGTTGAATGCATCCTTAAACTTCTTTATACCATTGGTGTTGGTAGTGGCATTATCAACTGTGATTGTGAAGATTTTCTTTATTCCCCATTCAGGCAAACAGTAGTAAAACAGAATTTATTGTTGACCCTGCCAAGACCAGATCAAAGCTTTTGTAAGCCAAATCAAATAGAATCATGACCAGCTTCTGTAAGCCATTCAAACACAAATCATGACCAGCTTTGGTAAGCAAATAAAATCGAATAAATATTTATTAAAACAAATATGCCATTGCCTACTACAAGATCTTTCTCTATCAACTAACTAACTAGGTATGACTTATAAAAGCAAAGAACAATGTCTAACTATGAAAACAAAGAACAATGTCTAACTATGAAAGCAATGAACAATGTCTAACTATTACTTCATACTTCATAGTTTCAACTTTCAAGCAACCCATAGAAAAACCAACAGCCTTCAACATCGATTCTCTCATGAAGAATATAAGTACATAACTTTGTTTATCAATAAAAAGCAGAGCTTGAAAGGGAAAAGGAGAAACCATAACCAGATCTCTATTTTGAACTAATTAAACTCAAAAAGGAGAAAATAGCAGCAGAGAAGAGTACCTGCGATTGATTCCTTGACCTAGCTGTCAGAAGAGAAAGCTCTCCTCGGAGTGCTTCTTGTGACTCGTTGTCAACTAGGACTTCCAGTTTTACAATAGGGACTTGGAAATCAATATAAAGGAAAATAAACTAGGGTTAAGAGGCGAGAAGCGAGAGAGGTTAGAGTGAGAGTTGAGACAAATAAAGGTCTCACGGTGAGTCGGCAAAAGTTTTGTGTCGAGAGGTGGGAGTCGAGACAAAAGAGGTTAGGGTGGTGAAAGACAGATTACAAATGTCATATGTGTGTATGTATATGTGTATTCGGTTTAGCGGATACCCGATCGGATTTTGGTTTGGATCGGTTTATAACCAAAATCCGAATTACAATCAACATATAAACCAATGGGTTTTTACGTACTAACCGAAACCAATCCAAATCAGATATTTTGGATCGGTTCGGATCAGATATTTTGGATCGGTTCGGATCAGATTTATTGGATCTGTATTATATGCCCAGGACTATAGAAAACAATTGATCTAAAATGTGAACTGACGCTCTCAGACACTATTCTCGAGTCAAACTAGATCTCAAACTTGTTTGACGCCGGTGGAGCAGCTGCTTTCTGGCATCAGGATCTTTTAAATTACTTTAATCCTTTTCATCCTCTGCTAAACTTTTAGCTCATTTTCTTTGGTTTACTTTTGTGCAAATCCCTTCAAAATCCAAATACTTCCTCATTTATGACTCTCTTCCCAATCGATTCCAAAACCTGCAACGAAGGGAGAAGTTGGTGTCCGGCGATACCCATCCGTCACCCTTATCATGCATCATCGTTATTATCTCAGACAAAACATCAAACTCGAGATCTGAGGTATCAATTAGATTTTGGCTCTCCTCCTTTGCCTTAATTCTCAGGCTAAACCACCAAACGCCGAACCTATATTCACCAGAGATGCTAGCAGCACCGCTAAATCCTCCTCCACCTCTGTATAACAGATAATGCAATCCAAGCTGCTCCATGCGAGCCAAAAGGAAACTAGGTTTCCAACGGGTGGGCCTATTCAAATCTGGCCATTAAGATTTCTAATGTCAAATCCTTTAATTGGTGATCCAAACTCTAATCTGCTAAAGCCAGGTTTGTACTAATCTTTTCTTTGTCCACCCTTAGCCAACTTAGGTATTGTGTATTTGAACCATTTGTTCGAAGACTTTAAATGGAATGTAACACGCCTCTATTGCTATAGTTTCACGAAGAAAGTTATTATGTGCTAAATTCCAAGTTATCTAAGAACATTGCCACTAGAATCACCTAGTGTTAGTACTCATGTTTGTAAAGGTATGAAGAAGAACGACATTATGATCATGTCTCCATAGAGCGGTGGTCACCAAATTTATTTAAAACTTTCATCTCCGCCTCATCTAAATCTCGAGCTCAAAAAATGCTATACATATCATTAGGGATACTATCATTAGATTTAGGGAGAACTTTCCTATTCTTCAAAACTTGGAGAATAACGGCTTTATGACCCCAACTCCAAAGCGTGGTGGTTACCGAGACCTCTTCAAGCAAACACCACCAGACTCTTCCTTTCCGATGCACAGATCAATCCATCTCTTCTCGTGCGGTGAGAATCTCGGCCATGGAACCCTCTTCAATGTCACTTTGTCTGATGACCGCGTCATTACTTTGTTCAATGCTTTGTCCGTTGATGAATTCTGGATAAACAGTGTTATCACTTGCGCCAATTTGCTTCTTAGGTTTGGTCTCCAAGCTTTCATGGATCCTTTGTCGAATTACTTGAACTATCTTCGAGTAACAACATATGCTTTAACCTTTATGTTGTTTTACTTTGTTTTAAGCTTCACTATCTTTGCTCCTTTGGCTTGTATAAACTTTTTTTTCCTTGATTATTGAAAGCAAGTCTCTTTGACCAAAAAAAAAAATTATATGTTTTGATGTAATATATGCTTTAAAGCTATGAATCTCTTGGTTGTTTTGTGTTTTTTTTTTGCTTATTTGAATATGTGTATTGTGTAGTCTAATTCCAAATTAAATATGTTTCTTGCTTGCATCGTTTGTGATTTGAATTGATCATATGGCTTGAACCTATCGTCGGTGAGATTGTTTTTTTTTTATGTATTAATTTTTAAAATATGTTAATGGATGAAGAATTAGCCCTATAACCACCACACCAAGAGATGATATACATAATGTTGTAGACTTGCAGAAAATAACTGGATGATTGTCAATAATAAACCTACAGATAATTAGCCCTAAAACACAAGCCTACATAGGCAAGCATGGTTCAGAGTCTATGTCTGATATTGAAGAAACATAACGCATCATAATCTATATATGAATTTTGAATTTTAATATTTTCCACTTTTTTTGTTTTTGTTTTCATGTTC
This sequence comes from Camelina hispida, assembly GCA_023657505.1. Lineage (NCBI taxonomy): Eukaryota > Viridiplantae > Streptophyta > Magnoliopsida > Brassicales > Brassicaceae > Camelina > Camelina hispida. The sequence continues at coordinate 27,079,801 of CP094631.1, read as the reverse complement.
TATATGTACTCAAAGAGCTACATAGAGCAAATCTCATATGAAAAAAACAAGTTTCAAGTTCTATTGAGACAATCTCGTTTGACTAATTTATATAGAGCTTATTTTGCAATTTCTTCCACCATTTCGATGAATAAAAAAATAGTTTTCTCCTGTTGATGTTGTCAATGTGAAGATCAATAAACAATTTAAGTAGTGTCTAAGTTGGTTTTCAAAATAGAAGCCACTTCACAACCTCAGTCATGAACTAAACTGAATTGGACTACTGTTAAGGATATGTTTCAACTCTCCTAAAAAAGTCCAGCCCAAGACAATGAACATGCCCATCAAGAGAAGTCCACGAGCTGAACCATGTCACCGAGATTGGCGAAGGGAAATTTTGGTAATTAACCCAGCCGAACTGACACATTCCCTTATAAATACGAAATATACATCCCCAAGAAAGCATCAAAAAGCTATTTTCATTTGGGAAATTTTTTTAAAAAACCTCAACTTATTCTTATTTGGAAGTTGAGGTTATTTTGCAAGCATCAAATTGACCATATACACATTCCCTTATTTTCCAAGCATCAAATTGGAAATAAAGGATCACTAAAAAAAAATTGACCATATACACTTTTTTTTTTAAATGGTCATTTTTACCAAAAATACCCATAGGAATTGAAAAATCCAAATTTAACAAGTTTAAAAATATGAAATATAAGAAAATAAGTAGATATACAATAGTAGAGGTAATATAAATTTTTTCCCAAAAAAAAAATGTATAAGTTGTTTTTTTTTATGGACAAAATTTGATATAAAAAATTGAAGTAATTACTCAAATGTTATCCAAAAGTTGGTTTATTACTCATATCTATAAATCTTTTGAAAATTACTAGAATGTTTAGTGACCTGGGTGTAATTACAATTTACTCCTTGAGTTTTAATTCTCGAATTTGAGTAAAAACTTAAAAAAAAAATACACATCAGCAAATTAAAATACACATCAAATATGAATTAACACGTCATTAAGCAGTTTTTTTTAGATCCACAGTTTTGTTTTCTTGTTTATATCAAAGAGAGGGAAAGTGAATAGGTTTTAACTGTTCACAACCGCGAAAAAAAAAATATCGAAACTCTCGTTCTCTCTTGTCGCCGGCGATACTCTGTTGTTGTCTACTCTCCCGCCGTCATCTCTCGCCGTCATCTCTCACCGTCTTTACTCGTTCTCTCTATCTTCGTCGTCGCACTCTCTTTCTTCGTCGTCGCACTCTCTTTCTCTTCGTCTTCTTCGTCTTCGTCTATCCGGTATGTGTTGACTGATTAGTTTCGAGTTTTCCGGCTGAATGTGGGGTTTTTCGATGATTTACCGCTGATTGTCGCCGTTGTTAATGACGGCTGATTTGTTAGATCTATTCGATTCGATGGCTGATTTACTTTTTGTTTTATGTTGCGGCTCAGTTATTTTAGGTTTTATGGCTGATTTGTTAGATTTATTCGATTCGATGGCTGATTTACTGTTTGTTTTATTTTGCGGACGGATGAGTTGTGACTGAGATATTTTGTGCTTTAGATCTGAGTTATGTGTTTGTGGCTGAGTTATGTTATGCTTTATGTATGAGTTTGTTTTATGTTATGGGTGATTTATGTTATGATTTACTTATGAACTATAACAGATGTCGATGGTGATTATTTCTTCCGAAGAACAAGCAAGGGATTACCCCCCAAGACTATACGCTAAAATAGAGTCTAGAGATATAAACACCAATTTCAGGATGAAAGAATTCCCTCAGATTAGGGAATCAATAGGACTGGATGCATGGGATGAAACGAAGAAAGTACCAATTGGAATAATCTCTAAGCTAGTTGATAGCCAATTCGTCTGGTCTGGTAAGGTTGTTCATTTCCTACTATGTAACCAGTTAAGGGTACATAAGAAGGAGCTTTGGTTTGTGGTCGGCGGTCAACCTATCAGGTTTGGGTTGAATGAATTTCATTATCTGACGGGGTTAAACATAGACCCAATGCCTACTGAACAGTTTGAACTTGAAGAGGAACACAAAAAGTTCTTCCGACTTTTGAAAGTGCCTGGTGGGGCAGGTCCAACGCTACTTGAACTCAGGGAAGCATTAAAAGTGTGCCGGGGATGGGTTAACCTTGATCATCGTAAATGGCTGGGGCTGTTGCTTCTTCAACACATTGGACTTTATGGTTTGCATCATAACTCTAGAATTCCATATGAAAGTGCCAAAAGAGTTTTTGATGATGAAGCAATGAAGACGTATCCGTGGGGTCGGTCAGCATTTGAAGCTCTTGTTGATTCCATAAAGATGCTGAACCCTACGGGAAAGTCGTACACCCTCAGTGGGTTTACACCCGTGTTACAGGCTTGGGCGTATGAGTCCATCAAATGCTTTGGAGAACGGTTTGGGAATGCATCAGCTAATGATGGTGGCATACCGATGCTTCAATGGGGTGGAAACCGTACACGTTCATCGCTGGAAACCGCAATTGCTGAAGAGATCAAAGCGCTTGGTGAGGTAAGGTTTATATCTGGTTGAGTGATTGTTTAGTAATGGATGAGTATGATTAGTTATGGATGAGTTATTGTTTAGTAACGGCTGAGTTATGTTTTAGTAATGGCTGATTTATGATTTAGTGTTGGCTGAGTTATGTTTTAGTAATGACTGATTTATGCTTTAGTCTTGTCTGAGTTAAAACTTACTGATGGGTTTCATAATCTCTTATGTTACAGCTGCGTGTGATTAATATGGTTATGAAGGAAAATGGCTGCGAGCTATTTCATTCGTGGCCAGACGAAGAAGACGACCCAGCAATCGATCGCCTGATCGAAGACATACATCTGAATACGTTTGTTAAAGGTTTTGGGATGTTAAGGGAGTGATAAGAAGAAAAAGAAAAAGAAAGCTGAAGCAGTTGTTGAGTCTGAATCTCCTCCCGCAAAGAAGCGGAAAGTTCAGAAGATGATAGTTTCCAACAGTCAGGAAACTAGTGAAGGAGTTGCACAGGAGAGGAAGAAGAAAGGAAAAAAGGTAAGTGAGGAGGAAGATGTTGGGAAAGATGTTGGGGCAGATGATCTCTACGAATTGATCTCTAAGTTATACACAAGGTTTGACGCCGTTGATAGGAACATTGAAAATGTATCGGCGAATCTGGAGAAGAAGATGGATGAAAGGATTGAATCCAGGCTTGGATCTTTTGAGACGGACCTCAAACATATGAAAGAGCTCGTGCTTCCAAAGAGCACGACTGACCAGACTTTAAAAATGGGACAGGAACTAAATAACCTGGGACATGGACAGGAACTTCAGACATCAAAAGGTCCACCAAAAGTTTCGGTAATGTCTGGTTTATCTTTGTTTTATGGTTGATGTTTCAGAATGTTTAGGCTGAGTTATTATAATTTTAATTGTCTTCGCTATGATATACAGGAAAAGAACTCTTTGACTTCTCCTAAGAAGTCTCCAGCTGCTAAGAAACCAGCTGATACGAAAACAGGGCCTTCCACGAGGAGAAATGCCAAAGAGTTAGAGGCGTCAGAGAAGGCCAAAGAGTTAGAGGCGGGAGAGAAGGCCAAAGAGTTAGAGGCGGGAGAGAAGGTAATGTCTGATTTATCTTTGTTTTATGGCTGATGTTTCAGAATGTTTAGGCTGAGTTATTATAATTTTAATTGTCTTCGCTATGATATACAGGAAAAGAACTCTTTGACTTCTCCTAAGAAGTCTCCAGCTGCTAAGAAACCAGCTGATACGAAAACAGGGCCTTCCACGAGGAGAAATGCCAAAGAGTTAGAGGCGTCAGAGAAGGCCAAAGAGTTAGAGGCGGGAGAGAAGGTAATGTCTGGTTTATCTTTGTTTTATGGCTGATTTTTTAGAATGTTTAGGCTGAGTTATTATAATGTCTGATTTATCTTTTTTTTATGGCTGATTTTTCAGAATATTTAGGCTGAGTTATTATAATTTTAATATACAGGAAAAGAACTATTTGACTTCTCCAGATGCTAAGAAGTCTGCAGCTACTAAGAGACCAGCTGATACGAAAACACGGCCTTCCACGAGGAGAAATGTTAAAGAGTTAGAGGCGGCAGAGGAGGCCAAAGAGTTAGAGGCGGCAGAGAAGGCCAAAGAAGTAGCTGCGTTAAAGAAGCCCAAAGAAGTAGCTGCGGCAAAGCAGGCTAAAGAAGTAGCTGCGGCAAAGCAGGCTAAAGAAGTAGCTGCGGCAAAGCAGGCTAAAGAAGTAGCTGCGGCTGGAGGTAGAGGTGGAGGTGGAGGTAGAGGTAGAGGTAGAGGTAGAGGTAGAGGTAGAGGTAGAGGTAGAGGTAGAGGTTCAGAAGCTACTGCTGCTGTTGTGGCTGTTGGTGTTAAGCCGTTGAAATTTGTACTACATGGAGATTCAGAAGCTGGTGCAGAAGATATTACAGACGAGTATTTTGCTGAAGCCGACTCACTTGAACCTGAATCTGAGGATGATGAGGAGGAAAAGATTAGGCTTGATAGAATTAAAGCTTTAAGGCTGGAGAGTGTTAAGCTGTCCCGGATGGAAGTTCATTGAATACACAACAAGATCATCCAAGCTGGATTTTCCCTAATATTGGAGACAACGGTCTGACGTGCATGAGGAAGAACTGTTCACCTGGACCTGGAATATATGATCCTCTGGCACCTGTTGATCCGGTCAAGGTTCAGAAACTTTTGGAGTACCTAAAGAAAGCCGAGTATGACCCTTTAGACCCTTTTGCTTAACAAGTTAATAACAGCTTGTTAACATTATATTAACTTGTGTTTATTTGTTTGTTAGGAATATCCCGTTAGGCGAAGGCGGAATGGAAATTGAATTCTATAGGGTGCTAATCACCGAACGAAAGGACTGGCCAGTGAGGCCAGAAGAATATGGTAAATATGGGTGGTGTACTGATGAAGTAAGTTTATCTTAATGTGTTAGTTATTGTTGTTGTTGTCTGACTTATATTACATTATGGCTGCGTTGTTGTTTACTACTCAGTTTTCTGTTGTACAGCACTTGGGCGCGTTTATGAGAGTCCTTAGGTGTAGGTACAAACGAGATCCCTTCCCATTCCACAACAAACGCATTGCGTTTATAGACCCGTGGTTCACCAGTGAAATGGTTCACCGTCATTATCCGGTGTTCAAGTCCGCACCCAAGTTTTTCACAATGACTAGCAATTGTTATGAAGAATTAGTTAAAGGTTTGATTCCATCAGATGAACAAACTAATTTGAAGTGGATAGAAGATGTGGATCACCTGTATATTGCTCCACAAATTGGAGGCGATCACTGGGTGGCGCTGCACGTGGATCTCAACAGAAGGCATATTGATTGCTATGATAGCATCGTGGGACAAGTAACCGAAGAGAGTGAGCTTAGAATGCTGAATGCTTGTAGGGCGTTTACGCGGATGATTCCAGCAATGATGAACGCGAACGTTCCTCACGAAATTCTTACACCTACTTACAAACAGTTTACATTCAGGAGGAGGACAGTCTCCAAGGTCCCGCAAAACGTACAGATTGGTGACTGTGGCGTGTACGCTTTAAAGTTTATAGAATGTCTAGCGCTTGGTGTGTCTTTCGATGGAATCTGTGATCAAAACATCCAGGGTATACGTGTTAAAATGGGTGCAGAAATCTTCGATGAGTCACCTGATTTTATGAATCAGTTCACGTAAAAAACATTTGTATTTCTTTTGGTTAGGTAGGACTTGCACTTTGGATATGTAAAAAAACCTTTGGATTTCTTTTGGTAGGAATTGTACTTGGATATGTAAAAAAACATCTGGATTTCTTTTGGTAGGAATTGTACTTGGATAAGAAGTCCTTTGTTTAGTATCTTTTCAATGTTACGGCTGAGTTATGTACTTCACACGGCTGAGTTATAGTTAAATTTTGAATAAACATATATGTTATGGCTGAGTTATATATTTCGAACGGCTGAGTTATCTACTTCGTACGGATGAGTGAGTTATGGCTGAGTTATGTACTTGATACAGCTTCGTTTAGTCTTTCGTGCCGTGCCTCGATATTACTAAAAGTGTTGTTGGGGAACCCCAAACAATAATTCTGTGCCTGCTCAGATCCACACGCGTAATCAATTTATAAAGTTATTTTTTTCACATTATATTATACAATATAATTAAAAAATTGAACTCAAAATTCGAATAAAAAATTTTGAAATTCCGACAAAGTGACTAAGTGATGGCTGAGTTATTGACTTACACGGATGACTTATAAAATATTTGTAAATTAACATTATTATAACTCAACATTTAAACGTAAAATTGAATTATGAATATTACAATTATTATAACCAATAAAAAGTAATAATTATAGAGAGAGATTGATTTTTACACATTCTCACCAAGGATGTGTAAAACATACAACACATGAAGTTTAGGGGTTAGGGTTAGGGTTAGGGTAAGGGTTAGGGTTGGGGTTTAGGGTTTGAGATGTAGGGTTCAGATTATTTGATTTTTGGATTTGGTTCTAATGTGTTTTAATGTGTATGGTTTAAGGTTGTAATATGGATATAATAATATTATTACCATTTGAATATTTTTTAAAAAATCAAAAAATCAAAAAAATTTTGGTTATTTCCGGTTATGGGTCGGTTATATTAATATCTAACAATAAATAACCCAAAATATATTGTAATTAAGTAGATTAGCCTAATATAACAGAAATTAAGCCGAATATATCCGAAATTAATTAAACATACCAATTCAAAAATATCAAATTGAAAAATTTATTTTATCGGTCGGTTCGGTTTAGTCGGTTATTTAGTCATTCTAATAAATAACCCAAAATATATTGTAATAAAGTAGATTAGCCTAATATAACCGAAATTAAGCCGAATATATCCGAAATAAACCAAACATACCAATTCAAAAATATCAAATTGGAAAATTTATTTTATCGGTCGGTTCGGTTAAGTCGGTTATTTAGTCATTCTATTTTGAGGGTTGACTGAGATATCGTCTATGACGGCTGAGTTATAATTAATGATGACTGAGTTATAATTAATCATGACTGAGTTATTAAAATAGATTGATAAAACACCACAACATAGAAAGTTCATATCAATTCCAAAAAAAAAAAAAAAAAAAAAACAACGGAGCTTGACTAATCTCACAGATACTTGTTCAAGCTCTCAAACTTCTTCTCCAACGCGTCATATTTCTTTTCCAAATACAAGATCATTTCTTCTTGAATCTCGATGCGCTTCTTGGATGCATCCAAGTCCTGCTTCATCTCATTCTTCTCCTCCTGAATAACCCTAAACTCTTCGCGCACTGCATCAGTCCACCACTTCCTGAAACCGCAGCCTTGACCGGGACCCTTAAAAATAGTACATAATTCATATTAGACTAGAAAAAAAGTCAGAAACAGAACACAAAACTCAAAAATAAGAGTACAAAAATCTTTACATCTGTGATGTCATACGGACAACTGAAATAACGTTCTCCTCTCGTGGTAGGATCATTAGAAGTGGCAACGAGAAGCACCGCACCGCAATTACACCCGATTGGAACGCCCTTGTCTCGCCTCCGGATTTCGCCGTACCTCATTTTCATATTTATTTCATTACGATTCAGCTCCTACAGTTCCACAAACACAATATTAAGATAATGCTTTGAGATTTCAGATAGTCCAGAGATCTACCTCAGCTTGGGCTTCAGAAGCAGTTTTCTCATCAGCCCTGGAGTTGCCGCCGTAGATATCTCTATTTGCCATCTTCTTGACTCGATCTCGATTACTGAAGCAATAAATCACAACAAATCCCTTAATTTATACTAAAACAATATATCGAACGACGTCGTTTGACAGTAATATACTTGACGGCTGAGTTGTGTTCTACACGACTGACTTAGGATAGTCAGTTAAATTAACAACTTTGTTATGGCTGACTTATGCAACGGCCATAATAATGGTTTTACGGCTGAGTTATCCGACGGCCACCCTATTAATTTATTATATACCCGCTCGGGAATGCAAAAAGGTTTGTTGGGGAGACGCAAACAATAATTATGTTTCTTGTTATCATCCATACGCTTAATAAAAATATTTTAAACGATTTATTATTAAAATTAAATTCAAAAATTTGAGTTCAAATTTCTCATGTATTTTTATTAATTATTAAAGAAGGGGCCAGTAATTTGACTAAGTAGTGGCTGGGTTATTGACTTAAACGGCTGAGTTATGAGATATTTGTAAAATAAGGTTATTATAACTCAAAATTAAAATTTAGAATGGCAAAATGAATATTACTATTATTATAACCAATAAAAATAATAATTATAGACAAAAGAGCGATTTTTACACATTCTGATCAAAATGTGTCAAACATACCAAAACATGTTGTTTAAGGGTTAGGGTTAGGGTTAGGGTTTAGGGTTTAGGGTTAGATGTGGTAACATTATTTGTTTTTAATATAACAGTTTGGTTTTGGATATAATGTGTTTGGATTAAGGTGGTAATATGGATATACTAATATGAGTACCATTTTGAAATTAATTTTTTTTTAAAATTTTGAAATTTTGAAATTAATTTTTGGTTATTTTCCGGTTATGGGTCGGTTAGATGAATATCTAACAATAAATAACCCAAAATATATTGTAATTAGGTCGGTTAGCATAATATAACCGAAATAAGCTGAATATAAGAAAACTAGGCAAACATACCAATACAAAAATTCCAAATTGGAAAAAATTATTTTTTCGGTTCGGTTCGGTTTAGTCGGTTATTTAATCATTCTAATTTGAAGGTTGGCTGAGATACCGTTTATGACTGCTGAGTTATCTTTCCAGCATCGACAGTTACAATAAGAGGGAAAGTGAACGGTTTTTAAACCGCGGAAAAAAAACTCTCTCTTCCTTATCGGCGAAATCTAACCCTAATTCCGCCGGAGATAATCTGTCTTTTTCTACTCTCCCGCCGTCATCTCTCGCCGTCCTCGCTCGATATCCTCATTCGCTCTTTCTTCTCTTCGTCGGCGCTGGTCTTGTTCGTTTCCGTCTAAGCCGTCTCGTCTTCGAGTTCCGGTATGTGTCTTCCTATTTATTTTTGAGTTTGGACTGAGTTATCTTATGCTTTACGACTGAGTTATGTATTATGGCGGAGTTATTATATGCCTTGTGTTTGCCATATGTTATGGCTGATTTATTTTATGCTTTACTATCAGATGGCGAAGGATATTTCTGAAGAACAAGCAAGGGATTACCCACCAAGACTTTGGCCAGAAATGAAGTCTATTCTACATACTAAAGATATAAACACCAATTTCACGATGTTAGAATTCCCTCATTAGGGAATCAATAGGACTGGATGCGTGGGAAAAAACGAAGGATGTACCAATTGGAATAATCTGTAAGCTAGTTGATAGCCAATTCGTCTGGTCTGGTAAGGTTGTTCATTTCCTACTATGTAACCAGTTAAGGGTACATAAGAAGGAGCTTTGGTTTGTGGTCGGCGGTCAACCTATCAGGTTTGGGTTGAATGAATTTCATTATCTGACGGGGTTAAACATAGACCCAATGCCTACTGAACAGTTTGAACTTGAAGAGGAACACAAAAAGTTCTTCCGACTTTTGAAAGTGCCTGGTGGGGCAGGTCCAACGCTACTTGAACTCAGGGAAGCATTAAAAGTGTGCCGGGGATGGGTTAACCTTGATCATCGTAAATGGCTGGGGCTGTTGCTTCTTCAACACATTGGACTTTATGGTTTGCATCATAACTCTAGAATTCCATATGAAAGTGCCAAAAGAGTTTTTGATGATGAAGCAATGAAGACGTATCCGTGGGGTCGGTCAGCATTTGAAGCTCTTGTCGATTCCATAAAGATGCTGAACCCTACGGGAAAGTCGTACACCCTCAGTGGGTTTACACCCGTGTTACAGGCTTGGGCGTATGAGTCCATCAAATGCTTTGGAGAACGGTTTGGGAATGCATCAGCTAATGATGGTGGCATACCGATGCTTCAATGGGGTGGAAACCGTACACGTTCTACGATGGTATCGGTAATTGCTAAAGAGATCAAAGCGCTTGGTGAGGTAAGGTTTATATCTTGTTGAGTGATTGTTTAGTAATGGATGAGTTATGATTTAGTTATGACTGATTTATTGTTTAGTAACGGCTGAGTTATGTTTTATTAATGGCTGATTTATGTTTTAGTGTTGGCTGAGTTATTATTCACTGATGGGTCTCATTTTTTTCTTATGTTACAGCTGCGTGTGACTAAAATGGTTATGAAGGATGATGTACGGGAGCTATTTCATACGTGGCCATATCAAAAAGACGACCCAGCAGTTGATCGCCTTATCCAAGACATACATGAGGATAAGTTTGTTAAAGGTTTTGGGATGTTGATTCGGACTCTCCTCCCGCAAAGAAGCAGAAAGTCAAGAAGGTGGTAGTTTCCAACAGTCAGTGTGGTGGATCTGGTGAAGGAGCTGAACAGAAGGTGGTAGTTTCCAACAGTCAGGGTGGTGGACCGGTTGGAACTCTCATTGAGTTGGTGTCTAATTTAACCTCAAGGTTTGACACCTTGGAAAAAACATTGGAGATAGAATAGAAGAGAGATGAATGAAAGGTTTGAAACCAGGTTTCGTTCTGTTGAGAGTGATCTCAAGCAGATGAAAGAGCACGTGTTTTCCTTGGGTGTTGGGCAAACTGGCCAAAACAATGTTGAAGACCTTCGGGATGAACTGTTCTCACAAAACACTTGTAAAAATTTCAAAATAAAAAACCTTAGGGATGACCTGTTTTCACGAGAAAGTCCACCAGTACCAGTAGTTCCAGAAAAAATGCACCAAAACTACTCTGTCAACAGTCCTCCGGTAATGTCTGAATTATGTTCATGTTATGGCTGAGTTTCCAGATTGTTTAGGTTGAGTTATCATTATCTTTAATTGTCTTCGCTATGTTATACAGGTAGTTGGCCGTGGTTTGGCTGGGGTCAGTAGGAATCTGAATAAAGAGTTTGATAAAGATGAGTTTGATAAAGATGAGTTTGATAAAGATGAGTTTGATAAAGATGTTTATAAAGATGATCCTCTTCAATTAGAAGTCTCCAGCTGCTACGAAACCATTCTACGGCCTAACACGAAAAAATGCCAATGATGGAAAGAAGGACGAAGAATTAAATGCAAAGAAGGCCAAAGTTGAGGCGGCCGCTGCGAAGAAGAACAAAGAGATGGCGGCAAAGAAGGCCAAAGATGAGGCGGCGGCTGCGAAGGTCAAAGAAGTATGCATGAAAAGAAGGCAAAGATGAAAGGAAGAGAAGGATGGAAATAATCCGCCAAAGAAAAGAGTTAGAAAGACTACTAAGCCTAATCAAATCATTCCTGGGATCTGATTTGAATGAGGGAGTATCCAAAGCTGGTGGCAAACGCTGCTGCCGACGCTGCTGACAGCAGTATATGTGATATGACAGCCAAGATTATGGCTGAAAACAATATCCTTGAACCTGAATCTGAGGATGATGAGGAGGAAAAGATTAGGCTTGATAGAATCAAAGCTTTAAGGCTGGAGAACGTTAAGCTGTCCCCGGATGGAAGTTCATTGAATAAACTACAAGCCACAAGAGAGGACTTTTCCTTATATTGGGGACAACGGACTGACGTGCATGAGGAAGAACTGTTCACCTGGACTCGAATATATGATCCTCTCGGCACCTGTTGATCCGGTCAAGCTAGAAACTTTTGGAGTACCTAAAGAAAGCCGAGTATGACCTTTAGATTGTTAATCACATCTTGTTAAAATTATATTAACCTGTTTTTTTTTTTCTTTTAGGTACACCATTAGGAAAGTCAACATCAAATATTGAATTCTATAGGACTCTCATCACCGAAAGAAATAACTGGCCGTCCTGGTACATTTGGGTGGCTGTCTCGATAAAGTAAGTTTAACTTGATGGCTGAGTTATTATGTTTACGGCTGAGATATTATACGTAATGGCTGAGTTATTATGTTTACGGAGATATAATACATATTGACAGTAGGTGGCAGTGGTATGATTTGTTATTGTTTACGACTGACTTATATTACATTATGGCTGAGTTGTTTACTAATCAGTTTTCTGTTTTACAGCACTGGGCGCGTTATGAGACTCCTCAGTATTAGGTACAAACGAGATCCCTTCCCATTTCACAACAAACGCATTGCGTATATAGACCCGTGGTTCACTAGATCGATGATTGGTGATTATACGATGTTCAATATGAAACCCAAGTTTTTTAAAATGACTGGCAATAGTTATGAAGTTAGTTAAAGGTTTGTTACCACTAGATGAACCGACTAACTGAAGTGGATAGAAGATGTGGATCACCCATATTGCGCCACAAACTGGAGGCAATCACCGGGTGGCGCTGCACGTGATCTAAAGAGAAGGCATATTGATTGCCATGATAGCATCGTGGGACAAGTAACCAAGAGTGAGCTTACAATGCTGAATAATAGGGCGTTTACACGGATGATTCCAGCAATGATGAACGCGAATGTTCCTCACGAAATTCGTACACCTACTGCCAATCAGTTCAGTTTCAGGAGGAAGAGTGCCTCCAAGGTCCTCAAAACGTACAGGTTGGTGACTGTGGCGTACGCTTTAAAGTTATTGAATGTCTAGCTTGGTGTGTCTTTCGATGGAATCAGTGATCAAAATATCCAGGCTATACGGGTTAAAATGGCTGCAGAAATCTACGATGAGGCACCTGGTTTTTTTTGATCCAGCTTAAATAATGCATTATGTCCTTCCTTCCTTTTGTTTCTTTTGGAATTGTACTTGGATTTGTAAAACTTTGATTTGTCTATTTTCAAAATTATGGCTGGTTTACGTTGTTACGGCTGATTTACATACTTCACACGGCTGACTTATGAAATATTTGTAAATTAAAATCATTATAACTCAAAATTAAAATATAGAATGAAAAAAAAGGAATATGACAATCACTATAAGCAATGAAAAGTAATAATTATAGACAAAGATTGATTTTTACACATTCTCACCAAGGATGTGTAGAAACATAAAACACATTATGACGTTTAGGGGTTAGGGTTAGGTTAGGGTTAGGTTAGAGATATGTTTTATATTTTCCAATATTATGGTTTTTAATATAACAGTTTGGTTTTGGTTATATTGTGTTTGGTTTAAGGTAGTAATTGATATACTAATATGATAACCATTTTTCAAATTTTAAAAAATTTTGAATTACTTTCTCGGTTATTTCCGGTTATGTGTCGGTTAGGACGACTATATAACCATAATATAACCCAAATGTTATCCAAATTAGGTCGATTAACTGCAATATAACCGATAGCAAGCCGAATATAACCGTAATTAACCGAAAATAATGGAAAAATTAGTTT